>OY755251.1:17540280-18140280 GCA_963576725.1 Azorinus chamasolen | reverse complement strand
TGTCACCCGTTTAAATGTGCGGCTTTATGAGATACATATGCATGCTAAATATCAAGTCTCTATCTGTACTGGCTCAAAAGTTATGACCAATGTAGGGATGTCAATAATCGGCTTTTTCACTAACCGATTAATCGTTCATTCTTTCGACCGGTTAACCGGTTAATCGGAAGATTTGTGACTATTATACAACGATATTACAAATTTGACGAAGTTCGTGTGTGTCTGGATACCTCATAACAGCGGACTGCATGTGTATTGGCCCCAGATATTTAATATACTGTTCTATTAAACGGGTTTTCAAAACAAATCCGACCAATGAATAAATGTAATGACTATGGTTTTCTCAAAGATACGTCAACAGACCCAACAACAAAATATCAGCGTTCTAGCTGTCCGATTTTCATCAAGTGAGATAGTGCAAACGCACTTCCGGCGAGTTCTAGTTCACTTTCGATTGCATTTGAAAATTATTATTTTCATACTGCAGCTGTATCTATTAAAACTCAAAGGTATAGATTTAACACCTATTTTAACTGCCGTAACGTGTGTTTAGCGAAGGAATTCTGCGAAGGAATGGCTACACAATGACAGCTCGGATAGTTCGTTTTTTCTTGCGTACATTTGGTAAGTGGAATGAACTCATTCATTCTGGTTCACCACTCGGAACATCTCAGCCCTACGGAATACGACGAATAGTTACGAATTGCTGCTTCATATGTTCTTTAACTAAACACAAATTAATGTAGAGAGTAACTTGCGCAGAACAGGTGTTGATCCACTTGAGTGGATATTGTCATTCGACCGAAACAATATGCAAACAACAAACTGCTCCAAATGATACAGTGGTTATCAAAACAAAATGTGCTTGATTGGCGCTTATCTACTGGTGACACCTTAGACCTATGGATGCTATCACTAATCTGCCTTGAGGGTTTGTTTGTCACAACAGGGGGCAATCTTTATGATATGGATGGGAAGAGAAAGTTAATTTTTCGGGATTTTAGTGTCATTATAAAATGAATGACACTACCATTTATTAATATTTATTTTTTAATTCAGGTAACCGAATATCATATTTAATAACCGATTATCGGTCATCCGATCGATTAACCGGTTAACCGGTTAGCCGTTGACATCCCTAGACCAATGTTAAAAGTTGTCCTCAAACAGACAAACAGGGCAAAAACAGAAAGTTAAGGGGTTAAAACAGGTTTTATTTTACATCACATGACTACATGTATTATTTTTTTTAAAAACATACCTGGTTGTTTCTGGACTGGGGTGAGAGAGATTCTGTGAGTGCCTGACAGCTGATTCATTGGCAATCCTATCTGTATTCTGTGAGTTTGCTGATAAACAGAAACATGAAAACCATGAAATCATTAATATTTTTATACTGGCATACATACATATGACTACCGTACTTTGGGAATATTTGGCTTCGTGATATTTTCGTCACTTTGTCTCTAAATGCCAGTGTTTTATTTTGGTCAGTTTAATTTTCGCCATTCCGGGATTAAAGGGGCCAAAAATAAACACATGTATGAATCGAACGTGGAAAAGATAACTCTACCTTTGGTTGATTTCGAGTCTTCCAAGTTTTTATTGTTAAAACGGAAATACAAGGAGTACATAAGAGATGTTGTTTCCGGCGAGAGACGAGAGTTGTGTACATGTTTTATATTATACAAACAAAATGGGGTCCCGTATATTTTAAAACTTTTGCCCTTACATCCGGTGACAATACATTATATTTCCCACGTTTAGAGAGTACACTTTGTCAAGTTCCACGTTGCACAATGCCTCAAAATGGCAATCACTGTCACCAGAGTTATAAATAAAATGAAACCTCATTTTCTTTCGGTTTAAATATGATAAAATATATTTGTTTTGGTTCGTCATTGTGCTTCTGTGGTGTGTCGACATGTGTGAGCAAATGATTGAATAACACACTAAATATACACTAAGTATACAAGAAAACGGTGATAAAGCGTGATAAACGCTCAAGCACATAATCGCTGTTTGTGTATGCCACGCATTACGGTAGCGTTTGGGGTAGGTGTTAATCTGTGTGTATACAATAGAGAAGTTACATATCGCCAACGATAAAGTGTTATTTGTTTGTCATGGTTATATTTTGGTATGTTAAATTTTCGCCCTTTCACACCTGGTGGCGAATTAGGCCAATTATTAACCACGACCAATTATTCCCAAAGTACGGTATGGCATTGGTAAAAACTGTAATTAGATTTATTACAATTTCATAAGCAAACAGAGCAGACCCTGATCAAACAGCTCCTAAAATGAGCTGTCTGATCAGTGTTTGCTCTGTTTGCAAAGGTTATATGAAGGAAAGGGTTAAACACTAAGCAACTGCATTCATTTTATTAAAAGAAGACTTTCCATATTATACTACATACCTTTTTCTTGTTACTGACCAGTTTGTAGTTCTGGGCAGACAGGCAGTACCTATCCGGTGGCAGTCGAGGTCCAGTGTAGGGTTTAATGAGAGGCAAGGACTGTCCATTCTTGTGTCGTGATATCTCCAGTAACAGCTGTCGGAAAGAAGAAAGATAATAAAAACATGTATTACTAAACTATTACAAATAGTTTCACATACATATAATTCCAAACCAACCCTGATCTGATGCCCATCTACACTTGGCACCAAATCTTGATCCAATAACTGATTCAGACACCGTAATTGTCGTACAGTACACTCTATGAATATTTTGAAAGAAATTATATCATTAACCCTTCGCTTGCTATTCGCGTCAATATACCTACCTGTAAATAGTGAAGACCCAGATGAGACAGCTCCTGCAGGAGCTGTCTCATCAGGGTCTGCACTATTTACAAATTGGTTGTGCAACCAGTGCACTCCACAGCAGTGATTGCACAGCGAAATACATGTACACAGTGAAGATATATGTAATTATACAACAGGGCATGGGTAAAGAAGGAGAAATGTATTTTAAAATTCAGCAAGCGAAGGGTTAATATTAACTAGATTAATTTTTAAAATGGCATATTAATACATTGAATTTTTTGGCCAAAGCAGAAACTGTAGAATCAAATCTATATTACTTCATAAACAAACAAAGCAGACCCTGATTAGACAGCTCCTACAGGGGTTGTCTGACCTGGGTCAACTTTATATGCAAAGGCATGAAAAAGCGATAATATGAGGGAAAGGGTTAAGGCAGGTGGTAGCTTAATGCAGGAAGAAAGTTATGCAGAAACCTCCTATAGAAACTGTTTCATTTTGTATCTGTATTATGCAACTACTTGCTTTAATCCTTTCCCTGTTCTTTGTTTAGTAATAATGAATTTAATGAAATATGGAAGGTGGAACATTGTAGCCGTTTTAGAAACTAAAGAAAAATCTACCAAATTCAATAAGCAAACAGAGCAGACAGCTCCAATAGGGTCTGGGTCTTCTCTGTTTGTAGATGTGGGAAAAGGCATTTATATGAAGGAAATTGTTTAAAGACACCATTTTTCATTAATTCAGAGGGGTTCTGGGTCCATGCTTATGAAGCTTTTTAGTTGAGTCTGAGTTCGTTCTCAAGCTTTTGATTGGTCAGATTTGAGTTCTCAAGCTTTTGATTGGTCAGATTTGAGCCAGAGGCTCAAATCTGACCAATCAAAAACTTGAGAACGAACTCAGACTCAACTAAAAGCTTTATAAGCATGGAGCCAGATGTAGATAGAATGACCTACATCTCTTGGGGGTGGGGTGGTGAAGGAGTGGTCCATTCGGCACTGTACTGCAAGCTGCACATCCTCTGTGTCTATGGTTTTTTTGTTGGCGTGATTCGAGTACACTTTAGAATCATCAAGAATATCCGTAACATATCCTGAAAAAGAGAAGAGTTATATATCGTCATGTTCTCTCCAGATTTCTTATTTCTCTGCCAAACGATCCCAGTCTGGTCATTTGGATTTTTAATATGAGGAAGCCTTCCAGTTGGTTTGTTATACATGTGAATTTCTATTTTTTCTATTTCTATGTTTTAGTGATCACCTTCAACTGGCTGAAGTTTATGTCACTGGTGGTGAATGCACCACGAAAAGGGGGCAAAGTAAAAGTTAAAACTATTTACACTAGTGAATAAACTAATGGGTGTAAGGGTGAATTTTGACAGCAGCTTTGAATGATTCAATATAATCACTCCCAACTACAGTAAAAGGCAGGCCATTCCAGTCCTTAATAGTCAGAGGGAAAAAGGAGAGTTGTCTTAATTGTGTTCTGCATGATGGAAGTTGATAGGCGAGAGTGTGCATATTGCGGGACTGTCTGAGTGGTGGTAGAATAGTGCTCCAGATAATTTTTGGCTACCATCAGTACGGTACTGATCCAAATTGAACTTCATCAGTACAGGCTATGTCCGGCCAGTACATGTGATCAGTATTCCGGCCCAATTACTGAACAGAAGTAATAAATACTCTGTGATGAAGTTTCATTCTGATCACAATCATGAGTAATTCTCGAACAACAAACAGATGATTTGCGTATGCGGAACTATCGAGTTTGGAAATTGTAGGACAGCAGTTAAAGTTGTAATATACAAATTATACAGATAAAACTCGATACCGATTTGTTGATTAAAATGTTTAAAAGTTTTATCAAGCAAGATATGTAAAGCAAAAAACAAATATTAAATGTGCAAAAATTACATGTGCTAGTCCGAATTACATGTGTTGCTTTTTCACACCTACAAACCAATTAGCAACACTGGTTTGGCGGCATGAACTTTTATCAACACTTTATTGTGTAATTAACATTAATCCCCCTTCCTTATCAATCACGTGCAGAGGACGTTAATTGGCTACCCATTGTTGTTAATTGGGTGCGACCATTTGATTGGTAAATACCCGAAGTGTAATACCTGTACTTGTTGTACACTCTTAAAACAACAAACAATTATAATGCAATTATAACCGGCATACGTACGATGGAATTTCATGATGCCTGGTCTAACATGTGTCAAAAAGTTTGGATACTGATCTTGGTCCAAACTGTTTGACAGTCTGTTGTTTGAAGAAAATTTAAAACTAACACTGATAATAATCAATATGCATTTGATGTTCTTTGAAATGAAAGCCTTATTTCTTAAAAGATATCTCCTAATTTACTTTCAATTCCACAATAAGTATTAATTATTTTTTTTAAAAAATCATGATGTATGTTTTTATATTAGGTGATTCAACAGGGGCGACGTCTGCAGAATAGATGTACTTAAATGTTATAAATGTCACAGTGTGTAGGTTTATCATCACTTGTACGGCCTTGCTGTACAAGCGCGCTTGTATGGCGACGTGGTAGAGTGCATGCCTGCGAAGCTGGCGACCCGGGTCTGAGTGGGTATGTTTCTTTATAAGAACACCTGGTTACATTTGGCGCCAACGTGGGGCTGTGACTGCATGAGCTCCGAGTTCGATTCCCAGTCGTTCTCATACCCATAGAAATTCAAGACGAATTTCAACTTGCTGGGGGAGTATGTCACAGTGTGTAGGTTTACCATCACTTGTACGGCCTTGCTGTACAAGCGCACTTTTATGGCGACGTGGTAGAGTGTTTGACTGCGAACCTGGCGACCCAGGTTCAATCCCGGGTCTGACTAGGTATGTTTCTTTATAGGAACACCCGGTTACATTTATCATAAAACAATGTTTGACTGAATGTAATAAAAGTTGTCATGATACATTCTGTCTTGGCTATTTATTTACCAGCCTCTCAATTTCGTTCAAATTCCTACGTATTATAAGTATTCATCAAAAATTATCATTCATGTGTCAAACAGTTGATCCAGGTCTAATCTGAATCAAGAATATTTGAAAAATAACAATCATAATAGTCTGCAAAATTCGCGGTCTTCAATAATTGTAGTTTACGTTTTTGCATTTATTTTCATCATAAAATATCATTTGAGTGTCAAACAGTTTTGCTCCAGATCTCACCTTGATCTAAACAATTTGCAACAATAATCACACTTCAAAAATGTATTAGCCTTCATTTTCCTATTTAATCGTAAATAAATGTTTTAAAATATTACTATGCAACAAAAAAAAACACCTGGAAGCCACAGCTGTCATACTCATAAGACAATTTAACATTTAAGAGCCACGAATCACCAGGAATACAGCATATAACCTTTTTGACGAACTGGCAGTTTGACGAAACGACCGTCACCCTTCACCACAACCTAAATGAAGAGGTTAATATCAGAAATTGTGGCGATATTTGCTGTGGTAATTTCATTTTTAAAGACATCAAAATGGGCCATTCTCTTTTTGTAAAAGATCCTAGTCAAGTTGTGGAAGAGCAAATGGAATTAGTACAATGGGGTCGAAACAACCCCAGACCGTGTTAGTTTCCACAACTGATAAAAGCCCTTACTGTATGTGAATTCCAGCATTTGATTTATGAGCCTTGGTTCATACTCTGTAACGCCCATGTCCTTAAGAATAGCTGACATAACTTGAGCATCTCGTGGGGAACTCTTTGCCGGTGCTGTCATTTTTGTGATGTTTATGGAGATACCGTTCGATTGCGTTGTAACAGGATTAATACAGAACTTAATCGAGTAAACATTTCATAGATTTTCCGTCGGATACAACAAACAACACAAAAGCAAAAGGGCACGGCGCCAAACATTGTCAAAAACATGAAACTGCACAATTACAAGACGAAACGCACAAAAAGACATATAAACATGAAACAAATAATAATTAACAAAGTCGACGATATGGTGAATTAAAGTAGTACCACATTCTTTGTAGACACTATATGATACAGTGGAAAAAAAATAAAATTATGGAATAAACTTCCCAATGATATAGTACTGGCACCCTCGGTCAACTCCTTTAAAGAACGATTAAATTCGAAATGGGTTGGGGTCCAGACAAGTTCAGTCCAGAATGCTTAAACTGACAGAGGCACTTAAATATCAGTTTTTAAATTAGCTTGGGGTTTGGATAAGCCTACCCTATACTGCTACTGCTGACAGATGGCTCTAAAGATATTAGTTTAATATTAACTAATTGTACTTAGTTTGATCGTCACTGATCTTGCTTCTAACAGTATTGTGAGAAAAGCATTTATTGAGGATCAGAGGCCTTAAACATGTGTATAAACTATAGTTAACAGCTGTCAGTATTAAATGATATTTTAACCTAATGTACATATAAAGATTTTTTACCATTATTAATATGTATACCAAAAACCTTCTCAAACTAATACTATATATATACAAAACCAATAAGTGCATGGCACTACCTTTCGAATTAGGGAAAACATAACTAAGATTGCCTAAAAACGTATTGTTTATATGGACAAGTCCATATCTGGCAATTATCTATATGTGAAATATGTGAAAACGCCCAAACAGCATAGTGCATGCTGATTCCGTAGAGGCTTTCAAAACAGCCCTACCAGATAATCGCCAATAATAACGGCGACTCTTCTCATCCGTCGTGTAAAAGCCTTTATAGGATTCCACGGCGTACATATACAGATACACATTGGAACTGCCAGTGGCCAAAACAGCCAATGGGGGCTTAAGTAGTCTAAATGATGATATCGAGCTACTTTCGGTTTTAACGATATCCCGGCAGACGGCAACTGTCACAAAATTAGCATGCTGTCTTACAGGTATTTAATGACACTAGGGGCTTGAGGTTCCACAGTAGGCAAGAATCACAAACAAATAATTTTATTTTACATGTATCTATTTGTATTAATGAATAGCCACTAATCTCATATATCCATTGCACTAACGAAATACCACTAAATATACAACAAAAGCCGTGTAAACCCTTTTTACTTCAGTGCCAATGAGCTTTTCTCTGACTTAACTTTCGGCATCTCAAAGCTCCTTCATAAGTGATCCTCTGTGATTGTAGCTCCCCTTATCAGAGTATGTATTAGATCCCAGAAAGACAGCCCCCAAAATACACAACATTTTTTTTTAAGTTTAATCATATTTTATTATAAATTGTCAACAATACACAAACATTCATGAATACAATATATAATTAAATCATGTGGATAATACTTTATGTATGCAATACAGTGTATGTATTAGATCCCAGAAAGACAGTCCCCAAAATACACAGCATGGGGTTAATAGCTATTCCTTTCGAAATGCCTTTAAAGGCATTTCAAAGCTCCTTGTATAAGTGACCCCCTATATACACAGTATCCAGCTGTGCTCCTGCTGTGTGCAGTCAGGGTCCATAGCCATAAGAGATAAAGTTATGCAAGTATAACTTGATCCACTGTGATGGTAGCCCGCCTTATCAGTGTGTGTATCAGATGCCTGACAGTCAGCTCCCAAAATACACAGCATGGGGCTAATGGGTCAACATTCCTTTCGAAATGCCTTTAACCAGTCAGCAATTTGCGAGGAATGGCTTATCGGGTGTACCTAACTGCAACTGATAATAAGGGCACGCGCGCTATAAAACAATAGGCGTCTATTTAGCCGTAACCCGCCTTGGTAGCCTCAAACTATGTAGGTCACGTGGCTAGATAAGCTTCATAATGAGTGATTTACTGGAAACTAACAATAAAATCAGCTTTTTAATTGGTCGGCTGGAAGCAGAGGGGAAAAGTGAAGTGGTGAATGTCACAAAAATAATGAGCTTTCCATTGAATATAAATGTGATAGACAACTATAGATACTTTTCAGGTTCGCAACACAATGGGGTTCGTCTATTGTTATCCCCTGAAAAAGGGCAGAAGTAAATTGTTTTGAGTTTGTCCTTCCGTCGGTCATTCCGTTTTTTCCGTTCTTTCGTCCGGTTTCTGTCCAATGCCATACATATGTAACAGATCAAGAGAATTCAATGAAACTCGACATGGATATTTGTAATCACTGGGGCATCATTCCCATGTAATACTTTTTCAGATCGCTTGCGGCATTTAGGAGTTATTGCCCTTTTATACGCAAAAATCACATATTTTTCCCGTCCGATGCCATATCTCTGTAACGGATTGACAGAATTCAATGAAACTTGACATGAATATTTGTTATCACTGGGGCATTGTTCCCATGTATTACTTTTTCAGATCACTCGCAGTATTTAGGAGTTAAATTGTCCTTTGATACGCAAAAATCATATTTTTTCCATCCAATGCTATATCTATGTAACGGATTAACAGAATTCAATGAAAACTCAACCTGAATATTTGTTATCACCGTGGCTTCATTCCCATGTAATACTTTTTCAGATGACTTGCGGCTTATAGGAGCATTTCCCCATTGAAACACAAAAATATATTTATTGTCCTTATCCCCTGCTGAAGGCAAAGGGATACTGTTTTGCAGTATGCATTTGAATATGCTTTATCTTTACCGTTTCTTGTTTGATGGTGTTTGTTGTGGCTCTCCCTGTTTGACTATTTTTCCATATTTATAAATGCAGCTTTCATATTCCAGCAGTGTCAAGGTAAAATGGGCCGTATCATGATTCAAACAGTTCAGAAACAGATCAGCAAACGCGTCACCAATGCAACACCCTATCCGAATATGTAATGTTTATCAGAATAAACTGTATACAAACTACAACTAATGCAAAAAGTAGTAGACTTGATCAGATGCCGCAGCGGAGACTCGGCGGCCGGTCTAGGTCTATATTTTTTGTAATACTATAAGGCACATTTCCCCTTGTTGTGGCTCATTCAGTATCAAAACATGTACTATATTATTAACTATTGCTTTACTTTACTGAGAAAGCAGTAATTTGGCCCAATATTCATAAAGTTGGTCAAAATATCTATTTTAGGTTTTGGCATGCATCAAAGGTAAGTAAAACTTGGTTGATCGATCCAGGGCTATCATAGCCCTTTTATTTAAAGACCGCCCAGCCCTTCTCATTGTTTGCTGCTTTACTAGGTTATACATTTGGCAGGGGATATCAATTCTATGAATTTACTTGTTTTTGGCAAATGCAAATTTAAAGGAGTCGGCTTTTTTGTTGTCTTAAATGGAAAAGTAGTAAAGTCAAGCAGGCAAAGCCACATACAAGACGCAACCACCACCAAAACACCGATAGACAGCATCACACACGATACTTTGATCGAATATCGGTGATTAATATAAATGACAAAACAGTCGTCAAAGATTTTTTGGCTTGTGTATGCTGGAATTATTTGATATTTAGTCTGAAGCATACTCATAGTAAGTTGTACCGTGTCTCCCCTTTTCAGGCCTGTCCTTTATCTATTTCCTGTTTACTGACACTTTCATTGAATTTTGGTTATTGTTTAATGACAAACAAATTCGTCAAATATTTCTTGGCATGAGTATGTTGTAATGATTTGATAAATAGTCTGACGCATAATCATAGTGAGTTGCACCCCTTTATCAGGGTTGTCGTTCATCAACTTCCTGTTTGCCGACACTTTGATTGAATTTTGGTGATTGCCGAATAACATTTTTTTTGGCAGAGATTTCTTGCCTTGTGTTTGCTGGAATGATTTGATATTTGGTCCGAAGCATAATCATAGTGAGTTGTACAATGTCTCCTCATTTCAGGTCTGCCGTTCACCTACTTCCTGTTTGCAGCGGGGGCATCCGTGTCCCATGGACACATTTTCTTTTATTTTTCAAACTAGTATATTTATAATGAATTTTAAAAATGTCGGTTTCGGTAGGATTGTCGTTGTTTTTTTATAAATATGCAAATTAACTATTATAACTAACTAACAATAGGTTTGAAAACATTGATAGTATTAAATACCATTTTCTGTTGGCTAGTGCTAATACTATCTTGCTACCCTAATTAAACCAGGAGTTCTGTACACAACCTCACGCTTAACCCACCTTCACCCAACTCAGAATGTAAAATAACCCCCCTCTCCCACAACTCCACAACAGATAGAATGTAAAACAAATGACATCATAAAATTACAAGAGTGTTCGGAGGAACACATGTGTCACCTGCTAGCAGCTGACACAAAAACAGTTTAATATGTTTGAGTGAAATCAGAACAAAGGACAATAACTCACAAAGTGTGAACAAAGTGGAATAACTAAAAAAACACTGCATGCAGAGTGATGGACCTTAGTTGCACCAATGGTCCTCAATGAGAGGAAGACACATGTGAACTTTGAAAGCTCTATAATGATAAGTTTAGAAATGACAGCCAAAAAAGGAAAGTGCGACGGACAGACAGACAGACACAGACAGACGACGGAAAAGTGATCCCTAAGTGACACACTGCCTCTCGGCAGGTGACACAAAAATTAACTGACGTAGTACGCACCAACTATTTCAACACCGACATTTAACAAAAGACTTGAGGGAAACAAATACAAGGTGGTTCTAAAGAAAGAAAAAACTGTTTTATTGTTAGAGAACAAAAAATAAGGACATCAAAAACATCAGAGACATATATATGTACAATGTATACATGTATGTATCTCAAAACATGTACTCGATGACCAGTTAGAGGCCAGAGAAAATATAATTTAGGGTACTAGTACAGAAAAGGCTAAATACAGCTTACTCCCTCCGTAAATGGGTTCAAACCCTTTCCCTGATCAATATTTCTGTATTAAATAATGACATGACGACTGCTTATTAGCTGTAGTTTTATAATGTAAACTATTCGATGAAATTCTTTGTTTTGACAAAAAACTGTAGAATCAGATCTATATCATATCGAAAGCAAATAAAGCAGATCCTGATCAGACGTCTGATCTTGGTCTACTCTGTTTGCAAATGCGTGAAAAAGGCGTTTATGTGAAGGAAATGGTTAATATGATGCCATTATAGAGTATATGGTATTTCCCGTCATCATACAAGCAAAGAGGGAAACATACTGCCCAACTGTAAAGGGGTCGACGAACAAGTATGTAGTGCACTGCATTGTAGAGGGCCAATAGTCCTTTTGAATCAATCGTTTAACCCATTCCCTCATATTGACGACTTTTGGCGACTCTGTAAAAGTCACCTGTTGAAACCAATGTGATAAATAGAGCATTTGCTCCTATAGGAGCAAATGCTCGATTTATCACAATGGTTTCAAACTACAAAATTCTAAAAAAAATATTTTCTCTAATCAATGCTCCTTTTCGGTAGATTAATTCAAAGAGGTTGTATCTAAAATTAGCCTATGAGGTAAAGGGTTAAATACATTGGACAAACAAACTATGCATGTCCAACAATTTTGCGAAGTTTATAAATGACATCACCATAAAACTCCAGATATGAAATATCAAAATTGAAAACAAAATCATATGTACATTGCAGTTGTATTTGCTAATGAGCAGAACATTAAGTTGATAAAAATTGAAAAGGTCTTTCTATAGTTATTCTGTTTGCAGCTCAATTAATGAGTACACTATCGATAGGTGGGTCCAGTTTGTTTCACTTAAATATGTTTTCGTTTTACAAGCAATTTGACCACTGCATTTGCCATCGCGGTTGTTGTAGATTAGTCGGAGAGGTGATATGTTTATTTACACTGTTTGTCTTTTAGGGTGGGCGATGGAATAAGTGAGAGGTTGGGTATCCCTAAACCGGTCCACCCCCAGTCCCCTGGCCGTTCCAAAGCGGTATCCACCCCCACCCCAATTGTTGGTTTGTTATTTCTTTGTCCGTCTCTTTGGTATGCATGTACATTAAATAAAAATGATTTACATGCACTTTTCTCCGGCCGGCCGGTCGTGGGGGGGGGGGGGGAGGGGGGGGGAGGGGGGGAGGGTACTGTTCTGGAGGCTGTGTGTTTTGTATGTCGTGTTTACTGCATGACTCATACATGCACTTTTTGTCATATTTGTGGCACTGTTTCAGGTTACGATAGTTAAAATCATCAACAGAAGAACAAGCCCCAGCAAAACGAATAAGCTGAGAAATGTAAACCCATGCAATAAGATATAGCATGGGGGGGGGGGGGGGGAATCTCCATCCAAATGGGGATAGTTAACTATGTTAAAATCAGAGTCATCCCTTTTGTTATAAATTCTAGAGGAAATCTTTCTCTTGTAAAGTCATAATAGTAATGTTTTGCATGTATATAACAAGGTGAAAAAGTTTTGACTCGACTGGGACTCGAACCCAGGGCCTCTAGCTTACCATGCCAAAACTCTATCGACTGAGCTACCAAGCCACACTGTAAAGCCTATCAACTGATTCACCACAATCTCTACCCGGCTACACCACAGGGACAAGACACATATGAGTCAGTATATTGTGTCACCTGTCTGAAGGATGTGTGTCATTTACTGGTCACTTTTCCGTCGTCTGTCCGTCCGTCCGTCTGTATGTCTGGTCCGTCCGTCCGTCTGTATGTCCGTCTGTCTGTCCGTCACACTTTCTTTTTTCAGCTGTAATTTCTAAACTAATCAGAGCTTTCAAATTTCACACGTCTCTTCCACTCATTGAGGACCATTGATGTAACTAAGGTCCATCACTCTGTATCAATACGTTTTAGTTATTTCCCTTTGTTCTGCTTTTCATCACACTTTCTTTTTTTGGCTGTCATTTCTAAACTAGCCATTATATAGCTTTCAAATTTCACATGTGTCGTCCTCTCATTGAGGACCATTGATGTAGCTAAGGTCCATCACTCTGCAAGCAGTGCTTTTTTAGTTACCCCCCTTTGTTCTGATTTTCGTTACACTTTCATTTTTTAGCTGTCATTCATAAACTAATCATTATAAAGGTTCATTACTCTGCATGGACTAATTTTTGAGTTATTCCCCTTTGTTCTGATTTTCGTCACACTTTCTTCTTTTTGCTGCCATTTCTGAACTAATCATTATAGAGCTTTCAAATTTTACATGTGTCTTCCTCTCATTGAAGACCATTGATGTAACTAAGGTCAGTCACTCTGCATTTTTTCAGTTATTATGTCTCCCCCATTTATGGGGAGATATATTGTTTTTACCAGAGTTGTCTGTCTGTCCGTCCGTCCGTCTGTCCGTCTGTTCGTCCGTCCGTCTGTCTGTCTGTCCGTCACAAACTTGTGCCGCGCGTATCTCTGAAACCAGTTGGGCTAGAGTCACCAAACTTCACAGGAATGTTCACCAGCATGAGTTGTTGTTCACCTAGGGTTTTTGAATTGTCTCCCCCTGATAATTTTGGAGTTATTGCCCCTGATGACTTAAAATTAGAAAAACATTGTGTCGCGCGTATCTCTGAAACCACTAGTACTAGAGTCACCAAACTTCACAGGAATGTTCACCAGCATGAGTTGTTGTGCACCTTTGGTTTTTTTAATTATCTCCCCTGATAATTCTTGAGTTATTGCCCCTGATATGAATACTTAGATTTATACAAACTTTGTGTCGCGCGTATCTCTGAAACCAGTAGGGCTAGAGTCACCAAACTTCACCGGATTATTCACAAGAGTTGTTTTGCTCTTGGGTTTTTTGAATTGTCTCCCCCTGTTAACTTTGGAGTTACTGCCCCTGATGACTTAAAATTAGACAAACTTTACTTAGTGCCGTGCATATCTCTGAAAACACTTGGGCTAGAGTCACCAAACTTCACAGGAATGTCGACCAGCATGAGTTGTTGTACAACTGGGATTTTTGAATTGTCTTCCCTTGATAACTTTGGAGTTATTGCCCCTGATATGATTACTTAAAATTAGAGAAACTTTGTGTCATGCATATCTTTAAAACCACTAGGGCTAGAGTCACCAAACTTCACAGGAATGTTCACCAGCATGAGTTGTTGTGTACCTGTTTTTTTTTAATTGTCTCCCCCTGATAATTCTTGAGTTACTGCCCCGGATATGTTAAGTTAAAATTAGAGAAACTTTGTGCTGCACGTATCTCTGAAACCAGTAGGGCTAGAGTCACCAAACTTCACAGGAATGTTCACCAGCATGAGTTGTTGTGTACCTGGGTTTTTTTAATTGTCTCCCCCTGATAATTCTTGAGTTACTGCCCCGGATATGTTAAGTTAAAATTAGAGAAACTTTGTGCTGCACGTATATCTGAAACCAGTAGGGCTAGAGTCACCAAACTTCACAGGAATGTTCACCAGCATGAGTTGTTGTGCATCTGGGTTTTTGAATTGTCTCCCCCTGATGACTTTGGAGTAACTGCCCCTTATGACTTAAATAAGAGAAACTTTACTTTGTGTCACATGTATCTCTGAAACCACTAGTACTAGAGTCACCAAACTTCGCAAGAATGTTGACTAGCATGTGTTTTTGTGTACCTGGGGCTTTTGAATTGTCTCCCCATGACAATGTTGGAGTTATTGCCCCTGATGACTTAAACATTAGACCCTGATAAGTTTGGAGTTACAGGCATTACACTTGTGTATTGGAAAGAGGATGGGAGGGGGAGACATCTGTTTTTGTGACAAAAACAAACCTCTAGTTCCCGTTTGTTCTGATTTTCACACTCCAGAATATTATATTTTTGTGTCAGTTGCGAGCAGGTGACACATGTGTTCCTCCGAACACTCTTGTGTTTATATAGTAATATATACATATACTGACTCAAATGTGTCTTACTATTGTGCTTTACACGAGAATTCGTCCCGAATTCTTACTCAAAGAACACTCAATGAGTTTATTATTATTACAGTTTATCTTCTTATAAATCACCTTATGGGTTATTTACGTTGGACGCCAAATGTAACATGGTGAAAAAGTTGTGATTCGACTGGGACTTGAACCCAGGGCCTCTGGCTTACCATGCCAACACTCTACCGACTGAGCTAAAATGACACACAGTCTAAGCCTATCAACTATTTCCCCACAATCTCTACCCGGCTACACTCACACACCTTCTACACAAAATTTTGTCGCGAATTCTTACTCAAAGAACACTCCACAGGGGTCTTACCAACATCAAGATGTTAACACTAAATGCAAAAAAAATACACAATAAAAAGAGAAGAAAAACTCATTTAAAACAGTAACAATAAATCTAATTGGACCATTCTCTCTCCCTCCAGTAAAAAAGAAGTATCCATGATCATCCAGTAAAGGCTTGTTTTAAACAAGAAATGCTGAATTAGAGAATACCTAACATTTTTAAAATAAAATAAAAATATATATAATAAACACATTCGAAATACAGAAATTATTTGTTAAAAATTGCAGCTATCATTTTGGGTCCCACCTCTGTATCCATATGATTTAGAACACCAGACTCCATAAGGGTGTTTAATGCCTGAATCTTACTGTCTGCAGGTTTCATCTGGCACATATACATAAAGTAATCTTTGAAACGATCCGGCGGTTTCCACTGACTTATTGACTGTCTTGGTTCTGGAGTTGGTCGTTCATGGGTCTTTGTAGACTGGTACTCGGCACATGATTCTGATCCAAAGCTTTCTACTTGCAAATCTGGATTTTCATCTGTACAAATGACATTGCTGTCCTCCATAGACAATGGATTATCTCGCTCCTCTGGCTCCCACTTTCAATATCTGGACGAACAGTATTGGTTTCCTCAGTAAGCAATGGGTTTCCTTCAACTTCCATCTGCTTTAATACTGTTTGTTCCTGATTTTCACCGACACTTTCTTGTTGAACCTCTTCCACCTCTGTGTCTCTGACAACGATTCTACATGTGAGCTGTGTTTACAAGAAGCTGTCCTGAAGAATCTTGCGGTAAGTGAGAATCTTCTGTGTCATCTCGTATGTCGACAATTTCTGCCTCAGTATTGACATTATCTGCTACTAAGCTCTCTTCGACATGATTCCAGGTGGGGGAGGTGTTATATGAACGATGGGCGTCCCCATCCTGACTTGCATTATATGCAAGTAGGTTTCTGTGTAGGGTCCTTATCATATCTCCTGCTTTGACACGAAACACAGGTATGTCTAGCCTTGGCTGTTTATTGATCTCATATGTTTCTTCTTCAAACCAGTCTTGGACATTATGCTTGCCGTCAAAGGCTTTTTGTCTGACAAGCACTTTGTCACCCACTTGAAATGAAACTGCTCTTGCTTAATTTTTTGTTGTAATACTTTTGTTGATTGGCCTTTGTTGTTCAAAATGTAACATGGTGAAAAAGTTGTGACTCGACTGGGACTCGAAACCAGGACCTCTGGCTTACCATGCCAAAACTCTAAATTAATGACTGAGCTACGCGTGTCAGCAATTATGGCAATCATTGGGCAGTTAATTGCCATAATTTCCGACACGCGCCTACTTAATCAGCTAACATCTAATACATAGCCGCGGCATAGGTGTGAAAAGTTGATCCCTATGTAATTATAAGGTCGACGAAACGACTTTGGGTTTACTATAAAAATTAAGGTCGACGAACGGGAAGCCATAAATCTGATCAATAATGTTGTGCAGCACTTTAGAATAATATTCTAATATAGTTTATATTTCGTGGAAATGAATTTGAGCATTAAACGAAAAACATATTTTCATTTTAGAAATATAACATCTTCTTCAAAAATATGATATTTTATAATGGTTGTAACTTCAAAAATAAATTTAAATAATGAGATTATTAAAACTCAATTCATTATTCTCAAAAAAGAAAAAAAATCTGATTGAATCTTGTTATTTATCTAACCTACAGACTGAAAATACAAAATGGCTGACACGTCCCACTTTTTGGTGGCGGCGGGGTTGTTCTTGTTCGTTTTCCTGACATGGAGAGACCTGTCAGCAACTGAACCTACCCAGTCAATCAACAAAGACATAAAGGTTCCAAAATTTGCTCAGTTTGCTACACCAACCTTAAAGTTTTTATATTGGTAAGTAGATCTAGTGACTTGCACTTTTTTGCATATTCAGTCATGAATGTCGATGGAGTTCATGAATTGGTTGTTCATTGACAGTCGATTAAAGTTTTGGTCAAATCTGCACCTTTTTAAGTTTTATCCATGTTTAACGTTCTTGTTAACATCCTTAAAATATTTACAAGCTGCAGGATAAATAAGGATTATCGATTTTTTTCTTAATGGGCAAACAAACATTTTCTATCTTCTTATAATGTGTTCAGTCAGCATTGACTATTATACACATGTCGACGATTGCGCGTGTCACGTGGGATGTTAGGAGTTTAACAAAAAGAAAGGAGCCCGAAAGGGTAATAAAAGAAAATACGTGAATTATATACAAGATAAGAGTGCCACACCCTGGGACCATTGTTAGTATTTTAAAACTATATACACTCTAATAACCCCGTTATAGTGCCCTGATCACAGGGATGGTGACCTGGGATCTAAATCCTTCGAGTGTTTCAGCCATGACTGCAGCGGGTGGTAGTGCATTCCACTGAATGATTGTGCGAGGGTAGAAAGAGAATTTGTATATATTTCCACGGTGGAATCGATCGAGTCACATCTGCGTTGATGCAATAACATGATTTTACAGTTTATGCCCTAGCCAAAACTCCTGTGATCATGTGCCATTATAAAAAATAATCAAATTAATACTCATATATATGCTAATTTTTACACTTATATACATGGAACAAAGCATTTACTTCTATTAAGAAGAAACTTGATACATTGCCTGGAAGCATGTAGAAAATCGGCATACATGTACCTGGCACTAGTGAGGTATATTCTCAGTGTTTAGGCTTGGCCGCGCCTCTGCGTCATTGACGCAGAATAATTAAAAATGGTGCATGAAAAAAAGTTCTGTGGGTCATTTTGGCGCATCGTATTCCGTCCCGAAAAATTGCCGAAATCTGTCTTTCGGCCCGTGTTTTAGCCAATAATTTACTGCCCGCACCATTTCCTGTACCCCAGACGCATGATTTATAGCGTTCTCTTTTACAATACAGCGCCAGTATGATTAACGAATCGGATTATGTTATTCCGTGCGCTGCAGTGAATCGAAACTAGATTTTCTACTCTGAATCGTCGTAACTTGAAAATGTCTGCTGTAAAACAGCAAAAGTCTTTTCTGTCCTTTTTCCCTACTGGCAATTCGGCAGCCAAGAAACAGAAAAAGATGCGCCAAAGAGTTTCTCCAACCAGCAAAACGCAACAGGCATATAAAACCTACTAAATTTCAAGACTCTGTTATTTCAAATATTATTGACCAACACGTGGTTATACATGATAGTGGTTTCACCATTAGACATTGTAATACTGAGCAGTTAAAAAAACCTCTTTTTTTTCATTAAAACGTACCAGGATTGGAACCATCAAGACACTAGAAGACAGCAGTGTGGTCCATGCCCAGACAGTAGAGGACTTTAAGGCCGCCCTCCACTACGACTAAGCGCGCCTCCCCCAGTGCACTATGCTATAACAGGCCCTGCACTGTAAAAGATACAGAAGTGAGGGGTTGACACTTCTGAAATTTGTCACTCGTTCTGCGTAACAGACAATGAAGGCAACCCAAAAAACTCACTCCTTCTGCAATATAGTAATAGATAGAGCTGGTTATCACCCCTGGAAAATGTATTACGATATATCGTGATATTCGGTGCCATTTCGTGATATATATCACGATAATATTTTTTAAAGGTATTTTCTGTATGCAATGCAATAATATCTTTATAATGCAATAAAGGGTTGGTTATTAAATTTGCTACTGTGTTTTCATTAACTTAAATGTGACCAATAACTATGTGGTATTAAAAGTCAGGTGTTTGCTTTCAGAATTGAGAAGAATGAAAGGAGCTGACTGTATTTCTTTGTTCCTGCTTTAAGCAACTTACTGTATTTATTATGACTTCGTTTGTAGGGGATTTAGACTTATTTGCTTAAAATTTGCTACATAGAAATACATCAGGATGCACTACATGATATATAACACAGGAAATATCAGTTTGTGAAAAAAATATTGTGATATATTGTCCCCTGTGAGTATCGCGATATACCGATAAACCGATAATACCTCCAAGCTCTAGTATTAGACAAAGAAGAAAAAAGTATGCAGGATGAGCGGATTCATGAGAAAAATTTTCAACCCCAGAAGGCGCAGAATTGGCATCTCACTCTTGCATGCATCCACGTTATTGCAGGTAGTGTAATAGTTCATTTAGTTGTGATTTGCTTTGTATTGTTTATTTCAGTTATTCCTGAGGGTACAGAAAGGTCTTTGAGCAGTATGCGCATGTGTTGCACGAGCGCTACCCACACCTCGCAGTTGAGGGGGATAACTATCCTCCTCCTGCTCTGAGGCAGTTGTTTGCTCAGGGACTCAGTGCTCTCAAACTCATCATCATCGCCATGGTAGTGTTAGGACAAAATCCATTCCCTCATCTCAACATGGAAACACCAAGTATCTTCACATGGGCAATAGAAAACAAGGTAAATAATCCTACTATTAACTAAGTCAGACCTGTACATAAGAGGAGTATTTAGGAAATCTCAGTAAAGTATATATTATTTTATATCAGACTGTTGGTTCATTTCACAACCAAGTAATTTCGGCCACTAGTCATTTTGAACTCTGACATTGTTTCGGCCCCAATACAAAATATACACCCCCCTTTTTAGCTCATCAGAGCACTTTTATGCTCAGGGTGAGCTTTTGTGATCGCCTGATGTCCGTCGTCCGTCGGTGTGCGTCGTCGGGCGTCAACAATTTCAACCTTTAAAAATCTTCTCCTCTGAATCTACAAGGTTCTCAGCTTTCATCTTTGGTACATAGCATCATCTGTAGGTCCTCTACAAAAGTTATATAAATTATACCCCTGGGGGTCAAAATTGGCCCCGCCCCAGGGTTTTTCAGTTTTCAATAGAAACATATAGTGAAAACTTTGAACATATTCTCCTCTAAAACTAGAAGGTTCTCAGCTTTCATATTTGGCACATAGCTTCAACTTCAGGACTTCTACAAAAGTTATATAAATTATGCCCCTAGGTCAAAATTGGTCCCACCCTAGGGATTGCCAGTTTTTTGTAGCTGACTGCTTAAACAGCCCATGGGATCACTAGCTATGCATAGGAAAAATTTAAAAATCTTCTTGTCAGAAACTACATGCCCCAGAGCTTAGATATTTGGTGTATAGATTTACTTAGCATACCTTTATGAGTTTTATAAGTATCATAGTTCTAGAGTTAAATTGGCCCTGCCCTGTGTTATATGTATAGACTTCTTCACATCAGAAACTACAGTCTAAAGGTTTCTCCTTAATATCAGCCTGAGACCCGCCAATGTGAGTGCTGATGTAATCACCCTTAGCCTGATCAGTAGAGTAGAAATTGTGTTTAGACAAATAACACACACTCATTTTAGATTGAGAAAACTGTGGATAATTCTCAAAATGCAGAAAACTCTTAAAGCTTTTTTTCATACCTATGCCCTGCATTAAGCTGCCAGCTATCAATATAGAGCGTATCTGTTATGAATTTCAGTTTAACTCTTTGCATGCTGGTTAATTTTGTTATATTCTAAATTGTTGTCCGCAGCAACTACACACTTTCTTTCTAAGTTTTTCAGAAGTTCAGTCTCATTGACAAACAGTTTGGATATCAGATCAGGCCCCACATTATGTGGGGCCTGATCTGATCTTTTACAGATATTAAAGTGAAATTTGGTATGTGGCTTTATTATAATGAGTTACAAATCAAGTTTGAATTTTGTTACACTACATTGATTTTTAACGGAATTACAACATTTTGATGTAGAATTATTTTTAGGAAATTTCAGGTTTTCCGGAGTTTTTTTCTAAACTGTAGCAGATATTGTAGTGATTTATTTCTATAACCCCCATCTCTGTGTCAAATGTGCTAGTGGAGGTATTCATCACCTTTAGTGGTAGTTCTAGTTATTTATAGTTCAGTTTGCTACAGAGCCATTGATGAAAGAAAAAAATGTTTTTATAATCAGCGTGCTACCAGTAATGAATTTGAATTAATTATTCATATCCTTATTGAATATTACTGAACTTTTTAGACCCCCACAAACGAATTTTTTTTTTTTTGGGGGGGGGGGGGGGGGGGGGGTTATACTGGAGTCATGCTTGTCCGGATCATAACTTCCAATGCATAAAAGGTATTGACTTCAAACTTCATATATAGATAGATCACAGTGAACGCAAGTGCAGTGCACAAGGTTTGTAACTCTGTCTTCAGTATTTTTGGAGTTATTGCCCTTTGTTATTTTTCAGTTTTCCAGAGTTTTTTTCTAAACCTTTACAGATATTGAAGTGAAATTTGGTTTGTGGCTTTATTATAATGAGTTACAGATCAAGTTTGAATTTCGTTACGCTTCATTGATTTTTCACGGAAATACAGTTATTTTACTTAGAAATTTTCCGGAAATTCAGGTTTTCTGGAGTGTTTTTCTAAACTCTTGCAGATATTGATGTGATATTTAGTATATAGCTTTATAATAATGAGTTACAGATCAAGTTTGAATTTTGCTACACTGCATTGATTTTTAATGGAATTACTGCATTTTGACTAATACATTTTTAGGAAATTTCATGTTTTCATCACCTTTAGTGGTAGTTCTAGTTTTGCATTTTTTGTTCTTTCCTTTTCAGTTATATGCATGTTTGATGATCTTCTTCATCAGTAATGCTGTAGAGGGGCAGTTGATATCCACAGGGGCCTTTGAAATCTCTTTTGATGGTAAGATTCACAAAATACAGTAGACCCCAGAGGTCCAGATAAGATGCGTAAATTAAACATTTTCAAGAATAACTTCTTTATTTCTCCATGAAACCCTATGTTGTGACCATTCTTTAGACCTGTCTCTTTGAGGCAATTCTAAAGAGAGGTCACAACTTAGGGTTTAGTGGAGAAATGACAATTTTAGGATTTGAGTACGCACCTTTATCTGTAGCTCTGAGACCCTCTGTACAGTGACCACTTCGGGAAAAAGCATATACATGTAGATCTTAACCTTTGAATAATGATTGATTTGTCTTGATTTGCCTTTACAAACAAAGCAGACCCAGATCAGACAGCTCCTGTAGGAGCTGTCTGATTAGGGTCTGCTCTGTTTGCTTAAAATGAAATCATAATAAATCTGACTACAGTTTCTACCAATACCGAACATTCATGTGTACATAATTATGCGATTATAAAAATCATGATGTGATTATTTCTTATATGAATATTTAAGTTAGAAATGATGAAATAAGGATATGTAGTGCCTTTGCAACAGTAGGGAATCTGTAACATATAACTAATTAACCCTTTACTCCATAAATAAGCTTTTCTATGCCTTTGCAAACAGAGTAGACCACTAGGCGCTGTCTGAACAGGATCTGCTATGTTTGCTCTTGAATAATGTAGGCACTATCTGATTCTATAGTTCCTGCTTTGGCAAACATTTCACGTGTCAATGCGCAATTTTACAAATTAATCTTAATATATATATATATTCTTGATGACATCATTCCTTTCATGAATATTCATGGAGTAAAGGGTTAAGCAAACAGAGGACCCTGATCAGATGGAGTATGATTTTGGAGATACTCATGAGCTGCAAAGTAGCATGTGATATCAAATCCATCCTTCTGTTTATTTCTTGCTAGACTTGTTAAGCTAGGCACATCAGGAAGACTTGTACAAAATACACATAAATGGCTTTTTATATCCAAACAGAGTAGAACCAGATCAGATTAGGGTCTGGTCTGTTTACTATTGGAATTTGAAAGATTTGTTTCTTTACATTCTAAAATGGTTACAATGTTCCACCTTCCATATTTAGTAGGTATTGAACTTTGAAATAAAGACCATGACCAGTTAACTTCATGAATTCATGTGAAACATAGTGACTTATCAATATCAGTTAGCTGATTTTTTTGTCAGGCAAATAAGCATGGACCTTTTTGGCTATGTCAGAAACTTTGGAATCAGATCTATATTATTCCATAAGTAAACAGAGCAGACCAGGCTCCTACAGGAGCTGTCTGATGTGGGTCTATTCTGTTTACAAGTATTATTGTCTCTATTTTCCTGATCAATTACAGTGAACATCTTTTTTCCACTATACTGGTTCCTTGCATGTAACTGGCAGAGTTAGAGCTTTTATAACCTCAAAGAAGCCTAACAATACAATATGATGAGACAGTTGTAAGATATCATTTGATTAGACAGATTAAAATTGCATGATATTGTTTGCAGCAAGGACATAGAGAACATACAGCCATTTCTTGCCTTTGCAAACAGAGTAGACAAAGCTGATACAGCTCCTGTCTGATCAGGGTCTGCGCAGTTTGCTCTGTATGCATTATTTGTTACAGGTCTATTTCTCTACTCTTTGGTATTGCTGTGCTGTGAAAAACAACCCACACACTCACTAGACCTGTTCTTTGTTATGGCAAATTTTGTATTTCTATTACAAGAATTGGTTTAACCCTTTCCTCCATGAATCTTCATGGAAGAAATAATGATGCCATGTATATCTATATTAAATAGATTAATTAGTTATAAAAGCACTGACAGGATTTTTTGGCCATGGCAGAAACTGTAGAATCATATCCATATTATATCATAAGCAAATAGAGCAGACCCTGATCAGACGGCTCCTATAGGAGTCGTCTGATCCGGATCTGCTCTGTTTGCAAAGCTGTAGAAAGGCGTATTTATGGAGTAAATTGTTAATATTCAAATTAGTGAAGTCTTGCATCAAGTTATGACTAAATGAATAAATTTGAGTGTCTTTAAAGCCGATGGCAGCCGAACGTAAATAATACAGAAACCTTTCTGCATAACTTTATTTTGCATTTAGCAGCCATCTGCCTAAACCCATTACCTCATAGGCTATTTCTAGACCCAACCTCTACAAAAGTCTTTGAATTAATCTACTAAAATTGAGAATTTACAATAAAAATTGAAAAGTTTAGACTATACAGTAAAACCCCTCTTAACCAGACATTGAATTTTATTTAGTATTAATATAGGAGATAGATGGCAGGTTAATGCAGGTCTTCTTCCTGCATTAAGCACCCACCTGCCTAAAAGTATATAGATTCTTTTCTACTAGAGGTCTAGTTTAGAGGAGTTTTTCTGTAGTTTGAATCCATTGTAATAAATGAAGCAAATGCTCTATTTATCACAATATCAGGCTTCAAGATGTGAATTTTACAGAGGTGTCAACAAGCATCATTTAATATGAGGGAATGGTCGTATGGGTTAATGTCAACTTAATGACTAAGGGAGAGAAACACAATATGCAGTCTTGCTTTTGTTTCAATCCTTTTTTCATTTGTGTTGTCAATACAATTTTCATGCAAAGATATACAAATTAAATACCAGTATGCTTTTGTAACGAGGGGCTTTTGAGTGTACCCCAGTCAGGGACCATATTCATAAAGCTCCTTAGGAATATTTTAGCCTTAAAACAACTTAATAAGATGAACCATTCTGTCTACATCTCTAGCAAAACTATAGAGTAAACTTTCATTCAAGGACTTCTAGAATACTTAGTACAGTTTATATGTTATATACAGCTTTATTAGGGCCCTGTATTGAACACGTAGGAGCCCTATAGGAATCGCATTTTCTGTCTGTGTCTTTCTGTCAGTCAACAATTTTGATGTAACGCGATGACTCAAACAGTACTTCACCTATTTGTTTCATATTTAGGGTACATGTATATGCTTAATATCATTAGAGGAAGACACCGATGGTTTTGGGGTTGAATCAGATCACTATGTCTAGAGTTATCTGCCCTTGATTACAGGGCCCTCTCTAACAGTCATTTTTCAAGTTTCTCTTATTAACCCTTTCCCTTATTTAAACGTGTTTTCACACATTTGCAAACAGAGTAGACCCAGATAAGACGGCTCCTAGAGGAGCCGTCTGATCAGGGTCTACTCTATTTGCTAATAGAATTTGATAGATCTGTTTCTTTGCTTTCTAAAATGTCTACAATGGTCCACCTTGCATATTTCTTTATAATTATTTTGTTAATGAATATTCAATAGGTATTGAAATTTGAAATAAATATAGAGCAAGGAAAGGGTTAAATATATTTACCTGTATTGATTTTATAAGATTAAGGAATATTTAGCGAACTAAGGATTTTTCTCAAGTTTCTCCTTTATAGGATTTTATGAAAATGAGGCAGGTCTATCGTATTTTCATGAACAAACAGAGCAGACCCTGATCAGATGACTCCTATAGGAACCATCTGATCAGGGTCTAGTCTGTTTGCAAATGCATGAAAAGGTGTTTATTATATTAGGGAATGGGTCACAACTCTAGGTCTTGCTTGTGATTTTTCTACCAATTCTGGTTCTTGCTTAATATGATTCTTCTCACATTTATAGATGTTCCGGTGTGGTCGAAGCTGGAAACTGGAAGAATTCCATCACCATCAGAAATGATACAAATAGTGGATAATCACCTGCGGTTAGGACAAACAGCCAATTCATAGTCCAAGGTAGTCATTGGTTACCTTTTTCATGTTCAATCGAACAACAGAGCTGTAAATGAAAGAAGTACAATTAAACCTTTACTCCATAAATATGCCTTTTTGCACCTTTGCAAACAGAGTAGTCCGAGATCAGATGGCTCCTGTAGGAGCTGTCTGATCAGCATCTGCTCTGTTTGCTTATAATATAATATACAGTAAAACTTCGATTATCCGAACACTAAAATACGTATTATTATCGATCTTTAAGACAGGTGGCAGCTTAATGCATAGTGAAAGTCATGCAGAAAGCTCCTCTAGGAGCTTTCTGCATGACTTTCACCATGCATTAAGCAGCCACCTGCCTAAAAGGGTCTAAATTCTTCTATACCGAAAATTCGAATAATCGAGGTTTTACTGTAGATAGGAATCCATAGTTTCTGCATGACCAAAACTTATCCATGTGCTGCTATTACAATGTAATTAATATTCATGATTTCCTTATTTCTTATATGAATATTTATGGAGTGAAGGGCTAAACCTCTTAATGTGACCACCAAAGAGATCTAATCCAGGATCTTAACCCTTTCCTTCATAAAGACGCCTTTCTACGCCTCTGTAATAACCAGTTCTTGAAACCATTGTGATAAATAGAGCATTTACTCCTATAGGAGCAAATATTCTTTTTTATCACAATGGTTTCCAATTATAAAATTCTTAAATTTTACTTTTCTCTAGTAATTGCTCCTTTTGGGTATATTCATTCAAAGAGGTTGGGTCTAAAAATAGCCTATGGAGGAAAGGGTTAAAGGCAGGTGGTAGTTTAACCTATTCATGCATATTGATGCCTTTTGATGCCTCTGTAGAAGATTTTGCTATAACTTTTGATCCACGAATGCTAGGCAGTTCACCTTTGATATTCAGATAGCTTTGGTGAGTACCTTACAGATGACATTAACCTTTTCCCTCATATAAACGTGTTTTCACGGCAGCATCTGCAAACAGAGTAGACCCAGATCAGACGACTCCTAGAGGATCCATCCGATCAGGGTCTACTCTGTTTGCTAATAGAATGTCAAAGCCCTGTGTCTTTACTTTCTAAAATGGCTACAATATTCCACCTTCCATTATATCGTTATAACTATTATGTCCATGAATATTCAGTAGGTATTGAAATTTGAAATAAACATAGAACAGGGAAAGGGTTAACTGATAAAGATACCTGAAATCAGGTCACGGTCACTATTTTGTAAACTTGGCTGTCATTTAAATTTAAATAACTTCTGAAATATGCTAGACAATTTATATTTTGTATCCATATAGCTTGGGTGAAGGTCTTTCGGTTGAAAAATCCGGCTTTAATGCGGTTTCCATATTTTTGGCTTGTTCTATTTTGAGATAGGAATGCTGAATTTGGTGTGAGATTACATCTTGGGTTGGCGAAGTGTCATGTAGCATTGTCAGGTTTCTGTTATCGTGACCATGTACCTTTTTCAGGTCACCTTAACCTTGACCTCTGACCTAATGAATCTTCACATGAACATTGCTGGTTATGTGCAGATATGCATTCAACTTTTGCTTTTTAGCTCATCAGAGCACAAAGTGCTCAGGGTGAGCTTTTGTGATTGCCTGATGTCTGTCGTCGTGTGGTGTGCCTCGTCAGTCGTCAACAATTTGAACCTTTAAAAATCTTCTTTGAATGTACAGCGTTCTCAGGTTTCATCTTTGGCACATAGCCTCATCTTTAGGTCCTCTACAAAAGTTATATAAAGTATGCCCCTGGGGTCAAAATTGGCCTCGTCCCAGGGGTGGACAGTATTTAATAGAAACATATCTTCTCCTGAAACTGGAAGGTTCTCGGCTTTCATATTTGGTGCATAGCATCATGTTCAGGTCCTCTACATAAGTTGTATAAACTATGCCCCTGGGGTCAAAATTGGCCCTGCCCCAGGGGTGCCTTGTTTTCAAAAGAAACATATAGTAAAACTTCTCCTGAAACTGGAAGGTTCTCAGCTTTTATATTTGGCGCATAGCATCATGTTCAGGTCCTCTACATAAGTTTATATATAAATAATGCCCCAGGGGCTAAAATTGGCCCCGTCCCAGGGGTGGGCAGTTTTCAGGGGTGGGCAGTATTCAATAGAAACATATAGTGAAAACTTTGAAAATCTTCTCCTGAAATTGGAAGGTTCTCAGCTTTCATATTTGGCGCATAGCATCGTGTTCAGGTCCTCTTCATAAGTTTATATATAAATTATGCCCCTGGGGTCAAAATTGTCCCCGTCCCAGGGGTGGGCAGTTTTCAATAGAAACATATAGTGAAAACTTTGGAAAATCTTCTTATCTGAAATTTGAAGGTTCTCAGCTTTCATATTTGGCACATGGCATCGTGTTCAGGTCCTCTACAGAAGTTATGTAAATTATGCCCCGGGGGTCAAAATTGGCCCAGCCCCAGGGTAGGCATTTTTCAATAGAAACATATAGTGAAAACTTTGAAAATCTTTTCCTCTGAAACTGGAAGGTTCTCAGCTTTTATATTTGGCGCATAGCATCATGTTCAGGTCCTCTACATAAGTTTATATAAGTACATGTTAACCCTTTACTCAATAAATACACCATTCTACGCCTTTACAAACAGAGTAGACCCAGATCAGACAGCTCCTATAGGAGTCATATGATCAGGGTCTGTTCTATTTGCTGATGATATAATATAGATATGGTTCTAGTTTCTGCCATAGTAACAAAATTACTGTGTCCATGCACTATTTTAAATTACTAAATTAATAAACCCTTTCCCTGATCAATATTCATGAAAGAAATAATGACCTCATGAATGTTTTATTTTTTTCAAAGGAATTTTAGCTACACCATTAGTTACACTTAAAGCTATCAAAACAGTGCCAAATTGATAAACTCCTCAACATCAGCTGACAGCTTTATAGAACAGGATGAGAGGGGAGATATTGGGTGCCTGTCTGCCTGAATATTTAGGGAATTACTATAAGTTTATTTTATTATTTGCAGTGTTTCTACCATCATTCTCATAGACTCCTCATTCTCTCAATAATCATCCCTCTGCGGTGCTGTGGATCAGACAAGAGTTGCTTTCCCTGAAATCCCAGATGTCATTGTACCAGATGTTGGACGTATGACGGCGCATGCATAAAGCAGCACGACTGCGAGTGTGAGCTTGATGGAACCAATTGATCTTCTAGATTGACATCTCAGTGATATTAGCGTTAGTCAGCTTCAGTGTGATTCATTGCATTATCTCGTTGTATATCATGTTTTTAAACTTGTCCATTGTCTTTGATATTTCACAGTTCTTTCCACTGTGATATTTCCAGTGTGATTAAATGTGATATTTTAAGTTTGTATGTGTTCTAACCCTTTACTGGATGAATATTCTTAAACTAAATGATGACATCATGAATATTAATTAGATTAACTTTCAAAATGGAATATTAACACAGGAAATTTTTGCCAATGCAGAAAATGTAGAATCAGGGATCGACATTATTCCATTAGCAAACAGAGCAGACCCTGATCAGACAGTTCTTGTAGGAGCCGTCTGATCTGGGTCTACTTTGTTTGCAAAGCTGTAGAAAGGGGTATTTATGGAGTAAAGGGTTAAGAGGTATTTCATTACATTTCACAATGTCTCTCTACAATTTTCTGCATGGTTAGATCATAGGCTCATTGTAATTGTTATCCTGTTACCAGGAGCCCATCTTACGAAAGATCATACAACCAAAGTCCTAAGTTACTATAGTAGCTACTACTGACGTATGGGCATTCAAGCATGCTGTATCAATTAACCCTTTCCCAGCAGAATTAACCCTTTACCGTATAGGCTATTTTTAGATACAACCTCTTTGAATAAATCTACCGAAAAGGATCATTAACTAGAGAAAAGGAAAATTTTAGATTTTTGTAGTTTGAAACCATTGTGATAAATAGAGCATTTACTCCTATAGGAGCAAATGCTCTATTTATCACAATGGTTTCATATAGTGACTTCTACAGAGTCGTCAAAAGTCATCAATATGCGGGAAAGAGTTAAGAAAAAATGACACCATGAATATTTATAAGCTGAATTTTTATAATATGCTTTTGGGTATTGGTACATACTCTAATCTATTATAATTTCAAAAGCAAACAGAGCAGACCCTGATCAGATGGCTCCTATGAAAGCCGTCTGATATGGGTATACTCTATTTGTAAAGGTATGAAAAAGTGTTTATATGAAGGAAAGGGATAAGACTTACTTCATACAACAGAAATTGTAAGTTCTAACAATGATCAAAACTGGAAGTTGTGGTCCTCGCGTGCGAACTTACAGTAATTTCTGTCTTACAATCTTTCATAAGATGGACACTTGGTCTCTTTAGCCCATTGAGTTAATATATCAATAGAGTACTGTAATTTTCACTCTGATTTAATAAAAAATGAACAAGAATGAATTTCTGGCACCATATTTCATTTTTGATATGGTCCAGATTATTACAAAGGCACCGATTCTTAAATCAGTGTCCCTGTTGCAAAGCAGTGTTTGGTTATCTGCTGTTTCTAACTTTATACATTATTGTAAAAATATTTTAGTTTTTGATGAGTGATGATCTCTCTAGTGCAGGATCTGTACCAGCCTCGGTACTGAAAATATGCATGCTGATCCAGGTCCACACTCTGGGCAAATACCTAGATGCTGTTTTGTCTTGTGACACCAGCTGGCTTGGTACTGAAATTATGCGTGCTGATCCATGTCTACCCTCTGGGCAAATATCTAGATGCTGTTTTGTCTTGTGACACCAGCTGGCTTGGTACTGAAATTATGCGTGCTGATCCATGTCTACCCTCTGGGCAAATATCTAGATGCTGTTTCGTCTTGTGACACCAGCTGGCTTGGTACTGAAATTATGTGTGCAGATCCAGGTCTACACTCTGGGCAAATATCTAGATTCTGTTTTGTCTTGTGACACCTGCTGGCTTGTTATGCAAGAGAAATTCGTTTATAAGTCTTTCAGGTTGCAGTATTCTTTTGGGTAATGTGAGTATTGTTCTTAGAGCCTTGTTTACAAGTCTTTCACAGAGCAACAGATAAAAGTGTACTCCGGTATTAAATTTTCATTTCTCCACCAAACCCTATGTTGTGACCACTCTCTAGAATGGTCTCGAAGAGACCATTCTAAAGATTGATCACAACATAGGGTTTTGTGGAGAAATGAAGAAGTTATTCTTGAAAATTGCTTTAATTGATGCATCTTATCTGGACCTTTGTTTCTGGTTGCAATATTCTCATGGGTAGTGCGCTTGTTGTCATTTCTTGAATGCTGATGAGAAAGTAAATCATGATTACATGCTCTATGGATGAAAATCGTACCTTTGACAGCATTGGTGATTGTATTATTAAGGAAATATAGTTGTAAAGGATAATGAAAAGGAAACTATTTAATTTTTAACCTTTGCACCACTGTGAAAAATATCAGCTCAAATTCAGATCGTTGAAATTTAACTGTGTCCAAAACGATTATTAACCCATTACTGCATTAATATTCCTGTAAAAAATAGTGACATCATGAATGTTAATTAGATTAATTATTATATCATAATAGTACATGGACGTAGGAGATTTTGGCCATGGCAGAAACTGTAGAATCTTATGTACAGTTAAACCCCGCTAGTGCAACCATTTAATAAACAGCCAGTGATGTCGTTTAAAGCAAGTGGTTACTTAATGCAGGACGAAAGTTACGCAGAAAGCTCCTATAGGAGCTTTCTGCATAACTTCCGTCCTACATTAAGCTACCACCTGCCTCTGCCACCCAGAATTATGTCCTTTTTTTGGGGTCGCATTAGTGGGGTTTTACTGTATATTATATCATCAGCAAACTGAGTAGATTGTGATTAGACAGTACCTATAAGAGCTGTATTATCTGGGTCTACTCTGTTTGCAAAGGCATAGAAGTGTTTTATTAGCTAAAAACCTTACCTATAAAATTTTCTTTAACTTTGTCTAATACCGGTACTTGTGACCGGAAACAAAAACAGTCCGCATATTGTACTGCAGAGTGCCTTGCACCATACCGCGAATTAGCAGTTTGTCATAAACCTAGCCCACTTAATCATAGCTTTTTCCGGTCAAGTTCATAGAACGTGCTAAATTTCAGTCTCGATCTTTTCTATGACGTGTGGCTATTTATGGAGTAAATGGTTAATAATAAACCCATGTGTCAACAAGTGTGATTCTGATAATACTCCTAGTTACTTGGCATCTCATCTGGATCAAGCCAGTTCACAAATGCGAGTCTGGTTGCAGATAGTAATGAGATTCCTAATTAGAACTGAGTTTATATTCAAACTTTATAGCAAAGATTTGTATTTTCAAAAATAGAGATATACATGTATATTATGATATGTAAATTTGTTCCTATCAGTATATTATGATATGTAAATTTGTTCCTATCAGCAAAGATTATTGATGTAAAGTTGTATTGATTTTGTGTGAGACAGAGAGTGTTATTTGTAAAGATGTGGATTGGTAGACAAATGGAACACAGTGTAGATCTAGATCATAAGGTCTCATCTGGAAGTCCTATTTGATCGTTTTTCTTTTGATTGTACCATTACAAACACATTAACCATCCCTGCATATTGACACCTTTCTAAAAGTCACTTTTTTGAAACCATTGTGATAAATAGAGCATTAATTTTGCTCACAATGGTTCAAAACTACACAGTTCTGATATTTCCTTTTCTGTTGTAAATGCTCCTTTTTGGTACATTTATTCAAAGAGGTTGGATCTAAAAATAGCCTTTGAGATTGTGGGTTAATACAGTACATGCTGTAGGTATAATCGTATATTATATGTAATGAATATATGTAATGTATATTATATGTATTATATGAACAGAGTTCAGTAATCACTCTCTTAGACAGTCTTTGACATTTTGAATACTGAATTTTCCATCATTGTTTAATGATTGAATCGGTTCAGTATAAAAGGGTATATTTTGCAAGAATATTTTGAATAACCATCAGTGTAGACCCTGGTCAGAGTGCCCTTTCTAGGAGCCCTCTGATATGGGTCTACAGTGGTTGCCAATGCGAGTACACTCATTCCTCTTGGAGCCCTTTGATCTGGGTCTAAACTGGTTGCCAGTGCAAGTGCACCCATTCCTTTAGGAGCTCTCTGATCTTGGTCTACACTGGATGCCAAATGTGATCTGTATTCAATATTTAGAGAGTTAAAGTGTAACTTTTAGTCTGCAGTGAAACATGCTGTACACTTGTATAATCTCAGCTACTGATATTACTGAACTAAAGAGTAACTTGTTTTTTGTGGACAAGTATTTTGTAATAGATGAAAAGGAGGGTATCGTGCAAAACTATTGGAAAATGAAAGAAGAAGCTTCTTTGAAAGTTGAAAACAGAGCTGTAGAAAAGAGTCATACTGGTTTTTCTGAATCTCTTGACCAAATCCATTTTATTTCATAATTTGTACTTATTAAATTGACTTTGTGCGCATGTCTAATGAGTACTTATAATAATTTTATTGGAGGCCCAGATATATTAAAACATTTTCAAGAGTAGTTCCTCTATTTGTCCAAAAGACAGTATGTTGTGACCACTATCTAGAATCGTCTCGTAGAGACGATTCTAAAGAGTGGTCACAACATAGGGTGTGGTGAAAAAATGACAATTTCAATATTTCAATATGCTGTTTGCTTATAAAGAGTTTAAAATAGTTTTGCACTTTGTCCTCCATAAGTTTGCTGTTTTACGCAGTTTTAGACGATATGATTTGCATTTATATTTGTCTGTTATCCAAAGGTGTCATCATATAAAAATAAACAGATTGTTGTAACATATCTATATGCACTTGTTACTAGCCCTTCTTTTCTCGCTTCTCAGACGTGCTAGATAAGCTGAGTTACTAAAAATAGCAGTACTAGAAATCCTTATCTGGAACACCCCTTGTCTGGTGTATTCAAATGCGCGATTAGGTAAAATCAGAGACATATACATACATGTATATATGTCTCTTGTAATATTAATACAAGGGAAGGAACTCTTACAGAATTATACCAACATTTCAATAGTCAACGAGTTTATACATTAAAATTGATACGTTGTGTTATAGTCCCTCAGTCATTTATATTTTACGCCAAAACGTAACGTTTATGGTACTGTCATATCGGTAGCAAATGACGTAATTTAATGTCACCTGCAGCTTGTTGCTATTACATACTGAACTCGTATTACGCAATGGAAAGTAGTACTTCACGAAATCCATTAATTTACTTGTTTTTAGGGTGTATTTAAGCGAGAAAAGCTCGTTTCCGACTGGGAACAGACCAACCTCGGGTATAGAACCCGTCTTTAAAAAAAAACATGCTTGAGTCTATTAATCATCTAATTAGTTATTTGTAAACACCTTGAATTACTGTAAGTTGAAGAACTAGACTGTCAAAACTGATACAAACTAGAACTATCACTGAAGGTGATTAAATACCTCCACAAACGTGACTGTCACATGAAAAAGCTGCACAATTTGAAGGGCATAACTCTGTATGGAAAAAGATAAACTGGAAATTCGCATGTCCTCTTTATGATTTAAGCATCATGTCAAGTTGCATTGGATTCCAGTCAGCGTTTACTTAGAAATGGCGTGGAATAAGAGTCAACAGAAGGACCAGCACAAAACTTTTAAACAAAGGGGCATAACTTTGTAAGAAAATAAATAATCTGGAAAACTTTAACTGGATGTGCATGTCCTCTTTATGAAAAAAGCATCATGTCAAGTTTCATTGGAATCCAGTAAGCAGTTGCTAAGAAACGGCGCGAAAATAAAGTCTACAGACTGACCAACAGACCAAAATTCAAAGGGGCATATTATGCCGCATAATAATGTAAGAAAACGGATAATTTGTTAAACTATTATTGGATGGGCATCTCCACTTCATGATTAAGTATCATGTCAAGTTTCATATGATTCCACTCAGCAGTCGCTGAGAAATTGTGCGGAATAAAAGTAAACAGACAGACCAACACAAAACCTTTTTAACAAGGGGAATAACCTTGTAAGAAAATCAATCAGCTGGTAAACTATTATTGGATGTGCATGTCCACTTTATGATAAAGCATCATGTCAAGTTTCATTGAATACTAGTCAGCGGTTACTTAATTAGAAACCCCTCAATAATAGTCAACAGACAGACCAACACAAAACTTTTAAACAAAGGGGCAAAACTTTTGAAAAAAATAAACCGGCAGGGAAACTATACTTGGATATACATTTTCTCTCTATGACAAAGCATCATGTCAAGATTCATTGGATTCCAGCGACAAGTTGCTGAGAAACGTCGCAGAAAAAAAGTCAACAGACTGACCGACAGACCAAAATTCAAAGGGGTATAACTCTGTAAGGAAATAAACTGTAAACCATTATTGGATGCACATCTCGTCGTCTTGATAAAGTATTATGTCATGTTTCGTACGATTACAGTCAGTAGTCCCTGAGAAACCGTACAAAATAAAAGTCGACAGACAGACCAACACAAAAAAATTAACCAAAGGGGCATAACTCTGTAAGGAAATCAATGAGCTGGAATATAATAATTGGATGCAGATGTCCTCTTTATGATAACGTATCATGTCAAGTTTCATTGAATTCAAGTAAGCAGTTACTGAAAAACCTGGGATGAAACAAAAGTCAGCAGACCAACGCAAAAAAAAATAAACAAAGGGGCATAACCTGTAAGGAAATCAATGAGCTGGAATATTATAATTGGATGCACATGTGCTCTTTATGATAAAGCATATTGTCAAGTTTCATTGAATTCTAGTCAGCAGTTACTGAGAAACCGCGCAGAAACAAACCCAACACAAAAAATCAACAAAGGGGCATAATTATGTAAGGAAATCACTGAGCCGGTAATTAATAATTGGATGCACATCTCCTTATGATAAAGCAGCATGTCAAGTTTCATTGAATTCTAGTCAACAGTTACTGAGAAACAGCGCGGAAACAAAAGTCAACAGACCGGTTAACACAAAAAAAAATCGAACAAAGGGGCATAACTCAGTAAGGAAATAACTGATCTGGAAAATAATAATTGGATGCACATGTCCTCTTTATCATAAAGCATCATTACAAATTTAATTGTAATCTAGTCCGGGGTTACTGAGGAGAAACCGCTCGGAAACAAGAGTCAACAGACAAACACAAACATTTTAAGCAAAGGGGCATAACTCTGTAAGGAAAACACTGAGCCGGAAAATAATAATTGGATGCACATGTCCTCTTTATGATAAAACATCAAGTCAAGTTTCATTGAATTAAAGTCAGCAGTTACTGATAAACCGCGCGGAAACAAACCAACACAAAAAATTAAACAAAGGGACATAACTCTGTAAGGAAATAACTGATATGGAAAGTAATAATTGGATGCACATGTCCTCTTTATGATAAAGCAGCATGTCAAGTTTCATTGAATTCTGGTCAGCGGAAACAAAAGTCAACAGACCAACACAAGAAAAATAAACAAAAGGGCATAATTCTGTAAGGAAAACACTGAGCCGGAAAATAATAATTGGATGCACATCTCCTCTTTTTGATAAAGCATCATGTCAAGTTTCATTGAATTCTAGTAAGCAGTTACTGAAAAACCTGGGATGAAACAAAAGTCAACAGACCAAAGCAAAAAAAATAAACAAAGGGGCATAACCTGTAAGGAAATCACTGAGCTGGAATATAATAATTGGATGCACATGTGCTCTTTATGATAAAGCATCATGTCAAGTTTCATTGAATTCTAGTCAGCAGTTACTGAGAAACCGCGCAGAAACAAACCAACACAAAAAAATCAACAAAGGGGCATACTTCTGTAAGGAAATCACTGAGCCGGTAATTAATAATTGGATGCACATCTCTTTATGATAAAGCATCATGTCAAGTTTCATTGAATTCTAGTCAGCAGGTACTGAGAAACAGCGCGGAAACAAAAGTCACAAAAAAATTCGAAGACAAACACAAACATTTTAAACAAAGGGGCATAACTCTGTAAGGAAAATTTGAGCCGGAAAATAATAATTGGATGCACATGTCCTCTTTATGATAAAGCATCATGTCGAGTTTCATTGAATTCTGGTCAGCGGTTACTGAGAACCCGCGTGGAAACAAAAGTCAGCAGACCAACACAAACAATTTAAACAAAGGGGCATAATTCTGTAAGGAAAACACTGAGCCGGAAAATAATAATTGATGCACATCTCCTCTTTTTGATAAAGCATCATGTCAAGTTTCATTGAATTCTAGTCAGTGGTTACTGAGAAACCGTGCGGAAAGAAAAGACCGACCAACCGACCGACAAGGTGACTCCTATATACCCACTCCAAACTTTGTTTGTGGGGGTATACATATGCTCATCTAGGGCGCATATCCGTACTCCATAGTAAGAATTTCCACATAGGGTCATAACAATAAAACTGAAGCAATGTCACTTGTTATGCTTACACAAAACGTACTGTTATAGTCCCGTTTGCCCATGTATTGCGATTCTCGTTCTCGCGTGCTGTTGTTCACCGGGTTTAATTATATGTACATGTATACCTTCGTCAACAATAGATGCGAGTACAGGTATTGTCGATAAGGTTTGACCTGGCACTGCATGAATATTCCGCCTTTTCCGTAAGCTGTTTTTATCCTTCCAAACACACACGTGAAACATGCGTCACTATCACGATTTTTCATCGACGAAAGTCGGCGGAAAGTGATGAGTGCCAGTTCAAACCTTACGGATAATAAAATTAGATCTTATGGCACACCAACATAATCTACTTAAAATGTAAACAAAACATACCTGTAACGGTGGTCTCGAGAAAAATAAAAATAAAAAATAATAAAAAATGTATACGCCCATCAAAACATATGAAAAAACAAAACTACCCATTCCAAATATAAACAATAAAAGCAAAACAGATTTGAACCAAACTATTATAGCGGCCACCTGGACATTATACAGTGCATTTACCTGTAGTGTTTGTAAACACTGAGAACAAAAGGTGTGCCATGAGATCTAATTTTACCTGTACAGGTATTAAAACTTAGATAAAATTATGAAAAATTTAGATCTTATGGCACACCTATTGTTCTCAGTGTTTACACATACTACAGGTATAAACACTGTATGTTTTTGGCCACAATCGAAGATGTTTAAAAAGTCTTAACAGATAGTGGCCAGGTAGCCGAGGGGCAATATCAGCAGCTATAGTGACACAGAATACTGAATATTTTGTTGGTTGTTGGTTCGAATCTCACTGTAGGCAAATCATTTTTAGTTCTATTTATTAGCTCACCATAGCACTTTTGTTCTCAGGGTGAGCTTTTGTGATCGCCTGATGTCCGTCGTCCGTCGGCATGCGTCGTCGGGCGTCAACAATCTCAGCCTTTAAAAATCTTCTCCTTTGAATCTACAATGTTCTCAGCTTTCATCTTTGGTACTGTACATATCATCATCTGTAGGTCCTCTACAAAAGTTATACAAATTATGCCCCTGGGGTTAAAATTGGCCCCGCCCCAGGGGTGTTCAGTTTTCAGTAGAAACATATAGTGAAAACTTTGAAATCTTCTCCTCTGAAACTAGAAGGTTCTCAGCTTTCATATATGGCACATAGCTTCAACTTCAGGTCTTCTACATTTAAGTAATATAATTTATGCACCTAAGGTCAAAATTGGTCCCACCCAGGGATTGCCAGTGTTTTTGTAGCTGACTGCTTAAACAGCCCATGGGATCACTAGTTATGCATAGGAAAAACTTTAAAAACCTTATTGTCAAAAACTACATGTCCCAGAGTTCAGATATTTGTTGTAAAGTTTTACTTAGCATACCTTTATGAGTTTTGTTAATATTATAGTTCTGATGTTAAAATTGGCCCAGTCCTGTGTATATAGACTTAATCAGAAACAACAGTTTAAAACTCCCCCCTTAAATCAGACTGAGATTAGCCAGTGTGAGTGCTGATGTAATCACCCTAAGCCTGATCAGCAGAGTAGAAATTGTGTTTAGACAAATAATAACACACACTCATTTTAGATTGAGAAAACTATTTGGATGATTCTCAAAATGCAGAAAGCTGTTAAAGCTTTTTCATACCTATGCCTTGCATTAAGCTGCCAGCAATCAATATAGAGCCTATCAGTGTACCTGTTGTGAAGTTCAGCTTAATACAAGTTTCAGTATTCTATTCACTACCCATTCTTTCAGTACTGTAATGTTATCTGCTTCAGAATTGTTGTCTGTTTGTTTAAGTTTGTTCACACTGTTTTTAGCTCACCAGAGCACAAAGTGCTCAGAGTGAGCTTTTGTGATCACCTGATGTCCATCGTACGTCGGTGTGCGTCGTCCCGTGTCAACAATTTGAACCTTTAAACAATCTTCTCCTCTGAATCTACTGGGTTCTCAGTTTTCATATTTAGCACATAGCATCATATGTAGTTCCTCTACAAAAGTTGTATAAACTATGCCCCTGGGGTCAAAATTGGCCCCGCCCCAGGGGTGCCTTGTTTTCAATAGAAACATATAGTGAAAACTTCGGCAAAGTGTTTTTTCAAATATCTCTTGTATGTTTACTGCCTGGTCTCTTACACATGTTACATATAATGTGTTTACTGCCCAACCTCTTACACATGTTATATATAATGTGTTTACCGCCCATCCTCATACACGTGTTATAAATCACGTTTTTACTGCCCATCCTTATTATACATGTTATATATAACGTGTTTACTGCCAAGCCTCTTACACATGTTACATAACGTGTTTACTGTCCATCCTTTTACACATGTTAATATATAAAACGTTTTTACTGTCCAGCCTCTTACACATGTTACAAATAACGTGTTTACTGTCCGACCTCTTACACATGATATATATAACGTTTTTACTGTCAAGCCTGTTACACATGTTATATCGAACGTTTTTACTGTCCTGTCTCTTACACATGTTATATATAACGTGTTTAATTCCAACCTCTTACGCATGTTATATATAATGTGTTTACTGCCCAGCCTCTTACACATGTTATATTACGTGTTTACTGCCCAACCTCTTACACATGTTATATATAACGTGTTTACTTCCAACCTTTTACACATGTTATATATAAAGTGTTGAATGCTCAACCTCTTACACATGTTATATATAACGTGTTTACTGTCCAACCTCTTACACATGTTATATATAAAGTGTTGAATGCTCAACCTCTTACACATGTTATATATAACGTGTTTACTGTCCAACCTCTTACACATGTTATATATAACGTGTTTACTGTCAAGCCTCTTACACGTGTTATATATAACGTGTTTACTGTCCAACCTCTTACACATGTTATATATAAAGTGTTGAATGCTCAACCTCTTACACATGTTATATATAACGTGTTTACTGTCCAACCTCTTACACATGTTATATATAAAGTGTTTACTGCCCAGCCTCTTACACATGTTATATATAACGTGTTTACTGTCCAGTCTCTTACGCATGTTATATATAATGTGTTTACTGCCCAGCCTCTTACACATGTTATATATAACGTGTTTACTGCCCAGCCTCTTACACATGTTATATTACGTGTTTACTGCCCAGCCTTTTACACATGTTATATATAACGTGTTTACTGTCCAGTCTCTTACGCATGTTATATATATTGTGTTTACTGCCCAGCCTCTTACACATGTTATATATAACGTGTTTACTGCCCAGCCTCTTACACATGTTATATTACGTGTTTACTGCCCAGCCTTTTACACATGTTATATATAACGTGTTTACTGTCCAACCTCTTACATATGTTATATATAAAGTGTTGAATGCTCAACCTCTTACACATGTTATATAACGTGTTTACTGTCCAACCTCTTACACATGTTATATATAAAGTGTTGAATGCTCAACCTCTTACACATGTTATATATAATATTAACGTGTTTACTGCCCAGCCTCTTACACATGTTATATATAATGTGTTGAATGCTCAACCTCTTACACATGTTATATATAATATTAACGTGTTTACTGCCCAGCCTCTTACACATGTTATATATAATGTGTTGAATGCTCAACCTCTTACACATGTTATATATAATATTAACGTGTTTACTGCCCAGCCTCTTACACATGTTATATATAATGTGTTGAATGCTCAACCTCTTACACATGTTATATATAACGTGTTTACTACCCAGCCCTGGTTACATCAAAACTTGACTACAGCAACTCATTGATGCATGGGATTTCAAAAAACGCACTGCGAAAACTTCAAAGGGTCCAAAACACAGCAGCACGTATCATAACCAAGACTTCTCGATATAGTCATATCACTCCGGTCTTGAAGGAACTTCATTGGCTTCCGGTTCAACATCGGATCGAATTCAAAATTTTGACACTCACGTACAAAGCCGTGCACAATGAATCCCCCAAGTACATTGTCAACATGCTTGACGTGTACAGGCCTCGCAGAGAGTTAAGGTCAGCAAGTAGATCAGTGTCGTTAGTTGTACCAAAAGGTCGGACGGTAAAATACGGGGATAGAAGTTTCATGCATGCAGCTCCAAAACTTTGGAATGCTCTGCCATCTGGCATCAAAGATGCCAACTCACTGGCATCTTTTAAAAGATGTCTAAAAACGCATTTCTTCAACGTATTTTACTAGGATGGCAGATATTAGTCGAGTAATTACCTGTCAGTTATCTATTTGGGCACTGTTTGAGGGCACTTTGAGTGTCACATTGTGCTCTGTGGTGGATCTTGACGGTAGGGATAGCCCAATCTCTTTTGAAACCATTCGGATTACGTCTCGGGACAGCATTGTGTGTCTCACTCAGTGTCAGTTGATGTAAAAAAAACGCTTGTCTTTGGCATATTTCACTAGGACATTACTAGGGAAATTAATGGGTGTAGCCGATGATTATTAATCGTGATGACTGTTGCCTTGGTCACGGAGTGGTGGATCTTGACGGTAGGGATAACCCAATCTCTTTTGAAACCACTCGGATTGCCGCTCGGGCCAGCATTGTGTGTCTCATTCAGTATCAGTTGATGTCTGAAAAACGGGTTTCTTTGGCATATTTTACTAAGGAATTATTAGGGAAATTAAGAGAACGTAGCTAATAATTATCAATCATGATGACTGTTGCCTTGGCCACGGGACATTTTCGAATTCTTCCGATATTGAGAATTTTGTTACTTGCAATTATTGGTCAGGAAATATCCTGTCAGTTGTTTGGATGGGCACTGTTCGTAGGCACTTGATGTTTGTGTCGCTTTGTGCTGGCTGGTGGATCTTGATGGTAGGGATAGCCCAATCTCTTTGAAACCACCTGCGTCTCGGCTTGGCACGGCATTGTTTGTCTCGTTCAGTGTCGGTTGGATTGATATTACGATACTCCTTTGCCAATTTTGCACACGGTGTGTATATATTGGTGATTTGTTCGTAATTGTTGTAATTGCATTGTGTTTGTTTATATGCATTAGCTACAAAATTGACCTATTCTGTTAACCCATTGTCCTACATGTGTAAGGCAATATCTTATTTATAGTGTTGTATGTCATACATAAACCCGATCCAGATGTTTCTGGGTCGTAACTGTATGATGTACTGACACTGTACATATAAATGTTTCATTTGAGTTTGGTAACATAAGTGGGCGGACACAATATACTGGTAGTCACGGTGTGCGTCTGTTTCCCTTGAATTGCGGACATAAAATGTACAGAAAAGGATGATTTTGTTTTTATCTATAGTTCTTAAATTAATTCAATTTTTGATAGTTTTATTGATATCTCTATCTTAAATTTCATTTGTTTTAAATATTCTATATGCATAATATATACTCAATTCTGTACATGCAATTTAATCATGTGAAGCGCTTTTGAACGCACACGTCCTGTGTGAAAAGAGCGCTATATAAATGTGGTATAATAATAATAATAATAATATATAAAGTGTTTACTGCGCAACCTTTTACACATGTTATATATAAAGTGTTTACTGTCCAATATCTTACACATGTTATATATACTGTGTTTAATACCCAACATCTTACACATGTTATATATGAAGTGTTTACTGTCCAACCTCCTACACATGTAATATATAACGTGTTTACTGTCCAACCTCCTACACATGTTATATATAACGTGTTTACTGCCAGCCTCTTACACATGTTATATATAACGTGTTTACTGTCCAACCTCTAACACACGTTATATATAACGTTTTTACTGTTCAACCTCTTACACATGTTATATATACTGTGTTTTCTACCCAACCTCTTACACATGTTATATATAACGTGTTTACTGTCCAACCTCTTACACATGTTATATATAAAGTGTTTACTGTCCAACCTCTTACGCATGTTATATTTAACGTTTTTACTGCCCAGCCTCTTAAACATGTTATATATACTGTGTTTAATACCCAACCTATTACACATGTTATACATTAAGTGTTTCCTGTCCAACCTCTTACACATATTATATATATTGTGTTTTATACCCAACCTCTTACATATGTTATATATAAATTGTTTACTGTCCAGTCTCTTACACATGTTATATATAACGTGTTTACTGCCAAGCCTCTTACACATGTTATATATAACGTGTTTACTGTCCAACCTCTTACACATGTTATATATAATGTTTTACTATCCAACCTCTTACACATGTTATATATAACGTGTTTAATACCCAACCTCTTACACATGTTATATATAAAGTGTTTTCTGCCCAACCTCTTACACATGTTATATATAACGTGTTCACTGTCCAACCTCTTACACATGTTATATATAACGTGTTTACTGCCAAATCCTCTTACACATGTTATATATAACGTGTTTACTGTCCAACCTCTTACACATGTTATTTATAATGTTTTTACTGTCCAACCTCTTACACATGTTATATATAACGTGTTTAATATCCAACCTCTTACACATGTTATATATATATAAAGTGCTTTTGCCCAACCTCTTACACATGTTATATATTACGTGTTTACTGTCCAACCTCTTACACATGTTATATATAAAGTGTTGAATGCTCAACCTCTTACACATGTTATATACAAAGTGTTTACTGTCCAACCTCTTTAACATGTTACATGTGTTTAATACCCGACCTCTTACACATGTTATATATAAAGTGTTAACTGTCCAACCTCTTACACATGTTATATATAACGTGTTTAATACCCAACCTCTTACACATGTTTTAGATACTGTGTTTTATACCCAACCTCTTACACATGTTATATATAAAGTGTTTACTGCACAACCTCTTACACATGTTATATATGACGTGTTTACTGTCCAACCTCTTGCACATGTTTTATATACTGTGTTTAATACCGAACCTCTTAAACATGTTATTTATAAAGTGTTTACTCTCCAACCTCTTACACATGTTATATATAACGTGTTTACTGTCCAACCTCTTACACATGTTATATATAAAGTGTTTACTGTCCAACCTCTTACGCATGTTATATATATATAACGTGTTTACTGTCCACCCTCTTACACATGTAATTATAATGTGTTTACTGTCCAACCTCTTACACATGTTATATATAATGTGTTTACTGCCCAGTCTCTTACACGTGTTATATGTAACGTGTTTACTGTCCAACCTCTTACTCATGTTATATATAATGTGTTTACTGCCCAGTCTCTTACACGTGTTATATGTAACGTGTTTACTGTCCAACCTCTTACACATGTTATATATAAAGTGTTTACTGACCAGCCTCTTACACATGTTATAAATAACGTGTTTACTGCCCAGTCTCTTACGCGTGTTATATGTAACGTGTTTACTGTCCAACCTCTTACACATGTTATATATAACGTTTTTACTGTCACACCTCTTACACATGTTATATATACTGTGTTTAATACCCAACCTCTTACACATGTTATATATAACGTGTTTACTGTCCAACCTCTTACACATGTTATATATAACGTGTTTACTGTCCAACCTCTTACACATGTTATATATAAAGTGTTTACTGCCCAGTGTCTTACACATGTTATATATAAAGTGTTTACTGTCCATCCTCTTATAACGTGTTTACTGTCCAGCCTTTTACACATGTTATATTATAACGTGTTTACTGCCCAACCTCTTGTACATGTTATATATAAAGTGTTTCTCTAGGTTTCCGAGTTTGAAAACATACAGAGCTCGGTTCTGGAGCCAAATGGCAAACTTAAGAGCAGAATACATTTTAAGCATATCTCAGCTATAGATGACACATAAAGTAGTTAACCTCATTGTATTCCCATGTACATTTCACCATCATCCGCAAACAAGTGTTGATCAAGATAAGAGAAAAAAGTAACTCGGGTCTCATGAGAACTCAGGTTGTTTTACACTCGCTCGATAGTTTACACTCGCTCGATAGTTTACACTCGGTCGATAGTTCACACTCGGTCGATAGTTTCTGAAACGCTTGATAAGATCGGAAATTGTCCAAATTAGATATAATTAGAGCAGACATTGTTTTATAGTTACAACTGGTTTCGGGTCGATGTTCCCTTTGTCGTCGGATAAGTAGATGGGTGACATTAAAGTTACAACTGGGTTCGGGTCGATGTTCCCTTTGTCGTCGGATAAGTAGATGGGTGACATTAAAGTTACAACTGGGTTCGGGTCGATGTTCCCTTTGTCGTCGGATAAGTAGATGGGTGACATTAAAGTTACAACTGGGTTCGGGTCGATGTTCCCTTTGTCGCCAGATTAGTAGATGGGTGACATTAAAGTTACAACTGGGTTCGGGTCGATGTTCTCTTTGTCGCCAGATTAGTAGATGGGTAGCATTAAAGTTACAACTGGGTTCGGGTCGATGTTCCCTTTGTCGCCAGATTAGTAGACGGGTGACATTAAAGTTACAACTGGGTTCGGGTCGATGTTCCCTTTGTCGTCGGATAAGTAGATGGGTGACATTAAAGTTACAACTGGGTTCGGGTCGATGTTCCCTTTGTCGCCAGATTAGTAGATGGGTGACATTAAAGTTACAACTGGGTTCGGGTCGATGTTCCCTTTGTCGCCAGATTAGTAGATGGGTAGCATTATAGTTACAACTGGGTTCGGGTCGATGTTCCCTTTGTCGCCAGATTAGTAGATGGGTGACATTAAAGTTACAACTGGGTTCGGGTCGATGTTCCCTTTGTCGCCAGATGAGTAGATGGGTGACATTAAAGTTACAACTGGGTTCGGGTCGATGTTCCATTTGTCACCAGACAAGTAGATGGGTAGCATTAAATTCATAAGACTCCTCAACAAACGCATATTTTCAGGACAATTACACTAGATGTTGGTTATTATTGGTCTATGTCGAACAGTTACTATACTAAAAACGAAATTATACCGGAGAATAACATCTGGACCTTCGATATCAAACACACGAATGGTTTATCTTCTTCAGCGTTCCTTGCGATAATTGCTTCTTTTCAGCATATACATGTACACAAATGCTTTATGTAATTTTTCAAAACGCGTTACAAGTAAAGATAATTTGATTAACTCTTCGCTGCCAATGCCGGATCTGTGATGACCTATGCGAACAGTTTAGATCCAGATGAGACGCCGAGTAACTCGGTGTCTCATCAGGATCCAAACTGTTTTTAACCGTTACAATGTACTCTGTTTTTTAAACAAAAATGAAGAAAAATAAAAAAAAATGAAATTTTGTAGCAGACGACAAAGTTAGCAGACGACAGAATTTGGCAGCGAAAGGGTTAATAAAATTAAAGGCCATTTAATTCCCAAAACATTGATGACATTGTAAATAATTTCGAAAAGTATGACGTCAAGATGATTTAATATTTGACACATTATTGGAGAATCTATGATGATCTTGACACAAAGTTTGAATCTAGATAATACACAATCGTTTTATCAGGATATTAACTGTTTGATATTCTGTTAAATGTAAGCGAACAATTCATATTCACGAATATTAGTTTTGTACGCTAAATGTTTAATTTGTAATACTGAGCAAATAGTTGGAATGGTCTGTATCACTGGAAAGAGTCATATCTAACATTTTAAAATGATGTAGACCCACACCAGTTTACCACGTCGGGAACGTGCCTATGGTCAGAGACCTTTAAAAAATGTTAATCGCTGTATTGCAGTAAACACGCATGTGATCAGAGACCTTTAGAAACTGTTAGTCTCTGCATCGTAGTAAACACGCCTATGGTCAGAGGCATTTAGAAACTGTGAGACACTTATGATCAGAGGCCTTCAGAAAATGTTAGTCTCTGTATCGCAGTAAACACGCCTTTAAAAACTAATAGTCTCTGAATCGCAGTAAACTCGCCTGTGATTAGTGCCCTTTAGAAAATGTTAGTATCTGTATTGCACTAAACATAATTAACGGCAGTTAGGCATGATAGGTCTAACAGTTGACACCTACAGTAACTACTTCCTAATGCGACAGCTAAACGTAGGTATAAATATGGGCCGGTAATGCAGATGATAACTTAATGCAGTTTGTGTAAGTTATGCACAAAACTCCCATATGAGATTTTACATTACTTTCGCACTGTATTAAGCTACCATATACTATCAAACTGATTAAGTGGTCACATTAGAGAGTACGAATGTGTAATCGTGATAACTAGTAGAAGTTTCAGTAAAAATGTTTCTAGAAAAACATAATATTGATCACGAAGGTAGTACTTAATTCAATGGAGGACGGGAGTACATGTAATGCAGAAATCTCCTATTGGAACTTTCATCCAGAATTAAGGTGCAATCCGCCTTTAAAGCCAATAATTGGACCTGGATTTGGTGGTCACATTTGAGAGATTCACTATAGAGTCTGTGTAAATATACAGTAAACCCTGTCTACACGACTGTTCAAAATAACTCTAATTCTGTTTTTGTTTTAATACAGACTTTAAACAACATATAAAAAAAATCAAAAAAATCTTGGAAGGAAATGGTTTCAAACTACAAAATTCTAAAATTTTACTTTTATCTAGTAAATGCTCCTTTTGGGTAGATTCATTTAAAGAGGTTGGTCTAAAAATAGCCTATGGAGGAAAGGGTTACGAAAACAATAAAGCAGATCCTTATCAGACAGGAGACATCTGATCTGTATCTACTGTATTTTGTTTGCAAATGCTTAAAAATGTGTCTCCTTCAGGTATAAAGGATTAACCCTTTTCACACATTGGCAAACAGAGAAGACTCAGATCAGACGGCTCTGATCAGAGAGTGTCGTCTGATCAGGTTCTGCTCTGTTTGCTTTTAAAATTATAATAGATCTGACTACGGTTTCTTAGCAACACCAAAAAATACTGAAACAAACTACCGAAATCGTCTTTAAGAACTTTGTTTCACACATAACTTCCCTTGTATCCGGTTTAGAACAACGCGTGTAAGAACACTTTAGAACATATATCTGATGAATATTAGTGGTGCACTGTGAAAAGCATCGCTGGTTTGCATTCTGGCTAGTTTGCACTTCGGTAGAGACGAATTTGTTTCTCTCCCACCCCCTTGTTTTTATTTAATTATCAGAGGCCAGTATTCCTTACAGGGACACATGTTAACAGTGTAGACTCAGAGTCAACTATCCCTTGTATGGACATCTATTGACAATGTAGACCCGACACCCGGTGTCCCTCATAGGGACACATGCAAACGGTGTAGACCCACATCCAAGTGGAATACATTTGCAAACAATGTTAACCATATCGTCAAGTGTTCAATACAGAGTCGAATATCCCTTATAAGAACACATACAAACAGTGTATACCCAGACCCAGGAACACGTGCAAATAATGTAGTCATATAGCCCATTTTGTATTGACAACAATGTAGGCCTAGTGCGAATTGTTCCTTAAAAGAACACTTGAGAACAGTGTAGACCCAAGTATTGTGTTCCTTATAGGTTAACATGCAATTGGGGCGCATGCACTTTATATAGATTTAAAGCTTATTGTCACTTATAACGACATTTGCAAACAATTTAGACACAGAACCCAATGCCCAACATAGGTAAGCACATGCAAACAATATGGACCAGTTCCAAGTGTCCCTTATAGGGCGGCACATACAAACAGTGTTGACCTATATTCCTATTTTATTGAGCAACTGAAATAGGGTTTCTCTCGTTAAGAAAGCCACGTTGTAATGTTAGGCAAGGATAGTTGAAATGCATGTTAACGTTTTATCTGCAGATACAAACGATATCAAACACCATGGATTCAATAGCCCCCTAATGATATTATTGACCAAGTATCAAACAACCAGGGTCCATTAGCCCCCTAATGATACTATTGACCAAGTATCAAACACCTTGGATCTACTAGCGCCCTATTGAGACCATCGACCAAGTATCCAACACCTTGGATCTACTAGCGCCCTAATGTGACTATTGACCAAGTATCAAACACCTTGGATCCACTAGCGCCCTAATGTGACCAGTGACCAAGTATCAAACACCTTGGATCTACTAGCGCCCTAATGTGCCCAGTGACCAAGTATCAAACACCTTGGATCCATTAGCGCCCTAATGTGACTATTGACCAAGTATCAAACACCTTGGATCCATTAGCGCCCTAATAAGACCATTGACCAAGTATCAACTTCTTGGATCCATTAGCGCCATAATGTGACCATTGACCAAATATCAAACAACCAGGGTCCATTAGCGCCCTAATGAGACCATTGACCAAGTATCAAACAACCAGGGTCCATTTACGCCCTAATGAGACCATTGACCAAGTATCAAACAACCAGGGTCCATTAGCCCCCTAATGAGGCCATTGATAAAGTATCGAACAACTTAGATCCATTAGCGCCCTAATGAGACCATTGACCAAGTATCAAACAATTTAGATCCATAAGCGCCCTAATGAGACCATTGACCAAGTATTAAACACATTGGGTCCAATAGCGCCCTAATGTGACCATTGACCAAGTACCAAACACATTGGATCTACTAGCGCCCTAATGTGACTATTGACCAAGTACCAAACACCTTGAATCTTCTAGCGCCCTAATGTGACCATTGACCAGGTATCAAACACATTGGATCCATTAGCGCCCTAATGTGACTATTGACCAAGTATCAAACACCTTGGATCCATTAGGGCCTTAAGGTCACCATTGACCAAGTATCAAACACCGTGGATCCATTAGCGCCCTAATGTGACCATTGACCAAGTATCAAACAACCAGGGTCCATTAGCGCCCTAATGAGACCATTGACCAAGTATCAAACAACCAGGGTCCATTTACGCCCTAATGAGACCATTGACCAAGTATCAAACAACCAGGGTCCATTAGCCCCCTAATGAGACCATTGATAAAGTATCGAACATCTTAGATCCATCAGCGCCCTTATGAGATCATTGACCAAGTATCAAACAACCTAGATCTATTAGCGCCCTAATGAGACCATTGATCAAGTATCAAACACCCTGGATCCATTAGCGCCCTAATGAGACCATTGACCAAGTATCAAACAATTTAGATCCATAAGCGCCCTAATGAGACCATTGACCAAGTATCAAACACCCTGGATCCAATAGCGCCCTAATGTGACCATTGACCAAGTATCAAACAACCAGGGTCCATTAGCGCCCTAATGAGACCATTGACCAAGTATCAAACACCCTGGATCCATTAACGCCCTAATGAGACCATTGACCAAGTATCAAACAACCAGGGTCCATTTACGCCCTAATGAGACCATTGACCAAGTATCAAACAACCAGGGTCCATTAGCGCCCTAATGAGACCATTTACCAAGTATCGGACAGCTTGTATCTGTTAGGGCCCTAATGAGACCATTACTCAAGTATCAAACACACTGGATCTACTAGCGCCCTAATGTGACCATTGACCAAATTTCAAACACCTTAGATCCAATAGCCCCCCCCCCTTATGTGAACGTTAACCAAGTATCAAACAGCTTTGATCCTGATGAAACTCCAAGTAGCACGGCGTCTTTTCTGGATCAATGTTGTTTGCAGATGTCACTCTTGTCACGCTCAGCAGGCAAAGGGTTCATTCTTTACTCCACTTGTACGATTCAATTCCTGTCCAGAAACTAATAAAGACTTCAATGACTTGTTGTTCCGTTGTCAGAATAATAGTACTTAGTTTGAAATATTAATAACCTGTCTCAGTACTGTACATCAGCCATGTTAAAAGAACAGGTATATTTTGTTCCCTGAATATGCCTTTCACGGCGTTCTGTAGGCCTAGATTGCACAGCTATTAAGCAAACAATAAACCATTCATAGCCAGACATACCTTTGGTATTGGTGTCTTTTGTAACAAGGATAGATTCTTCAATTATGTCATATAACGCATATTTTGTGCATATTTTGTCCCCGGCTCTTTGCATTGTCTTATTTCTTCTATTCACAACACCAACCTTGGGAATGTTTGTCAAGTAATCAAAATATCTAAGATCACAAAGCCCATGCTATGAACCTCGGACACGTCTTCGGTCATGCGAACAAACTGTCCTGATAACGGTTGTAAGAAGACACTTTGGTAGTACGACTCGTACTGTATCTATTACTTGCAGCATAAACAATACCAGTCAATATAAAGCAAATTGATTAAAACATTATTAACTTGTTCGATGTTAGTCTGGTTTGTACACTATTGCATTTGGATCTACGATTAGATAGTTACACGCAGGTATACATGCAGCATTAGGTATTAAATTACTGGCGTATATACATGCAAGATCACGTGACAACAGGAGTAAAGCCTAGTATATTTCAGGGTAAATGAAGCTGGGGTCGGATCAATGTACAGTTGCCAGTGTCAACAGGTCCGACCCCATGTGTTACACATAAAGTCAGACCCACTGAAACCGACAAGTGCCACTTTTCATCTGCGTGTGTATTAGTTCTAAAGTGGCTCGTCCTTGAGTAAGTCTATATAAACTGAATGGCATTATACAGTGCATTGCCCACGGGTCAAGCGTGTGGTTACTGGTTAGCAGTAAAAAGTGTCGTGTGCCGAAGAAATAGACCGCAGTTAAAGCGGAAAATTGAAGATCAAGGTAAGTACAGTTGTTGTTGTTTAACAACCAAACATAATATAACGGTAAGGGTTGATCTTACCTGTGGTTCTAATTGTTTATGCCCTGTCCTTAAGGGACAATTTGCAAACAGTTTGGCTCCAGACCAGATATTGAGTAACTCAGCGACTGATCAGAATCCAGACTGTCTGGGTTCGTTATGTTCCTCAAAAGTAACTGTCCATTTAGAGCTGACAGCAAGTTAATATTATTAGGATAGGAACAAGGCATAGTAAGGCGTAACTTGTTCAAAAATACATGTTTATAGATACCCGCATGTAGCCGACTCCATCGAAACGAAATATGGAGCAGGTTTGCAGGTGTAAAGAATAATAATAAGATAACAGAACCGGGCCTGCAAGGCGGTGATTGGCAAACAGTGTCGACCCAAATGAGAATCCACCAAATACGTTTTCTCACGGGGTATGCACCGTTTGCGAGGTCTGTAAGGTTAAGCGAAATGATGATGATATTGTATTTCAGCGAAGATACGTGTAAATGAAACTACAGTATAGAGAGATCGCCATGGATGTCCGCTGTAAATACCCGTATATAACAAACTCCATCGAAATAAAATATGGAGCAGGTTTACAGGTAGGTATAAAAATGAAATAACACCATCACATAGGGGTAAGTAGAACCATTGGTGTTCGGCTCACAAGAACAGCCCCCATAAATACGCATATAGCACCCATTCTCCATGAGCCGAACAGCCTTGAGTAGAACCAGCCCTGCAAGGCCGTATTAGGTAAACATTGCAGTCCCAGATAAGAATCCGCAAGATGCGGTCTCTCGTGAGGGTATGCATCGATTGGCGCGTTCTATGGAATTGACTGGGATATTAAAACAAGTATTTCGGATTGCAGGACAAGTTGATTAAAGAGACAGTCAGTCATGTATGCGCGATCACCTTATTAACCAGTGTCCACAGGCGACCGCCCAATACAGGACGAGTCGTCCTGTACTAGGCAGTCACCCGATTAGATGTCGCCAAACAACAGACCGACTTTGTATCAAAACAGTACAATGTGGGGATTACAATTCACGGATAATAACTTCGAGATGCCTATGGTGCAGGCAGTTTGGATTCTGATCAAGTACATCTCGAGGGGTATTTGAGCTGTATCTATACTGGTCGACAACCATTACAGTGCGAGGCATCCTTCTGTCAATCTATTTAACTGCTGGAGAAAATGTAGCCATAGTAGCTTCACATTATTTACATTTTGTACACATGTCGTCTTATATGCAGGTATGTATCGGGGAAACTATCGTCGTCAGACTAGAGCAGGATCTGCACGTGCAGTATAGCTAATTACAGTTAGACCACACTACAGCAAAGTCTCTGTAAGTATTGAGGTGTAGGTATATTTGATCTGTAGCAGTACAGTAAGTAATAACAATTGATAATGGCTATGGCATGGGATAATAAGATAATATATTAGATGCTTATTAAAGTGAGTTTAAAAACTGGGCATCGTAAATATTTAAAAAATTGTAGATCTCTATCGTGAAATTTCCAAGATGATTTAGATCTAAGGCATTTTCTTCACAGTTTGGGTCCCGATCGGACACGATCGTTCCATGTCCGGTCTGGATCCAAACTGGCCACAGAGTGCATATAGCCATTACCGACAGGATAAAAGTTAGGCATGACATATTATGTGTTAGTATTGTTTCTATATACATGTATGAATCGGGGAGGTGTCGGGCAGACTTGTTGTATAGTAAAGGAATAAATGTTATCTTTTGAATTTATTCATGACAAAACAGACAAATTGACTAACAGATTTAAGCACGTGTGCAGGAGCTTCAGATAAAAGATAGTTCAATGGCAAGTGCTGTGAGATAATTGGGATACTCGTCTTTAGAATACGATTTCTTTCTTGGGAAAAGTAACTGCAGTTTATTAGATAATGTGTTTCAGTTCCAATCTCGTTGGAATCACATAATGGACAAATTCTCTCTTGGAAAGATGTTCCGTCGTGTCGTCCAGTCTCTACCGGGAGAAAGTGGTTGGCTGTTCTAAATTTAAAAAGGGTAAGGTATGTCTGTTTGTCTAGTTCTTTAAGATATGATTCTAACTGTACGTTTTTCTTGAAGCCGTAATAAGTTCGACCTTTGTTTGATTGTTGGAGGCTGGCATGCCAGTTCTGTTTAAACTGATCAATTAGGGTTTGCTTTATGACCAGATGAATATTTTTTTAGGTTTATTGATAACTGATTATACCATATGTCAGGTCGTCCCACAGAGAGCATAGTATATCTTTAATTTTATTTAGCCATTTAAAGTCATCACGTGGTAAATTTAATATGTAATTATAAATTTGAAAGGCAAGCTTTTGTTCTTTTCCTGATACTAGCCGGGCCCAGTAAGCAATCATACGAGTTTGCACAACTATAGAAATTGGGTATCTGCCAAGTTCTCCATAAAGGAAGGATATTAGTGTAGATTTTCTTGCTTTAGTTATTTTCCTCAGGAAGTCATTGTGTACCTTTTCAATAATATCAATGTTTTCATATCCAAATATTTCCGAACCATAAGTAAGTATTGGCAGAACTGTGTGATCAAACAACTTTATTGTTAAGTCTATGGGTAAATTTGCATTTTTGGTTCTAGTATATAGCAGCTGTAGAGCTTTTGTGGCTTGTTGAGCAATGTGTTTTCTTGCTGCTAAGAAAGAACCATTGCTTGAGAGAGAAACCCTATTCCAGTGGCTCAATAAAATAGGAATATAGGTCAACACTGTTTGTATGTGCCTCCCTATAAGGGACACTTGGACCTGGTCCATATTGTTTGCATGTGTCTACCTATGTGGGGCATTGGGTTCTGCGTCTAAATTGTTTGCAAATGTCGTTATAAGGGACAATAAGCTTTAAATCTATATAGAGTGCATGCGCCCCAATTGCATGTTAACCTATAAGGAACACAATACTTGGGTCTACACTGTTCTCAAGTTACCTTTTAAGGAACAATTCGCACTAGGTCTACATTGTTGTACCTACAAAAATGGGCTATATGACTACATTATTTGCACGTGTTCCTAAAAAGGAAAATTGGGTCTGGGTCTACACTGTTTGCATGTGTTCTTATAAGGGATATTCGACTCTGTATTGAACACTTGACGATATGGTCAACATTGTTTGCAAATGTATTCCACTTGGATGTGGGTCTACACCGTTTGCATGTGTCCCTATGAGGGACACTGGGTGTCGGGTCTACATTGTCAATAGATGTCCATACAAGGGATAGTTGACTCTGAGTTTACACTGTTAACATATGTCCCTGTAAGGAATACTGGCCTCTGGTTCTACGCTGTTTGCATGCGTCTTTTATAAAATACACTGGATTCTGGATTTCATTGTTTGCATGTGTCTTCCATGAGGGACACTGGACTGTGATAAGGGTCGGCAATGATTGCACATGGTTCTGGGTCTTTACTGTTTGCATGTGTCTTCTATAAAATACACTGGATTCTGGATCTCATTTTTGCATGTGTCTTCTATGAGCTATGAGGGACACTGGACTGTGATAAGGGTCGGCAATGATTGCACATGGTTCTGTGATTTTATTGTTTGCATGAGTCTTCTATAAGAGACACTGGACTGTGATAAGGGTCGGCAATGATTGCACATGGTTCTGGGTCTTTATGGTTTGCATGAGTCTTCTATAAGAGACACTTGACTGTGATAATGGTCTGTAATGTTTGCACATGGCTCTGGGTCGTTATTGTTTGCATGTGTCTTCTATAAGAGACACTTGGCTGTGATAACGGTCGGCAATGATTGCACATGGTTCTGGGTCTTTATTGTTTGCATGTGTCTTCTATAAAATACACTGGATTCTGGATCTCATTTTTGCATGTGTCTTCTATGAGCTATGAGGGACACTGGACTGTGATAAGGGTCGGCAATGATTGCACATGGTTCTGGGTCTTTATTGTTTGCATGAGTCTTCTATAAGAGACACTGGTCTGTGATAAGAGTCGGCAATGATTGCACATGGTTCTGTGATTTTATTGTTTGCATGTGTGTTCTATAAGAGACACTGGACTGTGATAAGGGTCGGCAATGATTGCACATGGTTCTGTGATTTTATTGTTTGCATGTGTCTTTTATAAGAGACACTGGACTGTGATAAGGGTCGGCAATGATTGCACATGGTTCTGGGTCTTTATTGTTTGCATGTGTCTTCTATAAGAGACACTTGACTGTGATAATGGCCTGTAATGTTTGCACATGGCTCTGGGTCGTTATTGTTTGCATGTGTCTTCTATAAGAGACACTTGGCTGTGATAACGGTCGGCAATGATTGCACATGGTTCTGGGTCTTTATTGATTGCATGTGACTTCTATAAGGGACACTGGTCTGTGTCCCCCATGAATGGCTCAGTGTCCATATAAGGGACACTGTGTCTCCATTGTTTGCGTGTGTCCCAAGAAGGACTCTCAGTCTATATATAAGGACACTTGTCTCCGGGTCGACATTGTATGTGTCCCTATAAAGGAATACTGGGTGAAGGGTCTGTTATGTTTGCATCTATCTCTCATAAGGGCTGCTGTTTTCTGGGTCTATGTTGTTTGCATTTGTCTCCTATAAGGAACAGAACACATTGCACTGAGTTTACACAGTTTACATGTGTCCCTATAAGGGACACTGGGTTTGGTATACACTGCATAAGTCCCTCTAAAGGACACTGGAATGGTTCTATATGTTCTGCTTTTCACCGTGTAAGGGTTACTTGGCTCTTGGCCTACATTGCTTGCATGTGTTCCTATAAGGATCATTGCGATCTGTCTTCACTGTTAAGTTATAAACCTATAAGAGTGACTGGGCTTCGGACATTATTTGCACGTGTCTCCTGTAAGTGACACTGGACTTTGTGACTACACTATTATAAGGGACATTGAGCTCTGGTTCCTCATAGTTTTAGGGACACTTGGTTAAAGGTCTACACTGTATTCATGTTATCTATAAGGGTACTGAGCTGGGTCATTTGGCCCTGGGTCTGCACTTTGTGTATATGTCCCTATGAGGGACACTGGGTTCTGGTCTACACTATTAACATATGTTTATGTAATGGACACTGAGCCGGAAATACCGCATGCAAAACACACAGTAACAAGTTTCACTACGACAACTGCGATGGCAAATACAGCGGTAAATTGGATGTAAACGAAAACATATTTGAAAATTAAATAAAAACAAGGGGGTGGGAGAGAAAATAATTCGTCTCTACCGAAGTGCAAACTAGCCAGAATGCAAACCAGCGATGCTTTTCACAGTGCACCACTAATATTCATCAGATATAATTAGTTCTAAAGTGTTCTTACACGCGTTGTTCTAAACCGGATATAAGGGAAGTTATGTGTGAAACAAAGTTCTGAAAGGCGATTTCGGTAGTTTGTTTCCTTCCAAGATTTTTTTTTGATTTTTTTTATATGTTGTTGTTTAAAGTATGTTGAATACAAATACAAATCAAAAATATGGGGTTACAGACTTTATTTTTGAGTAATTAGCATGAAATAAACATAAGGGTGTTTCCTGTTTTTTACATAGGCTACAGTACAAAAATTATGACATCAGTGATATATTCGTAAATTTCTAAAAAACTTATCCAAGATTTTTTTTTAAAATTTCACATTTTGTGCTTTATAGCATCCTTAACATGAAAACAAAAAGAAATATGTGGGCTACAGGCTTCGTTTTTAAGTAATTACTCAATTTATCACCTAGTGGTGGTGCTCTCCCATGAAAATTACGCCAAAATGGGCGACGTCAATGACGTCACATTGCTATGACGTCGTACCAATTTGTTTATCATACTCCCGTACTGGATTTTCCTGTTTTATTTTAAGTCTTTATACGTTCAGCTAATTATCTTTTAGTAATTTTCTCGTGTAATCGATATTGTTGATACATTTAAGGTTTGTAAATGTTGGTCGAAATAGGTCGTTCGAAATTAGTATCATCCAGAATACCGGTACCGGTTGTTTCTTTTGTAGAGAGTATTCGGCGCAAAAAGCTGCGCAGAACTTACTACCGAAATCGTCTTTCAGGGATCTTCAGCACAATGTTCGACATGCAGTAAGCAACAGTCTGTATTAAAACAAAAACAGAATTAGAGTTATTTTGAACAGTCGTGTAGACAGGGTTTACTGTATAATTACACAGACTCTATAGTGAATCTCTCAAACGTGACCACCAAATCCAGGTTCAATTATTGGCTTTAAAGGCGGGTGGCACCTTAATTCTGGATGAAAGTTCCAATAGGAGATTTCTGCATTATATGTACTCCCGCCCTCCATTAAATTACTACCTTCGTGATCAATATTATGTTTTTCTATAAACATTCTTACTGAAACTTCTACTAGTTATCACGATTACACATTCGTACTCTCTAATGTGACCACTTAATCAATTTGATAGTATATGGTAGCTTAATAGCCTACAGTGCGAAAGTAATGTAAAATCTCATATGGGAGTTTTGTGCATAACTTACACAAAGTTATCATCTGCATTACCGGCCCATATTTATACCTACGTTTAGCTGTCGCATTAGGAAGTAGTTACTGTAGGTGTCAACTGTTAGACCTATCATGCCTAACTGCCGTTAATTGTGTTTAGTGCAATACAGATACTAACATTTTCTAAAGGCCACTAATCACAGGCGAGTTTACTGCGATTCAGAGACTATTAGTTTTTAAAGGTGTGTTTACTGCGATACAGAGAGTCTGAGACTAACATTTTCTGAAGGCCTCTGATCATAAGTGTCTCTCAGTTTCTAAATGCCTCTGACCATAGGCGTGTTTACTACGATGCAGAGACTAACAGTTTCTAAAGGTCTCTGATCACATGCGTGTTTACTGCAATACAGCGACTAACATTTTTTAAAGGTCTCTGACCATAGGCATGTTCCCGACGTGGTAAACTGGTGTGGGTCAACATCATTTTAAAATGTTAGATATGACTCTTTCCAGTGATACAGACCATTCCAATTATTTGCTCAGTATTACAAATTAAACATTTATCGTACAAAGCTAATATTCGTCAATATGAATTGTTCGCTTACATACTCTTTTAACAGAATATCAAACAGTTAAGATCCTGATAAAACGACTGTGTATCATCTAGATTCAAACTGTGTGTCAAGATCATCATAGATTCGCTGCCAAATTCTGTCGTCTGCTAACTTTGTCGTCTGCTACAAAATTTCATTTTTTTTATTTTCTTCATTTTTGTTTCAAAAACATAGTACATGTAACAGTAACAAACAGTTTGGATCCTGATGAGACTTGTAACGCGTTTTGAAAAATTACATAAAGCATTTTTGTACATGTATATGCTAAAAAGAAGCAATTATCGCAAGGAACGCTGAAGAAGATAAACCATTCGTGTGTTTGATATCGAAGGTCCAGATGTTATTCACCGGTATATTTACGTTTTTAGTATAGTAACTGTTCGAAATCGACCAATAATAACCAACATCTAGTGTAATTGTCCTGAAAATATGCGTTTGTTGAGGAGTCTTATGAATTTAATACTACCCATCTACTTGTCTGGTGACAAAGGGAACATCGACCCGAGCCCTGTTGTAATGTTAATGTCACCCATCTACTCATCTGGCGACAAAGGGAACATCGACACGAACCCATTTCTGAGTTGTAATTTTAATGTTACCCATCTACTTATCTGGCGACAGAGGGAAAATCGACCCGAAGCAAGTTGTAATTTAATGCCACCCATCTACTTATCCGGCGACAAAGGGAACATCGACCCGAACCCAGTTGTAACTTTAATATCACCCATCTACTTATCTGGCGACAAAGGGAACATCGATCCGAACCCAGTTGTAGCTTTAATGTCACCTATCTACTTATCCGACGACAAAGGGAACATCGACCCGGACCCAGTTGTAACTTTATTGTCACCCATCTACTTATCTGGCGACAAAGGGAACATCGACCCGAACCCAGTTGTAACTTTAATGTCACCCATCTACTTATCCGGCGACAAAGGGAACATCGACCCGAACCCAGTTGTAACTTTAATGTCACCCATCTACTAATCTGGCGACAAAGGGAACATCGACCCGAACCCAGTTGTAACTTTAATGTCACCCATCTACTTATCCGACGACAAAGGGAACATCGACCCGAACCCAGTTGTAACTATAAAACAATGTCTGCTCTAATTATATCTAATTTGGACAATTTCCGATCTTATCAAGCGTTTCAGAAACTATCGACCGAGTGTAAACTATCGGCCGAGTGTAAACTATCTACCGAGTGTAAACTATCGACCGAGTGTAAAACAACCTGAGTTCTGATGAGACAACGAGTTACTTTTTTCTCTTACCTTGATCCGCACTTGTTTGCGGATGATGGTGAAATGTATATGGGAATACAATGAAGTTAACTACTTTATGTGTCATCTATAGCTGAGATATGCTTAAAATGTATTCTGCTCATACGTTTGCCATTTGACTCCAGAACCGAGCTCTGCGTGATATCAAACTCGGAAACCTAGAGAAACACGTTATATATAACATGTACAAGAGGTTGGGCAGTAAACACGTTATAATATAACATATGTAAGAGGCTGGAAGTAAACACGTTATATATAACATGTGTAAGAGGATGAACAGTAAACACTTTATATATAACATGTGTAAGAGGTTGGACAGTAAACACTTTATATATAACATGTGTAAGAGGGTGGGCAGTAAAAATGTTATATATATAACATGTGTAAGAGGTTGGACAGTGAACACTTTATATATAACATGTGTACGAGGTTGGACAGTAAACACTTTATATATAACATGTGTAAGAGGATGGACAGTAAACACTTTATATATAACATGAGTAAGAGGTTGGACAGTAAACACTTTATACATAACATGTGTAGAAAGCGATACATTTATCCGAAACATAAACCAAGCCAACCTTTTTGAGATTCTGCATCAGTGTCAGACAGCCCCGAACTGCGCAGGGACCATTGCATCAGTTACAAGTAAAATTGCAGAATTATTTAAAAAATCAGCAGAGGCAACATTCCCGGCTAAAACAAACTTCAGTAAAACATACAAGGCGACTTGGTTTGGGCCTAAATGTCACAAAGCAAGGCAAAATTATCACGATGCAAGGAAACAGTACTCAATTGATCGGTCTGACAGTAATAAATTACGCTTAAAAAATGCTGGCAAGCAATACAAACGTACAATGCATTATTATCATGAAGAATATAAATATAACAAAGCCGAACATTTACGTAACATGCAGTCTAACAATCCCAAGGAATATTGGAAATATATACGTAGTATGAACCCGAAATCAAACTCCAAAAAACCTTCAAATGAAATATTATACCAACACTTCAGAAACGTTAACCAGGATTTGAATGCAGATGCGCCAGAAAATGACTTTATGTCAAATCTGAGAGAAAACATGTATTGCTACAAGCCCCATGCATTAAATGATCCTATAACTAAAGCTGAACTATTACATACAATAAATAAATTAAAAAATTCTAAAACTCCAAGTCCCAGTGATTAAATACTTAACGAATACATAAAAGTAACTAAATATATGTTTTTATCCATTTATGAATATCTCTTTAATATGATATTAGACACAGGTCACCTCCCAAATTCTTGGTTAGAGGGCACTATATACGCCATTTACAAAAACAAAGGCGACCACTTAGATCCAAATAATTATAGGCCAATCACAATATTAAGCTGTTTCGGAAAAGTATTTACCTCCATAATTAACAATAGATTAACAAAATATATAGAAGATAATACAATACTAAATGAAAATCAAACAGGCTTCAGAAAAGGCTACTTATGTCTAGATAACATATTTGTTCTTCACTCCCTTATAGAAATTATCCGCCAAAATAAGTCCAAACTGTTATGTGCATTCGTTGACTTCTCATAGGCCTTCGATAAAGTCTGGAGGCAAGGTTTATGGTATAAATTACTTGCGAGCTCCATAAATGGGAAAGTATTCCATGTCATTTATAACATGTACCGAAATATAAAGTCGTGTGTATTTAATGAAGGTGTCACATCAGCTTTCTTCCCCTGCCAAACCGGAGTGCGCCAAGGGAAAACCTTTCTCCAGTTCTCTTTTCATTGTTCCTGAATGACGTAGAAACGCATCCGACGATGCACAATTGTAAAGGTGTTAATCTAACTGACCCGGTGACTGCGTTAAATTGGCTGAAGCTTCTTGTACTTTTATACGCTGATGATACCACTATAATCTCAGATAATGAGAATGATTTCCATAACTGCTTAACAGAATTTCACAACTATTGTGATATGTGGAAACTTAAGATTAATGCTAATAAAACTAAAATTGTGATTTTTGGTTCTAGGAACAATGCCAAATACAGATTTTATTTAGGCAGTGATGAAATTGAAATACAAAAGGAATACAGATACCTAGGTGTAATATTCTCAAGCTATGGCTCTTTTTTAAATACTAGAAAACATAATATTGAACAAGCAAAAAAGGCAATGCACCTTCTGTACATAAGATCTGTTAATCTCGACCTTCCTCTAGACTTAATCCTATTTGATCACACAATTATTCCTATTGCAACGTATGCATGTGAAATATGGGGGTATGAAAGTTTAGGAAGTTTAGAAAAACTACATAGAGATTTTTAAAGAAAAATTACGTATTCCAGAAAAAGTACACCTTCTTATATGCTATATGGAGAATTAGGGCGCCACCCACTGTCCGTAACAATTTATACAAGAATGATTGGCTATTGGAATAAAGTAATTACAAGTAAAGAAGATAAATACACAACCATTATGTATAATTTTATGAAAAAAGATGCTCATAACTATAAATGGATGACAAAAATAAAAGATATTTTAAATGCGACCGGAAACACTCACTATTGGCTTAACCAGAGTGGAATAACATCGCAATCTATTAATAAAGTAGTTAAACGCTCGTTGCTTGACCTAAATATACAAATCTGGAATGATCAAATGTCACTATCAAGTTGAAACTTGAAACTTCATCACTTGGTTAAACGCCTATTTTTGCAAATAATGCATTCAATGGCGTTGTACATTGACATAAATAAAATCAGAGACAAATAAAAATCGATAGAGGATATTCAATACACAAATATACATTTAAGAAAGCATAAAAACTAAAATCCATAAAACGATGGTTACAAAACTGTTATGATATACTAAAACCCAGACTTTATATAAAGTACTTGTCGCATCTAAAACACACTGACAGTTTCTACCAAATATTAAAAAGTGAATCGAATTGTCTGAAATAATGCGTTTTTAACTTTCTTTTAAAAGATTCAACATTTTCTGCTCTTTTAATATCGCTAGGAAGCCCGTTCCAAAGTCTGGGACCTACTGTCCCAAAACTTCTATCACTAAAGGTCTTTCTCTTGTTGAATGGCACAGCATACATCTCTTGGGCTTTGTCTGCCGATCTCAGACAGGGTGTTGATGCTGGCTTTACGAGAAGTTCTGTCAGATAAACGGGAGCGTGGTTGAGAGAGCAATTGTACATGTATGTCAATATCTTAAAAGTGATCCTAGCTTTGATAGGTAACCAATGTAAGTCTTTAAGAGATTGTTTGGAGCTGTCTGACCATTTCCTATTCAAAACGAGTTTAGCACACATATTTTGGATTCGCTGTAGTTTATCTATATCACACTGTGCAATTCCGTATAGGATGACATTACAATAATCTAAATGAGAGATCACTAGTGAGAGAACTAGAATTTCGGCAGATTCTTTTGTCAAGTATTTCCTAATACATTTTATTCTATAGTAGTTCAACATAGCAACGCGACACTTTCTTTTCACGTGTTCTTTGAAAGTTAATGATTCATCGAGAAAAGCACCTAGGTATCTAATACACGTTTCCGATTCAACAACTTCTCCTGCGATATCAATTGAATGTTTAGTACATTTGTTTAGCTGTTGCTTACTTCCAAAAATAATGAATTCAGTTTTTGCTGTGTTCATTTTAAGTTTGTTTTCGTTCATCCAGTTATTGATCGTTATAGCACATTCTTCAAGGTTTTGAACAGCTTGTCTTTCACTATTGGGGGTAGGTTTAAAGCGTTTACTTGCAATATGGTCATCAGCGAAACCGTATACTGAGATAGATGGAGGAATAACATCAAACAAGGTTCCTGCGTATGCAAGGTAGAGCCAAGGACCGAGGCAACTGCCCTGTGGAACACTGCACTCCAACAAACGGGGTTGTGACTGTAAAGAATTTACATTCACACGACAGCTTCTTGGTCGTAAGTAGGAGTCCAACCATTTCCAAGCAATATTACAAACTCCATATTGACTCTTGAGAACATCGAGAAGAATATCATGGTCAACAGTATCAAAGGCAGCACTAAGAACAATGGCAATAAGGGCGGTTACTTCCTGGTTCTCCATAGCCTCAAGTAGGTCATGAACAAGTCTCAATAAGGCAGATTCGCAAGAGTGAAATCGTCTGTAAGCCGATTGATTTTTGGGCAGAAGGTCATGGTCAGTTACGTGGATATTAAGTCTAAACAATGCAGCTTTCTCAATAAGTTTTGACAGAAAGGAAAGATTGCTTACGGGTCTGTAATTTGACAGTTCTAGTTCCAATCCTACTTTCTTCAGCAACGGTCTTATTATGGCTTGCTTCCATTTCGATGGGAAAACACCATGTTTCAATGAAGTGTTAACTAATTTTGTAATAACAGGTAATAGTTCATCTAAAAACAATTTTAGAATATTTGTAGGCAGAACATCTAATTCACATGACTTTGTCTTGAGCTCGTTTATCAATTTTCTAATTTCTTCTTGACTCAGTTCTTCAAATTCAGTAAACTGTACAACATATTTCTGAATGGGCTCAAAGTTTTTAAAAGATTTCAAAGAATCTCGAATGTTCCGTATCTTGTTCATAAAATAGTCGGCAAAGTCTTCACTGAGGGTATTCTCATTTTCGCTAGGAGGCAGTGGATTTTCGGATTTAGTTCCTGTCAAATCAGATACAAATTGATACAACTTTTTAGAATCACCCTTACAATCAATGACTTTTTCACTCAGAGATTTTCTTTTTTCCCTTTTTAATTGACAACTGTATTCATTCCTTGCTGCTTTAAAGGTTTCAAACTGTTCGGGCTCCTTGTGTTTTCCCAAAGACGCTCAGATTTGCGCAACTTTCGCTTTAGCTGGCGTATTTCATTTGTAAACCATGGTTTAGGTGCACGACAAATTTTGGTTTTCTCTTTGAAGGGAGCATGTGTGTCTAAAACGTCTTTAATCTCTGTTTCAAACTTTTCTACGCACATGTCGACATTTTCAGAATCAATTGAAATTTCAGATAAACTGTTCGTAAATGCAGACTTGTCCATGTTTTTGAAATCTCTAAAGGTAACTGCTTTACTTGTAATGTTCTCTTTCTTAATATTCGTGACGACTTTGACTACACAATGATCTGATAAGAAGGGACCAGGCTGACAGGAGACTACATCGACACCATTTACTTCCTCAGTAATAACTAGGTCAAGGCTATTTCCACCAGTGTGAGTACTAAAATTTACATGCTGCACAAGACCCATTGCTTGAATCGAATTTTTGAAATCCAATATAGCATTGTTGTCCTCTTTGAGATGTAGGTTAAAATCTCCCATAACCATTAAGTTTGAATATGTAGGTATAATTCCTTCCATATATTGCAAAAAGTCAGTTACAAATTGAGAATATGTACTAAGTGAAGGAGGTCTGTAGATTCCTACTACATGTAAAGTTATGTTTTTAAGAATAAGTCGCCACAGTCCAAACTCAAAACTTTTGTTCGTTCCGGAGGAAAGTTTATGTACGTTAATGTTTGTTTTATATGTCAAAGCAATGCCACCGCCTATTCTATTTTTCCTATTGGTGACACTGACACTGTAACCATTTTGATTTAGGTCGGACGTTTCATACTGATGTTGCTTGTCGTCCGAGAACCATGTTTCCGTAAGGAGTGCAAAGTCAATTTTTTCTTCCCTTAATAACTGACCTATTATTGTATCTTTTTTGACTACTGATCGGCAATTTAGAGTTAGACACGTTACTTTTTCGTTTACCCTATTCAATGTGTTGCAGGTCTTCGGACATAAAAGATTGCTAAAATTTCTAATGTCGGTGCAGAATTCTGAAGTGTTGTCGTAGTTGTTATGGTCGACGTAGTCCTTAGCTTCAGGCAAGTTTCGCAAGTTGTTTACATTAATTCCTTGATTGGTGTCCCAAATACGTCGCTCTCGAGCATGCCCGCATCGACTACCTCTGTAGTTATGTCTGTATTGTAGTATGCCTAACTGTTTAAGCTTTGACAATAAGAACGGATTAGGCTTGTCCGCTGTTGATTTGCCTATTGTGTAACGATCACACCTGTCGTATGTAATCCTTGAAATTTGGTCACTCATGGCTAGTGAAAACAAAATGCACTGAGGCGTTACTTCAAATAAAATTTCCAAAGTGTTTTTAAAATGCAAATTTCCAACAAAATACAATAAAAAAGCTGATAAAAAACATACAATTCTAATCACAGTCTGTTTATGTATATACATGTCAAAACTCGAGTTTCTGAAAGTAGTAGTTATGCAGTACATAGTCAATATCGTAAAAGCTAGATAAATGCAGCCAACACTCGGCGCAACGCAATAACTCACTCATCAAGTAAAGGACACTGTTATAAATCCTTTAAACAAAATATCGAATTCCGAAAGTTATCTAAAGCTTATACCATTCAACAAGGCATTACCACATTACAAACTCCGCACATGTAACCATTACTCCCTATCGAAACTGGGCGCTGGGACGGAATAGCTACCTCAGAAAGGATATGTCAATTATGCAATGCCAATCAAATTGCGACGAGAGCCATTATTTATTCGAATGCGATAATTTTTCTAGTGAAAGACAAAGTATATCCTACTTACTTTCCAAGAGACCGCGCTCCCTCGAACTTTTTAATATGACATCGCCCAATGATCTTAAAACATTTAGCATATTTGCGTCACATCTCATCCGCAAAGTACCGCGTTGGTGCATTGAAACCCCTTTATTAAAGAAATATCCAGATCAAATAAGGAGGACGGCCATGATCCGAATCAGACTCTGATAACGCAAGGTCTGATCCGGATCCTAACCGTCAAAAGCCTATACACAACACACGCCGACACATTTCCCTTTACTCGTTAGTGCAGTCAGTGGCACATGCATCTTAACTAAAGTTTATTTATTGATATCCTAAGTATATATACATGTGATATTGTTTTACATATATGGGTGCTCCCCTTTGTTATACTAGTGACCCCAAAGGGCATACTTATATTTCGTTTCGATAAGTGTGCACCGATATTGGGAACCATTTAAGTTGGCTGTTTCAATCCATCTACATTGACGGGCGGAGGTCAGAGAGAATACTGCATACCAGATACCCATTACCACGAGATACCGTCAATTGTAGGCGGTCTGTCCTGGTCACGGACTGTCTGGGCCCGCCTACATAAGTAACAAGAAATATCTTTTAAAAATATATTCAGCGGCATTCAAATATTGACATAATGTACAAAACAATAATGATATTAAATCTCTGCCAACTTAATTTCAATGTTTCGAGATTCTGTTAGTACAGGGAACTAGATCTATGAAGGGTTGCTTGTAATTATACTAGCAGAGAAGCATGCAATGGAAATGACTTGGAGTAGAATAAGCAATTATGGAAAAAATCAAGTACTTTTATAGGAAATCACTATTAAAATGTACAATGTCAAAGTATTTTTTTAAAACTATCTGAAGTTAGTTCTTCATTTTACCTATTATAAAAATTTACTTGAAAGCATGTACATGTATATTTATATTGATATGAAGATAACTAATTGAATACACTCTAAATAAAGCATACAGAATTTAGTTTTTGTTTGTGCAGAGGCTGTAATTACTTAAAGAAAGGTATTTATCTATAGCCTGGATCAACGCAATTAATTGACGTGTGTGCATCATCATTAGTGACACCATTAACTGAATATACATGTATTTTTGAAACAATATAAAGTTAGCTATCTCAACCTACTACTCGATCCAAAGCGCCAGGTGATAGAGCCGTAACAATAGCCTTCAGTAAGTAGCTTTATATCACAGAGAGCGAATAACCAGAGCCTTAATTGGTGCTGTGGTCGGGGATAGTAATTAATACTATTAATGCCACTACTCTAATATACTAAACAACATTTCTTCTTTATTTCCTATAGCATTGCCTGTGAATTATAGTGGTTTCGGCAAACTACCTGTTCGTCAAAGTGGATGTGATCAAATGTGGTATTAAATTGATAGCAAAATGATAATAAATATTTAAAAGTTTAATAGTGGTTTTGGCAAACTGGCAATAATGCTCAGCAATCATTACCATGAGGTGATAAGTACGATAATGGGTTAGGAACTGATATAAAGTATGACACACCAAAAAATTGAATAGTCATAATTGATCCACACCTTTTGAGGATAATAGATCTATATAGATTTATTCAGTAATATTGTTTATGTATTATATACTCTAGTTTTTATAATGACCAAAGTAATAAATAATTCATATTGTTTTACCGGTCATGGTAATAAACAACTATGTCACTACAGTATTGTACATGTATCTGAATCCACCTAAAGTTGAACTAAACAACATTTTGACTGAAAACAAGAAGCATAAAGTGAGTGGCAAACAGTTTGGACCAAGACTGAAATCAAAACTGAATGGGATAGTAAATCATTAGTAATGTGTTATGTGGTCTGGGGCTGTTTTAATGACTAAACAATGTGACTATAGTATTTGAAAGCACCTCTTTATCACTCATTGTACCCAAGGTTGAGTAAGTGTGAATATGTCACCTGCTTAGCTAATATCCTGATCTGTATAAACCAAAAAAAATGGACCACATATCAATATTTAACATATAGATAGTTATTTAATGATTTTGATTATTCAATTTTTGCTTTTTAATACAAAATTTCAATTTTGCCGAAACGTCCTAGGCCGAATAAATAGATGGCCAAAACGTCCTGGGTCGAAACATCCGGGGCGAAACTTCCTGTGCCGAAACGTCCTACATTCAGTTTGGCCATGTGTAGAGGCATTATAAAAAGGCTGTGTGACAGTCAAGGGATTAACTAATGAAAATACGGTTTACTAGAAAATACTAGTAGGTCATATACAAATTACAATGTAACATAGTTTCTGATTGGTGGAAAACTAGAACAAAAGTGAAAATAGACAGCTAACCGCTGAAAAAATTACGAGCAGCTAGGAGCCATGTCATATGCATAGTCATTAGGCGTCTGATCTGGCTCCAAACTGCACAATACTATGTGATTCTCAAGAACAAAAACTGTCACGTGGATGTACAATGGGTAATAATTGACAGACGAAAGCCTAACTGGCGTGTCAAAAGCTATATTTATGCGCAGGCCTACTTACCATTTGAACATATATCCATGTATCTATATTCCCAGTTATCCATGTATGAATGTAATCCCTAACTGTTCATCCTTACACTTCCGACAGTCCAAACTGATCCGTTCAGAAAGCAACCACCTGGCCACGTGCAAATTATTCCACGAGAAAAGCGTGCGGGTTATGTTGCGCAAGTGTACGGACAGTCAGTTTGTAATTCACATGTATACAGAGTGTAAATTTACAGTATAAGTAAAGCTCTAAATGCCATTACGCCTATATTACGACAAGTACTACACATATATGCAGTTATATCGTCCAGCTGTCGTATGTCGGGCGCATAATCTCTGCAAACTGATTTGGTTCCAAACTGTAACCTCTTTATGTGCTGAATTAATAAATCTAGTTGCTATGAATATAAATTAACCATTATATCAAATTCACAGTATAATTTTGAAACGCTTTTTTAAACATGTTCTACTATGGCGACAAGGTAAACATTGTAGACCTCGATCCGACAGTTCCTTCATATGTTATGTTTTGATAAGGTATATATATTAACCTTTATAAAAACCGTTTGTTAAAGACATATACAGGTATTACATCTTTAATAGTATTACATCTTTAATAGTATATCTTTTTAATAAAAAGTACGCCGGCAAAGTAACATGTAATCGCATAATTGCTACGATTAACCTAATAAGTCAACTGTGACACGGTCTAGCGGGTCATGAACCGGCTGGCCAGGCTATTCAATACAATACAATACAAATCTTTATTGGCATTAAGTATAAACATACACTTCTAGCCATCTAAAATAGATGTGGCTAATATCGCCATATCAAGATATGAGTGTTGGAACAGTCTAGACTCAGATCGGTTACCACTCTGGACGCGTGGTCCTTGACCTGGGTCTACACTGTTTGAAACTAATAGAAACTGTGTCATATCGATATAAAAATTAAACAGTATAATTCTTAGTCAATGCCATTTCAATACAAAACTCAAATGCATTTAAAATCGGTTGCGGTTAATTCAGACAAAGATCAAAAAGTGAGTGTTGGTAACTGTCTAGATTCAGATCATTCGTCGCGTTCCAAACGTGGTGTTTGATCTGGATCTATACTGTATGAAGTTTCGAGAAGACCCTAGAATTTTAATAGAACCATTTGGGTACATATGTTAATTTTGTAGGTACGTGACCTGCACGTGAATGAACATTTTTTTGCCTCCGTGCTAGCACGGTCACTTGACAAGTATAATAGCCTATGTAGTGTCAATCGGATAGCCTCGGACAATTGTTGCAAATACGAATCATCCGAATAAGTTCTGATTGATGTGGGGTAGAGTAAAATTGCCGTGCTCAGCTATGCTGTCTTGTCACGTGACCATCCTGGCCCTGGTAAAAACGTTGTGGAGTAAGTATGATTAAAGACATTCCCTTGGCCGGCTTGGGTCTTTACAGCTAACCTGTGAAAAAGCATGCGGCACATGGTAAGAGCTATAGCAGTCTGCCTGTCAAGAACCACCGGAGCGTTCCATGTGAGGCCCGTCTCTTACATTGATGATTTGGAAATGATTAGATTGTCACTAATGCAGTATATGTAATTGACTAATTGTATGTCAGGGCCTCTCTAGACAGAATGAGACGGCTTGCCATATTTTGCACACTTCACTTGTATCATGCTTTTACTGTTACTTTCACGCCTTTTGAGAACAATGGGGGGAATCATTGAATGGACCTGGGTAATGTCTTTAAATTAAATACATAAAAGTGTACAGTGCTCCGTATTGGGCAATATATATATACATGTACAAAATGTTAGCTATCAACCCTTCGCCTGCCGCTTATCATCTGCTTGAGTATCTAGTTAAGACCTGGATCAATATTGAGGTCAATTAATTTATTATATGTGTGGCAGACAGTGTGGATCCAGATCAAACATCAGATTTCCTTGACAAACTGTATGGATCCAGATCAGACGCCAGGTTTCCTGGTAAACTGTGTGGATCCAGACCAGACACCAGATTTTCTCTATGCCTGGTCTGGATCCATGCTATTGACCAGATATAACTATCGGTTTAACCAGTAGGCCAACACTTGATGCCAGCAGGCATATTTACACAATACATCTATTTCTATTTGGGGGAAAATATATACATTATTGTCTTCGTTGAAATGCGAAGTAATTAAACTTGGCTAAGTTTTTAACTTCTGTTGGCGTTTTTGATGAAATAAGTGTCTTGAATTTGCCTTTGTTTGGCCACCTGCAATAGTATGGTTTTAAGTACTTGATTCTTAAGTCTCTGTATGCTGGACAGATCAGGGTCACGTGATATTCATTTTCAATTAAGTTATGGTTACAAAAAGTACATATTCTGTTTTCTCTGGGCGTGTTAGTGTAGCGACCTGTTTCTATTGCTAGACTATGTGATGACAGTCGCAATCTAGTTAGGGCTATTCTGTACTTTTTTTTCATCTATGATATTAAGATAGTTTTCTTGTTCAAGTATTATTTTGTATGTTTTATATGATGACAGTTTTTGTGAGTTGTTTATTTCAGAATTCCAGTTTTGATGATACGTGTCAATTATTCTCGGTTTACTCAAATCAAAGGGTATTTCATTTGCATTTGTTAAAGCCATATGTGGCCTAATCCGTAACATTCTAACATTTCTTTGATATGACTAGCCCAGTTCATATTATTATGCTTGTCATTTAGTTCTGTGTCATCTTTGATTATTATATATATACGTTTTATTAGTGAATTTTCGGGAGATTTTAAAATTTTAATCCAATATTTAATCATGTGTATTTTGCGTATGACTATTAGAGGAAACCTACCTAACTCGCCGTATAATGCTGATAAGTTTGTTGATTTTTTTACTCCCAGAATTCTTCGCATAAATTTGGTGTGAACATTTTCAACATTTTTGGCTGTGTGGTGTCCCCAAATTTCCCCGCCAAAATTCAAAATGGACCCTACCAATGTGTCAAACAGTTTGCATTTCTCTGAGATGTATAACTCTACATTCTTAAAGATTTTAAATAAGTTGTGTAATGCGAAAGATGCATGGTCGGCGATACTTTTTTGGCTGCGATGCCAGCTTCCGTTTTTAAAAAAGTGGACTCCAAGATATTTGAATGACGTTACAACTTCAAGTGGTGTATCATATAAGAAAAATGTCGCTGTTGTGTGTCTCCCTTTCTCGAAAATCATAATTTTTGTTTTGTTTGTATTAATTTTAAGTCCCCATTTTGTGCTATAATTTTCAACATCGCTCAGCAGTAATTGGAGAGTTTCTTGTAACTTAGCAAATAATAATTGATCGTAAGCATACAGTATAAGAAATACCTTAAGCTCATCAAAACTGAATATGTTTGCCAGCTCACTATTAATGTTTTCGTTAATATCATTGATGAACATCATGAAGATGAGAGAACTGCTCGGATCTCCCTGCTTCACGACTTTGTGTGAGTCCATGAAGCCTGAATATTCCGAATTGAATCTAATGCATAATTTTACTTCGGAATACATAGCTTTAAGAGCACTTACAAATTTGGAGCTTACATTCTGCAATAAAAGTTTTCGCCATAAAATAGTTCTGTCGATACTATCAAATGCCTTTTCGTAGTCAAAAAATGCACAGTATAACTTTTCTTTCTTAGATAAGACCTTTGAGATGATTGAGTTAAGTATAAATATGCAGTCGGTTATTGATTTTTTCTTTTGAAAGCCAAATTGATTTTTTGCGATTTTTTCATACTCATTTGACCAATTTTGAAGTCTATTTAGTAGTATCTGTGGATATATTTTACCTAATATGTTAATATGTGCGATACCTCTATAATTTTTAGGATCATCTATATCACCATTTTTAAATATCGGCACAATAACGCTTTCACCCATGCTTTTGGATATTCTGCATTTCTAAAAAATTTATTGTATAATTGTAATAAAAATGATTTCAGTATATCATACGAATTTTTAAATAGTTCAGGTATAAGATCATCCATCCCGGCTGATTTATTATTTTTTTGGCAGAATAGAGCCTTTCGTAATTCGTCTTCGGTGATATATGAATCTAAGTATTCGTCTATTATTCTCCGGAATCTATTGAAATGTCGTCATCTGTAGTTTGTTCAGCATCGAAAACTGATTCAAAGTGGTTGAAAAGTTCATTAATATTAAGATTTTCGCTAGTCGGTTGTTTTTTATTTGAATTTCGTTTTATTGTTTTCCAAAATTCGCGTGTATTGGATTTCGCTAATTTACTTAAACGTTTGCCTTCTTTTATTTTAAAATTTCGTTCCGCTTTTCGTTTCGTTTTATTATATTTCGTTCGTGCGTGCGAAAAAGCTCTGCGATTTTCGTCATTTTTGCATTTGTTATATGTATTTCTATATTGTTTAAATTCTTGTTTCGCCTCATTGCAATTCTTATCAAACCACTTGTTAGAGTATTTATTTGTGTTTACTTTGATTTTTTGCGATACCTCTATTAGTGTATTCATTGGCAATTGTGCGTGATTTTTCCCACTTCTTTGTTGTCATTCCCCGCCCCCTACCCCCATTCCGAACACTCCCGAAATGTCCCTGTAAATACTTAACCTATTAGAAAGCAGTAGTCATACATATGTATATAATATTCTTATTGTGCATTGTTGTATCTGCCATGTACGGTCACAAATCTGATAATTGTTGTGTATTATATACCTCATGCTGCATGTACCATGCCTGAGATGTAATAAAGTTCTGTTCTGTTCTGTAAGAGGTTGGGTATTAAACACAGTATATATAACATGTGTAAGAGGTTGGACAGTAAACACGTTATATATAACATGTGTAAGAGGGTGGGCAGTAAAAATGTTATATATATAACATGTGTAAGAGGTTGGACAGTAAACACGTTATATATAACATGTGTAAGAGGTTGGACAGTAAACACGTTATATATAACATGTGTAAGAGGCTGGGCAGTAAACACGTTATATATAACACGTGTAAGAGGTTGGACAGTAAACACTTTATATATAACATGTTTAAGAGGTTGGGTATTAAACACAGTATATAAAACATGTGTAAGAGGTTGGACAGTAAACACGTCATATATAACATGTGTAAGAGGTTGTGCAGTAAACACTTTATATATAACATGTGTAAGAGGTTGGGTATTAAACACAGTATTTAAAACATGGGTAAGAGGTTGGGTATTAAACACATTATATATAACATGTGTAAGAGGTTGGACAGTAAACACTATATATATAACATGTGTAAGAGGTTGGGTATTAAACACAGTATATGTAACATGTTAAAGAGGTTGGACAGTAAACATTTTATATATAACATGTGTAAGAGGTTGGGTATTGAACACATTATATATAACATGTGTAAGAGGTGGGACAGTAAACACTTTATATACAACATGTGTAAGAGGTTTGGTATTAAACACGTTATATATAACATGTGTAAGAGGTTGGACAGTAAACACTTTATATATAACATGTGTAAGAGGTTAGGTATTAAACACATTATATATAACATGTGTAAGAGGTGGGACAGTAATCACTTTATATATAACATGTGTAAGAGGTTGGGTATTAAACACGTTATATATAACATGTGTAAGAGGTTGGACAGTAAACACTTTATATATAACATGTGTAAGAGGTTAGGTATTAAACACGTTATATATAACATATGTAAGAGGTTGGACATTAAACACGTTATATATAACATGTGTAAGAGGTTTGGCAAAAGCACTTTATATATAACAAGTGAAAGAGATTGGGTATTAAACACGTTATATATAACATGTGTAAGAGGTTGGACAGTAAAAACATTATATATAACATGTGTAAGAGGTTGGACAGTAAACCCGTTATATATAACATGTGTAAGAGGCTTGGCAGTAAACATGTTATATATAACATGTGTAAGAAGTTGGACAGTAAACACTTTATATATAACGTGTGTAAGAGGTTGGGCAGAAAACACTTTATATATAACATGTGTAAGAGGTTGGGTATTAAACACGTTATAATATAACATGTGTAAGAGGTTGGACAGTACAAACATTATATATAACATGTGTAAGAGGTTGGACAGTAAACACGTTATATATAACATGTGTAAGAGGTTGGGCAGTAAACACTTTATATATAACATGTGTAAGAGGTTAGGTATTAAACACAGTATATATACCATGTTTAAGAGGTTGGACAGTAAACACTTTATATATAACATGTGTAAGACGTTGGGTATTAAACACAGTATATATAACATGTGTAAGAGGCTGGGCAGTAAAAACGTTATATATAACATGTGTAAGAGGTTGGACAGTAAACACGTTATATATAACATGTGTAAGAGGTTGGGCAGTAAACACTTTATATATAACACGTGAAAGAGGTTGGGTATTAAACACAGTATATATAACATGTGTAAGAGGTTGGACAGTAAAAACGTTATATATAACATGTGTAAGAGGTTGGACAGTAAACACGTTATATAGTTATAACATGTGTAAGAGGCTGGGCAGTCGCTATCCCCCACCCAGTTCTTGTTTCTAACTCTTAACAGGAACGTATATACAGTCTGAGTCTTATGTACGTTCCTCTTTCTAAGAAAGACAGGGGTGTAGCTTGCCTTTAATAAATGTGTAGGCACGACCTTTGGTAGGGAGGTACGGGGGCATGCTCACCCGGAAAAAATTGAAAATCTACAATGCTGGAGGCGCATTTTAGGGGTGACCAGACGTTTCGCCCTCTAATCAGTTCGCGCCCTGGACGTTTCGCTCCCAGGACGTTTTGTACCTGGACGTTTCCCTTCCCTGGTCGTTTCGCCTCCTGGTCGTTTCGCATACTATACAATATATTATGGGACCCGCAATAACTTCTTTTTAAATATATACATATGAATAGAATGTTGTTGAATCGAACAGGGTAGACCCTGATCAGTCAGTTCCTGCATGAACCGTCTCATCTGAGTCTACTATGTTAGTGTAATAAATAATCACGTCACCCTTGAAAGGAGTCATTTTCAGATTGTTTCAAATGGAAAAGTAGTAAAGTCAAGCAGGCAAAGCCACATGCAAGACGCAACCACCACCAAAACACCGATAGACAGCATGACACACACACAACCACACACCCAAACGCACGCACACACACACGAAATGAACACAGAAAACACCAAAAGACACACAAGAACCAGAGACAAACATTCCACACATGAACAAATCACAAGCACAAAGACGCAAGGCAAACAAAAGGAAGGGTGACAAAGAGAGTACCGCCTTGTATATTTTACAAACTCAGAAGCAAACAGAGCAGACCCTGATAAGTTGGTTCCTACATGAGCCGTCTCATCTGGGTCTACTATGTTAGTGTAATAAATAATGACGTTACCATTAATAAGAGCCAGATTCAGATGTTTTCAAGTATATTTCACAAACTCAGAAACAAACAGAGCGGACTCCGAACAGTCGGCTCCAACACGAGCCGTCTGGTCTGGTTCTACTATGTTATAGAAATAAATGACGTCACCATTAATTAGATTTCATTCATCACGTAAATTGTTAGTAATTTACAAACTCAGCAACAAACAGAGCAGACTCTGAATATGTTATACCTAAGAATTAACAATCTCACCATTAATTAGATTTCATTCATCACGTAAAGTGTTGCCATTGCAGAAAATGTCAAGTCGAAAGCATACAGAGCAGACCCTGGTCGGTAGGATAGGAATTTCGCACACGTTATAGTCCATAACGAATTAAGTAGGTGTTTAATCCAATCAGCGATTATAGCATGATTGGATTTTCACACCTTTTTATCAACAGTCCCGGCCATCTATCCGCCCGCCTCAAACGCGTGTTGCTCCTGTAGAATTGATCAGTGTCTGATCGGTTTGCTCGGCTTTGTTTGTACAACCTAAATAAATTATATATATAAGCCTTTAAGTTATTGATAATTATACACTAAAATGCCGTTTGTTCGAAGCAGTTCATGTCAGAGGATATGTGTCCAATAAATATTGAAATAGCAATAATATATATGGCCGTGTAATCAGGGTCAGTTCTGTTTGTTTATATGACCCTATTTCCTACCAATGCCAAAACATCATGCGCACATATGCCGTTAAAGAAAATATGTCTGATCTGGGTCTATTTTGTATTCAAACATGTGAAAAAATGTTTATATGAAATACATGTATAGGGTTAACAATACACACTTACGTGGATATTTTTTATTGATAAAACATAGGATCTCTAAGCATGTCTTCCAATAATAATAATAATGATAAATAATAATAATACATGTATATCGCATATCCTTTTTATACGCCCGTTTGAAAAAACGGGACGTATTATGGAATGGCGCTGTCTGTCCGTCTGTCCGTCTGGTAGTCTGTCCGTCTGTAACATCTATAACTCAAGTTCCGCTTGGTGGATCCTTCTCAAATTTAGCCACAATGTTTATCTAGACATGCTACAGTAGCCTACCAAGTCCCGGTTTGTTTATCCAAGGTCAAGGTCACACAATTGGACTTAGAATTTGCGTTTAGCAAAAATGTTAACCGGTCTGTCTGTCTGTAACATCTCTAACTGAAGTTCCGCTTGGTGGATCCTTCCCAAATTTAACCAAAATGTTTATCTAGACATGCTACAGTAGCCTGCCAAGTCCCGGCTCATTTATCTAAGGTCAAGGTCGCTTAATTGGACTTAGAATTTGCGTTTAGCATTTGCGTTAAGCAAAAATGTTAACCTCAATTTATGTGGAACAAATCCACTTATTTACATAACACTTTGTGATAAAGCTTTGAAACTTGGAAAACTTGTTCACCATCACAACCTTCACCTGTAGGCAAGAGTAAATAACTCTGTCAAGCATTTTGACTGAATTATGCCCCTTTTTAACTTAGAATTTTTGGTTGAGGCTTTGTTAAAGTCCATTTATTTACATAACCCTTTGAGATAAAGCTTTTAAACTTAGAACACTTGTTCACCGTCACAACCTTCACCTGTAGGCAAGAGAAAATAACTCTGTCAAGCATTTTGACCGAATTATACCCCTTTTTAACTAAGAATTTTTGGTTAAGGCTTTGTTAAAGTCCATTTAATTACATAACCCTTTGAGATAAAGCTTTTAAACTTGGAACACTTGTTCACCATCACAATCTTAACCTGTAGACAAGAGTACATAACTCTTTCAAGCATTTTGACAGAATCATTCCTCTTTTTAACTTAGAATTTATGGTTAAGGCTTTGTTAAAGTCCATTTATTTACATAACCCTTTGAGATAAAGCTTTTAACCTTGGAACACTTGTTCACCATCACAAGATTTACCTGTAGGCAAGAGTACATAACTCTGTCCAACATTTTGACAGAATTATGCCCCCTTTTAACTTAGAAATTTTGGTTAAAGTTTTGGTTAAAGTCCACTTATTTACATAACCCTTTTAGATTAAGCTTTTAAACTTGGAACACTTGCTCACCATCATAAGCTTTACCTGTAGGCAAGAGTACATAATGCTGTCTAACATTTTGACATAATTATGACGCTTGTTAGCTTGGAATTTTTGGTTAAAGTCCACTTAGTTACATAATCCTTTCAGATAAAGCTTTTAAACTTGAAACATTGTTCACCATCACAAGCTTCATCTTCATCTCAAGCATTTAGACACAATTATGGCACTTTTTAATTTAGAATTTTCGGTTATGGTTTTTTGTTAAAGTATGCCTATTTACAACCTTGAAACTTGGTCGCAAAATTGGACTTAGAATTTGAATTTAGCAAATACGTTAACCCCAGTTTATGTTGAACAAAACCTCGACGGGCGTATATTGTGTCCACTGGCACTCTTGTTATCGATATGTAGTATGTCATACTAATCTCGTCCTTTAATAAAATTCACCTGTGCACTAGAATTTTATAGATAGATACTTTATTGAGTACAAAGGCCATAGGCCCAACAGTACAAGGTAGCAAATTATGATTATTACATGATCAACAGCAGAATGATTTAAAGATCCTCATATACTCTCCATACACTCCAACAACCATACGCATGCAACGCGTTCGAGAGGAAAATGGTCTTATTTTGTTCCGGTAATTTTTTCACGTAAGAAAAATTAATGAGTAACACATGATGTTATATAAGCATCAGTCAGAGTTCCGACTGTCACAGGCACTCAGTTACACGATCAGCACTCTGTAGACTGAAAAATGTAGCGTTTGCATTAGCAGTTAACAAAAATAGAGTACCCGCGACAGGGAGATAACTCTCTAAACAAGTTGAATTAATATTTAGAAAACACAAATTGTAGTTATTGCAATTAAATAAACTTCATCAGCTCAAATCATCGACTAACTTGCTGTAAATGAACTAATCTTAACTTTAACTTAATTTTTAATTTAATATGAAAGTAATTTATTTCGCTTTTATCTTATTTAATGTTACAAAGTTTGTTTCCTGATCAGATGATTTGCTACTAGGCGTCTGATCTGGATCAAAACAACTTACAGAAATATTTTGAGCCAGCTCAGAGTAAGACGTTTTCTCTAAGGGATTTCTGGTGTAGACCTAGATGTACCACTCATATATAATCTATCATTTCTTATTTTAAAACTCTTATAAACATACGTGGCTAATTTCTTTATCAACACTGGATTTTCCATTTGCATTAGTTCTATAAACTTAGGAATATTTGGAGTTCGTCAGAAATAAGGCTTAATATACATTTTTCTCAATTCTGTGTATAAAGTACATTCTAATAAAAAATGGAACTCGTCTTCGAGTGCGTTACATATATGACATTTCCGCTCATTCCTAGGTATTTTTCTAGGTTTATGCCAGCGCCCCGTTTCTATTTCTAATCTGTGTGAGGACAGCCTGAGTCTAGTTAAGTCATGTCTAAATTTTGTAATTGTTACGTGATTCAAGTACGACTTGAAACCAAAATCAGTAAACAGTCTGTAAGTATCTGCGCGCGTTGAATTACTAATCTCTGAGTTCCATGATTGAATGAATTGATCAGATAATCTCTGTTTACACAGTTTCAAGAATAAATCGACACTACCCACTCCCTGATTTAACCAAGCATAATTTAGCCCTAAGGTCTCTAGTAAATACTTGAGTTTCGATGCCCAAGAAGGCTTATTTGGATATATTTCCATATCAGTAAGCATCATATTGTAAACAACTTTGATGTATTTCGAATCAGAGCATTGTGTAATTTTTAACCAGTATCTAATAAGCGAGATAAACCTGTGTACTTTTAAGTTGGATCTACCCAGCTCCCCATAAATAAAATTGTTCTGTGTTTGCTGTCGCACCCCGAGTACTTGTTTACAAAATTTTAAATGGACACGTTCGAGCTTAGTTTCATTGGTAAACCCCCAAACCTCGCTTCCATAGTTTAAGATTGGTAAAATAAGTTTATCAAAGAGCTCAAGTTTATGTCTAACAGATATATCTGTAAATTTGTACAGATAAGATTTAAGCTTATAAATTGCCTTTATTGCCTGTTCGCTAAGAGCAGTGTGTGTTTCTGTAAATGACCCCCCAGTTGAAAATACGACCCCTAAATAATTGAATTTACTAACGATTTCTAAGTTCTTGCCATCGAATGTGAAATTCGGATACCTATTCTGTCTACCGCCTTTCCTGAAAATTAAGATTTTTGTCTTTTCAGTGTTTACAGTTAGTTTCCATTTTTCACAATATTCTTGTAAAATGTTTAGACCCGATTGTAGACCGCTCTCTGAATAAGAGAACAAAAGTACATCATCTGCGTAGAGGCAAACACAATTTTAGCATACCAACGTCTATTCCCTCATATCCTTTTAATATATAGGCTTCCTCAAGATCATTAAGGTACATAGAAAATAAAAATGGCGAAATACTTTCCCCCTGAGCTACCCCTAACGTACATATAAATTCTTCACTTAAACGGTTTTCATATTTGACCCTCGATTTAAGGTTTTTATACATAGATTGAATTACATTAAGTATTTTCCCCCTGATCCCATATTTCAGAAGTTTGAACCAAAGGATATCGCGAACCACAAAATCAAAAGCCTTCTTAAAATCTACAAAAGCTACAAACAATCTTTTATTTTCGTTCAGCAGATGCGTTATCACCCCATGTAGAATAAATATGTTATCTATGGTACACATATTCTTTCTAAAACCTGCTTGTGCCTCTACATATACATGATAATCTTCTGCCCATTTATTAAGCCTTGTATTTAATATCCTCGTAAACAGTTTACCTAAAGTACTAAGTAGAGTTATGCCTCGGTAGTTTCCGGTGTCATTTACATCTCCTTTTTTATGTAATGGAATTATATGACCCTCTGACCATTTTTCAGGGAAGTACCCTTTGTCTAAAATAGTATTAAACAATTTGCATAAGTTTATAAATTTTGTCTGTGGAATTAGCCTTTTCCAACAAAGTGCCTTACCGGAGATCGCTTATTTGCATACATATGTTTTGTGCCAGCTACTCCATTTCATATACAATATTATATTGCGCGGGTGTTATTCTAGTATATGCATATTCAATGCATTATCTATTATCCACCCGGGAAAGGGTTAAGTTATATTACTCGTCGCTCCGTTTTAGCGGGAAATGACAAACGCATTCCTTCCTTTAATTCAATCAATAATAAATCGACACACATGTGATAATCAGGTTTTAAGCCGATATGAAGTGTGTCTTTAAATCCATATGACGCTTTTACCTTTATGAATTATGGTTACACGAATAGTCAGTATCTGTTCTGTTTGCATATGAAATTCCAGTCTCTTACACATGTTATATATAACGTGTTTACTGCCCAGCCTCTTACACATGTTATATATAACGTGTTTACTGCCCAGCCTCTTACACATGTTATATATAACGTGTTTACTGCCCAGCCTCTTACACATGTTATATATAACGTGTTTACTGCCCAGCCTCTTACACATGTTATATATAACGTGTTTACTGCCCAGCCTCTTACACATGTTATATATAACGTGTTTACTGTCCAACCTATTATACATGTAAAAAAGTCTAATTAAACTAAATTCCAGTGATTTGGTAACAGTGTAGACCGTTGTAACTAACATACAAGTATGAAAACTATTAAAACAATTGCAATGTGCGTAACGACTAAGTACGAAGATAAACGGGACGAAATTAGTATGCTCTAATTTCCCTGTTATAACTGATGACTGCACACAAGCGGGTAGTGTATGGATAAATCATGTATGAAAATATCATATTAGAGTATTTAGAAGCTAATTGCATTCTAACTTACGCTGTGAGAAGCCCAAATCAACAGCGAATTTTTGAAGCGTGACTCGTTTTACAATGTCATATAATCATCAATTGGTCAACCACAGCAGGCTAAGAGTTATAAGTATTCGCCAAAAAGCTGAAAAACGCTCACAGTGAACTGGTCGACCCCATGTACATAGAGTTGACCAGCGACTGAACCTTTATTTACTGTGATTTTGCAAGCTGATGCCCGGGAGGACACATGCTGCATGCTCACGTGTAAAATTCATGTGACTTATGATTTTTAACCTTTGACCATCAAACTAAATGACCAATTAAATTATGAGCTGTTGTCACCTGATCACTTGACCAGTCAGTCATGTGACCATGTGAGCTTTGGGCGCTATATATGCCAGATCCAGGGTGTATCTGCACGCATTTTTGGCAATATTTTGGCTGAACTACTAGCATCCGCTAGCGTCATAATAAGACTATAGGCAAACATGTGAAACTTGCTAAATTCTAAATTAAATACTAACTAGGCTAGGTTGACTTCTAAAATGTTTCGTATTTGGAGAAGACACAACGCGAAGTGGAATTAAACATATGAACAGTAACCAGAGTGTGATTCTGCTTACACCCCCTCCATATAATAATGAGTATTGAACACGTTATGTGATAACAATAAGCTAACCAAAGCACCGGAACACGAGGCCAAGCGCCGTAATGACTAAAACCGCGGCCACGACTAAACCGTAAGGAGGATTTCAACAAATTCGATTCCTGTACACTCCCCGCTTGATACTTTAAGTATCACTTCATATCCCTTAACATAACAAAACATATGCTAACATAAAATTAATAGTATTAATACTCGTGTAGGTTGCCTAGTACTGATTAAGACCAAACACAGTCTGTTATTCATACCTTAATAATAGTCTCGAACAGTTCTCAGCTATAAGCAATAGTCAACTAGTCAACGCCCTCTTTATAAATCAAAACACCATTTCTACGATTGAAACCTAAAAGAGCGAAAACACTCAAGAAATTTAAACGCTAAAAGTACAAAAATGAGTCATGCAGGAAACACCACATACAGAACAAACAGTCGCCCGAACAGCAGCACAAGGAAACAGCAAATGTACATAACTATAAAAACATCAAGAGACGCACAAAGACAAAACAAACATACAATAGGGGGAAGACCGTCTTGGAACGGTCATTGACAAAAGTCACTGGGGGATTAAACCGGTTTATGGGCGCCCAACCTCACACTTATTCCATCCCCACCCTAAAAGACAAACAGTGTAAATAAACGTATCCCCTCTCCGACTAATCTACAACAACCGCGACGGTAAATACAGTGGTAAAGTGCATGTATAACGAAAACATTTAAGTGAACAAACTGTATCCCCCTATCGCTAGTGTACTCAATGATTGAGCTGCAAACAGAGTAACTGTAGAAAAGTAATAAAGAATGCGGGTCAAAAAGGCCCATTACCAAAAAGGCCCCATACCAAAAAGGCCCAATATCCACTCCAACCAATTTCCCCCAAAAGGCCCATTATAAATGCAAACATATCATTTTTGAAAAATGTTTACAATTTTATTTGATTAAACATAAAGATGGTACTTTGTAATTACATGTAGTTCCCTAATCTCCATTTACTGTTTCTTAATCCCATGGTCCATATGTCACTTGATTGTCACAGTTTGTTAGGTAATCCTTACCTTTGGTATATACCCACACCTGGTCCACACCTGCAATCAATCAATCTGACAGCAAACATTATGCAATTATGACACATTGTCTAACAAACTAGTACTCTCGATTGAAAGGGGTGTTACTATTTGATAAGAAAGAACAGAACAGAACATATCTTTATTTCGTCTCAGGTACTAACATGTACAACATGAGGGAGACATACATACAGTATATATAATAGATTGAAAAATGATGAATCCGGTCGTTTTATAGATTAATGTGTTCGGCAAAGATGCATATGCTGTAAAGGGGGAACATTTGATGCAAATACTTTTCCCTCCAGCGGGTCTAGTTTGTACTTAATCGGACTACTCTCTAGATCCGCTCCTGGGTAAGATGTAAAGTTAGTGCACGCTTTTCACGCCAACAATCGGGGCATTCGCCAGTGTGACTAACTGTGGGCGAGAATGGAATCCTACTCACTACAGTTAAGTAAATCGGTTATCTTTGTGGATGCAGACGACAGGGGAAAACATAGGTAAGCTATTTTTCTTCTTATGACAGTACATAAAGCATGCTAAACAATATGACCTCTGCTAAAAAGACCGTCGGGGAATTCCAAGCCAACGCGAAATTTGGTGACAATCTGTTTGGACCCAGGTGAGACATCGTGTTTCTCGTCGTCTCATCTGGTACCAGACTGTTTGTTGTGACAGGGGCGGTCTAGTGCATGGCAAAAGTCCTGAGAGCTGCATGACTACCCTGCACCAAGCACCCACCGCTCATCCACTCCCCGTAACTATCCAACTAGGGTTTACTGTTATATACACATATGATCCTCGTATAAGGCATACACATATACTCAAAAAGCGATATATCTATCAATGCGTGTAAAGACACATACACGGCTATATATACAGTCATGATAATGGATAAAATAAAGAAATAGGGGACATATAAATCAATACCCCAATGAATTACATTTACGGGGAAACTATTTCATAAAATGTTGATATTACAATTATGTAACTTTTACAATTATGTAAACCGTGAAACACCACCAAATCGGACGTTAAATTTAGTATAGATGTCTATCTTAGAGACAGATGGGAGCCTAATACAGGGTGATAACCATACACAAAGTTCCTCTAAGAGATTACCGCATTACTTCCACCCCGCACCAAACAACCACCTGTCTGAAAGTATCTAAATTCCCATCTTCAAGAATTCCGATTTGGAGGGGTTTCACTGCATATGCGTATGTCTACGTTGATACATAACTGATTGACTTGGTAGGGAACCCATATTTCTGCAAACAGATATAGCAAAATATAACTTAACGGACAGATAACCATAGTTACAATCGCTCTTCGTTATTTCTTTCCCTGTTGAATATGTATACATGGAATAATGGATTTCTATTATAGCATATTTGTTTAGGCATTAGTAGACTAACATTCAAATTGCATAAGCAAACAGAGCAGACCCCGATCGGTTGGCTTCTACAGAAGCCGTCCGATATGGGTCTTCCCTGCCCGAAAATGCATGGAAAAATGATTTACAATGTCTGTCACACCATTAGCAAACAGGACAGATCCGGATAAGACGGATTCTATAAGGACCGTTTAAATTGGGTCTATTCTGTTTGCAAATCCGTGAAGATGTGTTCCTACAATGGTAGGGTTAAGAACGACTTTCCGCGAGACAAGTAGTACCGACTTTCCGGTGCTCTGCAATTAATTACTTACTGGTGGTACCGGTATTTATGCATGAGGCTACGCGACATGTATTTATGTCAGTCACAAAGCAGTATGTTAACGTGTAAAATGCTGCATGATGATGGACGCAAATTTACACACTTTCTTAAGGAAGACAGGGGATAGAGAGGAAAAGACAGTATCAAGGTAAGGTCGGTTAACTGTACTGACTGTTGGTAGAAGGAGATTTCTTTCTCTATTGAAATTTGGGCAGCTAAATAAATAGTGTTCCTCTGTTCCTATTTCACCTAGATTACATAGGTTACACAGTCTCTCGTGAAAAGGTGTCCCGTCGTAACGCCCAGTTTCAACTGGTAGTAAGTGGTTTGCTGACCTGAACTTGAACATCACCTTCGAGTCGTTCTCATCTAAGAGTTTAAAGTACGATTCGAATTCATGTAAGTGTTTAAAACTGTTATATATTATTCCCTTATTAGATTGCTGTAGTTGGTCGTGCCAGGTTTGTTTAAATTGGTCAATAAGAGTAACTTTTATATGTCTGTGGATATTTGGGTGTGCTACTAGTGTCTGGTTATCCCATAAATCGGGTCTGCCGACAGAATGTAGAATATTTTTAATTTCAGTAAGCCACTTGAAATTATGAGTTTGTTGTTTCAGCATATAGCTGTAGACTTTAAAAGAAATTTTGCTATCTTTCGAAGTTAAGATTCTATTCCAAAACGAGATCATTTTGCTTCGTATGACGATAGAAATTGGGTACCGCCCTAGTTCACCGTAAAGGAAATTAATCGGTGTTGATCGTCTTGCATTAGTGATCTTTCTAAGAAAATTATTATGCACTTTTTCAAGAATGTCAACATTTTCAAAACCAAATATTTCCGACCCGTATGTCAAAATCGGCAATACAGTATGATCAAATAATTTCAAAACAAGGTCAATTGGTAAATCTGAGTTATTAGAACGCGTATAAAGTAGATGCATTGCCTTTGTTGCCTGTTCAGCTACGTGTTTTCTGGCATTAAGGAAGGATCCATTACTAGAGAAAGTCACGCCGAGATAATGGTACCTGTCTGTAATTTCGAGTTGATTACTTCCAAGTTTGAAATTAAAATTCTTGGTTTGTCTTGCTCCGAAAATTACAATCTTTGTTTTGTTGGTGTTAATATTGAGGTGCCAGTTGTTACAGTAATCGTTAAATATGTCTAAGCTTTTCTGGAGATTTGCTGCAGAATCCGAAAGGACTAAGGTGTCATCTGCATAGAGGAGTAACAATAGTTTCAGCCAAAGAGTAAGATCGTTTGGATCGATAAGCTCTATGCTGACAGCACCATTAGTTGACATAAAATACTCAAGGTCATTCAGGAAGAGGGAAAACAGAATTGGTGACAAGTTTTCACCTTGTCTAACTCCAATTTCAGAGACAAACGATGCAGATAGCTCACTATTGTGCTGAACCTTTGATTTGATATTATTATACATATTTAAAATTACTTTGTAGAATTTTCCATTTATATCATTCTGTAGCAGTTTATGCCACATGCCTGCTCTCCAGACTTTGTCGAATGCTTGGGAAAAGTCAATGAATGCACAAAACAGTTTCATTTTTCGCTTTTTCAAAATTTCTATTAAAGAATACAGCGTAAAAATATGGTCTGAACAAGAATATTCCTTCCTAAATCCTGCCTGATTTTCGTATAGTATTCTATTGTTTTCTATGTATGAAGTGAGTCTCTGATTCAGAACCGAGGTGAATAGTTTACCCAGACAACTCAAAATAGTGATAGGCCGATAGTTGGTCGTGTCAGATGGGTCTCCCTTGTTTTTATAGATTGGTATGATTGTTCCTTCTAACCAAGAGTTAGGAATGAAACCAGAATTAAAAACACTGTTAAAAAGTTCAATATAGAGGGGCATCACAATTTCTCTAGTGGATTTAATGTATTCGTTAAGTATGTTATCACTGGAGCTTGATGCTTTGCAGTTATGTAGCTTATTTATGCATGTATCTATTTCTATTTCAGTTATAGGTGAATTTAGGTATTCGTTTGGAATTTGCATTCCATCATATTCATTTAAGTGCCTGTTATCTTCAACTGTGTTTCTATTTATATTTCTGAAATGTTCGTAAAATGCTTGTACATTTGGAGATTTTGTATCCAGTTGTTTAGGTTTAAGAGTATTAAGAAACTTCCAGTACTTTTTGGGTGATCTGTCGTGTAGTTTCCTTAGCGTAGATGCATTGGCCTGTTTTTGTCTTTTGATGAAGAAGTTCATTGTTCTTTTGTATTCTTTGCTTGCATTGTTCAGTCTCAGTTTGGAGTCAGAAGAGGGATGCTTTCTGTAACATTCCCTTGCTTCGTGATATAAAGTTCTTGCCTTATGACATTTCGGTCCGAACCATGATTTGTTATTTCTGTAGTATAAATGGGTACAATGATGATCTCGCTTTGGAAAAGATCTGTCAGCTGCGTCTGTAAAAGCGCGCGAAAGTTCAGTAGTGACATGTACAATGGTTTCTGAGTTTGCAGGTAGGGTCTGTAACGTCTGGGTTAAAGATTTTATTAGATCTTGGTCAAAATTAGAAGTGAACGTATTTTGCAATTCTGGTTTCCAGGAGGGTTTAGTGTTTCTCCTTGTGAAAGTATCATGTTCAGTCTGTGATGTATTTGTATCTAATTGTAAGTACAGTGCACTGTGGCCATCGGAGAAAAGGCAATCTTTTTGGATAACTTCGAAGTTAGATACAAATTCAAAACACTCTGCGGAGGCTATGATATAGTCAATTAAAGATTTCTCCCTAAATGTAAAATTACCAATATTCCTGTCTTTGAATAGGCGACCATTGAGAATGAATAAATTGTTGTTTCTACATATATCGATAAGTCTGAGCCCGTTAGTATTGGTTTTGGGGTCGAGGGAACACCTTTCCAGAGGTACAGATAAATTTTCCAATATCGTATATTTATCAAAATAAGATTGCGTATCAGAATCAATTTCAAATGTTTCATTAAGATACGAGTCAGATGGGATAAAATCTTTCAGCCTGCCTGTTCTCGCATTAGTGTCACCGATAAGAAGTATGTATTTATGAGTCGAATTTGCCCGGTCAATTTCGCTCTCAAGGTCTGAGAAGTAGTCATCGCTTAGGAACCGAGAATTTTCCGGCGGGAGATAGATTGAACCAATTATCAGATCTTCATCCAAATTTATTAATTTTTTATCTACAGCCAGCCAAAGGATATATTCAGAATTGCTTTCTACGACACGTGTGTGTGGCGTAAGAGCATCCCTAACATAAATACCGATACCACCCGATTTACGTTTATAGTTTTGCCGTCTGTCCTTTCTATAAAAGGAAAAACCAGGTATATCAACAATATCAGTGTCATTCAAATGTGTTTCAGACGCACAGAATATATCATGAGTTGAAATGAAGTCTGTAAATTCAGGGAAGTCAAGCCTTTTCTTTAGACCATTTACATTTAATGAGCATATGTTTAATTTGTCTATTTCTTTTCCAGAATGGGCAACATTCCCCCGAATGTCCTAAGCACGGTTACCACCAGCCCGTTTGTCCTGTGTCGAGGATCCAGGCCTATCCCATGGCCGATCGAACCGTAGATCCGCACCTGCAGTATGCGAAGTGGTATTCAGGCTAGAAGAGCGACGCCTAGACGGAGCGCGGTCACGTGCTGGATCACTAGCACGTGGGGATCGCGAGACATTCCTCGACCGATTTACAGGTGTACTATCGACACCTGTCTGCTGTGTAGACTGTACCACGTGACTAACCAACCTTGGCCTAGATTCCCTGTGCTTTGGCAACACGCTGTCAACGCGATCGGGATCAACACCATCAACCCCAACGCGTTCACCACGCAACACACGATTCCAATTTGGAAACATATCTGCAACGACATTCCCATTAACAATGATTTTGGCCGGATAAACAAGACTGACCCTGCTTTGCGTTTTATCACGTCTGAGCTGTTTAAATTTCGACCAGAGAGATTTCCTGGCAGTTGCTATCTCTTTGGGAAAGTCTCTATTTATGCTGATCTGAGTGTCTTTCAGTTTATTAGCTCTAGAAATGACATATTCTGTATCCCGAGAATCAAGGAAGTATGCAATTATTGGTCTAGCCTTACCCCGTTTGTACTGACCTAGTCTATGAACTCTGGGCATAGCAGGACAAGGGTTGATATCCAGATGTGTCTTGAGTAAATCAGAGATAGTTTTAGCACAATCCTCGTCACGAATTTCACCAAGACCACTGAAAATCAAATTGTTACGCCTGCTGCGTGCCTCCAGATCTAAAGTCTTATACTCAAGGAACTTGATCCTAAGCTCCTGATCATCTACCTGTTTCTCAAGACACTGGACCTGTGATTGAAGAGCCAAGCAGTTATCAACTTTGTCTCTAATACCGCTTATCTCGGTGAACATGACCAACAGTTTATCATCAACAGAGAGATTCTGATATTCCTGGATTGACGGTTTCAGAGTATTTGGGCCAACACTATTTTCACCTGTACTAATACGCTGGCGCTTGCGTTCATGTGTCACTTTCGTCCAGTTCGAGCCACCGGCTTTGTCTGTTTGCGTAAACACATCGCCGCCATTTTGAATAGCATACTGGTCATCTTGGTCAGTTTGAACCAATAACTCGACAGTGGAGGAATACTGGGTACCTACATTTTCACCTGAACCGACGTCGTGCCGAGCTGGATGTTGACTCATCTTATTACAACCGATAATATATTTCTATAACTAAAACTAACTAGATTTTGCCAGAGCTCATCTCAGGATGACCATTCACAGCTGACCGGAACCGGAACAGCACTTTGTCTGACTATTTTTAATTACAAATAAGTCAAATATGATTGGTTGATGTAGTTGATTGAGTGTTATGCAGTACTTTAGCTGTAGATGTTCAAATCAGTAATCTTGTGTTTTTAAGTTTACCAGATTCATAGTTATATTGCTTATTGTGGTGCATTTGGAAAAGTTATTTTAGAGTGTGTGTTACTATATTGTGATTAATAAACTAAATTGTGTGTTAACATTGTAGCTCATAATACTTTGACAATTAAATTATACCGTGTGTTAATATTGTGATTCGCGTGTAATAGTAGACGAACAAAAAAAGTCACACACAAGTGCCAGGATGGGTTTAACGTGCATTGTCTGCTTACAGGAAGTGAGTCCCCGACAGCATGTAGTTTTGTGCGTCTCGTGCGACAGAGGACAACATCGTACATGCGGAACAGGTAACTTTTTTTTAACCCTTTCCCTGTTCTGTGTACAATTCAAATGCCAATAACTACTGAATATTAATGAACTAATTAGTTAAAATGAAATATGGAAGGTACAACATAGCCGTTTTGGAAGAAACAGATCAAATTCCTTTTGCAAACAGAGCTGACCCTGATCAGACGGCTCCTATATCGTTTATATGCAGAAAAGCGTTATATGATATATATTTTTGATAATATTGTTTTGCTCTGTTTGCAAGTGCAAATATAATGTTAAAAATGTTCCATATCATTTTTCAAACTTAGCTGATAAACTTCTCATTGTAAATGTCATACTAGATAATGACAAATAATTCTAAACAGTTTCGCTGCCCTTTTTTAGTTTATATTTATGTTACACACAATACTACTTGTTGATAGGTGTTTCACTGGCAACATACAGAGAGGCCAAGAGGACTGGAGCCATAGTGAATCACGAGTGTGCAGCATGCAAGGCAAGGGATGATGTTACGTTTATGGTATGTAACATAGATTCGAAGAGAGTTTACACCCCAACATTATTACTTTTTCAACTTTTTCAACTTGATCATGAAGCTGTGAAATCGTCCAAAATAGAAATCGGACCACTCGAAGTTCTTTTATTTCGAAGTAAATTGTACTGTACCTCGAATGCCTATATATCGAATTCCCCGTTGTCTATATTATGATAACGATGATGATGATAATGCTAAATTGTATTGTACCTCAATTGCCGGTATATCGAATTCCCAGTTTCGAAGGCCCATATATCGAATTCCCCGTTTTCTATATTATGATAACGATGATGATGATAATGCTAAATTGTATTGTACCTCGATTGCCGGTATATCGAATTCCCAGTTTCTATATTATGATAACGATGATGATGATAATGCTGCTGATGATGTTGATAAAGTAGTGATTATGAATTTGATTATAATTATTCTGAATATGTAAATGATTTTGATTTAGTATGAAGGAGGTGTACCCACCCTGACAGCAGGTCTTGATGAAGCAGAGGATGACACATGGATGGTAATCTCTTAGTTAATTACAGTATTAATACTATTTTATGTAAGAATCAATTTAAGACATTATATAATTATTATATATGTATATAGTAAAACTTACAGTAGAGGTACTTTACTTTTACATGAAACGTAAAGTAACATGCGCGAGTTCGTAAGCCTATACAGCTTGTATTTTGTTGCCGTAATGTTACTAAAGTACTAAAATGAAAATACAGTAGATCCACTATAGACTGGCCACAGACTTATTCTGATTAAAAACTGCATTATTATTTTTAGAATCAGTCAAACTTGAAATGTAAAGTGATATGCGCGAGTCCGTAAGAATATTACTACTGTATTGTGTTGCCGTGTCGTAAAACCCCAATGATTTAGTGATGGTAATGGCAAATGATGATGTATTATAAAAAAATTGATTCTGACAGTGTGAAGAAGGTGCCCCTCAACTGACAGCTGCTGTTGACGAACCCTTCGTAGAGCCATCACAGGAGCCCCCAACTTTGGAAATAAGCCTACCGAACCCGCTGCTGGAGGATGATGACACATTGATGGTAACTTCTTAATTCAATGCACTACAGAAGAGTAGTCTCTGTAAATCGACCATTTAAGCTCTAATACTTTATTTAGAGTTCATAATTGATAAAGGACAAAAGTGTAGACCCTCTAAACTGGGTATACACTGTTTGCCGATGTACCAACTATATATGCACTTTGATAAAAATGATGGTGATGATGATGATGATGATGATAGTGATAATAAATAATGCTAATTAATAATAATAATAAAGTAATAGTAATGTCAAAAGTAAGTAGTATTAATATATAATACAATTTTTTTTAATCACTTTGATCAAAGGACATAACTGCAGACCCTCCGTACTGAGTATACACTAATAAATAATACAATATTTTTTAAATGATTTCTTATTTGACAGATTGATAGCGAAGTGGAAGTGTCAATAGTGAGCCAAGCCCATGGCGCCGAGATGATCCATTGCGAAATGAACGTGAGCCAAGCATATGACGATGAGGTTTGTCTACCTACCGTCTGTCTTTATACCCCCCACAACGAAGTTTGGGGGGGGTATACTGGAATCAGGTTGTCCGTCTGTCCGTCTGTCCGTCTGTCCGTCCGTCTGTCCGTCTGTCCGTCCGTGGACACAATTTTGTCCGGCCTTCTTCTTCTACAGTTTTGCTTCAATTTTGTTGAAAGTTCATATATAGCCATATGACCATATAAACCTGTGCACCGCATATTTCCGTTATGATCGGACCACTACTTCAGGAGTTATCTCCCCTTTTTAGTCCCGTACCAATGTTTTCCGGTTTTCTGGACTTTTTATGGAAGTGACTCCAGATATCAACTCTATATTTAGTACAAAGCTAAATCTGTATAGGTTACAGCTTATGTTACAATCTCAGTCCGGTTGAATAATTATTTCCAGAGTTATTGCCCTTGTACTTTAATTTTTTTCTTCAAATTTGGGATTTTCCGGGCTTTTCTTGGAAGTGGTTGCAGATATTAACTTTATATTTGGCATAAAGCTAACTCTACATGATTTACAGCTTAATTCCCAATCTCAGTCTGGTTGAATAATTTTTGCCAGAGTTATGGCCCTTGAACTTTAATTTTTTGTCAAATTTTCAGTTTTCCGGACTTTTCTTGGATGTGGTTGCAGATATTAACTTTATATTTGGCATAAAGCTAACTCTACATGATTTACAGCTTAATTCCCAATCTCAGTCTGGTTGAATAATTTTTGCCAGAGTTATGGCCCTTGAACTTTATTTTTTTGTCAAATTTTCAGTTTTCCGGTCTTTCTTTGGAAGTGGTTGCAGATATTAACTTCATATTTGACATAAAAATAAATCTAGATGAGGTACAGCTTAAGTTCAAATATCGGTCTGGTTGAATAATTTTTGTCAGAGTTATGGTCCTTGAACTTAATGTTTTTCTGAAAAGGTACCTAGCTTTAGAACTTTGGATTTGACAAAAACCTCATGAAAGGGTCTTATTTCTAAGAATTATTCTTCATTTTTATTACATAAATTGGGTTGGGGCATGTATTGTTTTTAAATCTCTTCACGTTTCTGTATGTACATAATTTATGTTCAGATTGATGATAGGTGTTCTGACAAGCAGACAGGTGGGGGGTATTCGTTAGCCTTTGGCTTACAGTTCTAGTTCGATATGGATTAACACAATTTAGTGGCCGTTACAGAGAGGTGTTACTGCAAAATTATTATTATCAGAATTAGTACAACGCTAATATAATTTATATCTACGACTTATAATTAATGTAAGAAGAAAAAATAGAATTGCTGTTATGCATACCGAGTAGACATTGATCATAAAAGTACAAAAATAAGTCATGCAGGAAACACCACATACAAAACAAACACTCTCCCGAACAGCAACACAAGGAAACAGCAAATGTACATAGGTAGAAAAAACAACAAGAGACGCACAAAGACAAAACAAACATACAATAGGAGGAAGATGGAAGTACCGCCTTGGAACGGTCAGTGACAAAAGTCACCGGGGGGTTTAAACCGGTTTATGGGCGCCCAACCTCACCCTTATTCCATCCCCATCCTAAAAGACAAACAGTGTAAATAAACGTATCCCCTCTCCGACTAATCTACAACAACCGCGACAGCAAATACAGTGGTAAAGTGCATGTATAACAAAGAAAACATTTAATTGAACATACTGTATCCACCTATCGCTAGTGTACTCAATGATTGAGCTGCAAACAGAGTAACTGTAGAAAAGTAATAAAGGGTACGACAACAATGAAATAGTACAGATATCCGACGTTCTCCTTCCATTTCTGGATTTAAGAGGTCGCCTTCATAGAGTACTAAACCTTTATTGTCGGCGTACATGCAAAGAGGCCAGCGTGATTGCCAACTGTAAAAGGGTTCACAACCAAACATGCAGTATGTTGTAGTAATACAGGATCATATCCCTTTTTAATGAATTGTTTTATATATTTGATGAACAAAGTGAGAAAATGGGTATGTCCAATAATTTTACGAAGTTTGTAAATCACATCACCATAAAATTCAGGATGTGAGATACCGTGTCGCAAAAGTACCTTGAGATTACATTTGTACTTGCCAATAAGCGAGAGATTTCGATAGTAAAATTTAGAGAAAGTTTTTCTTAGTTTATGGTATCTATATCCTTGTTTAAGCAGTTTTTCAGTTAAAATGAGATTTCGACTGTTAAAATCGTCAATAGATGAACAAGCTCTAGCAAAACGAATAAGTTGAGATATATAAACCCCGTAAGATGGAGCACGGGGAACATCCCCGTCAAGATGAGGAAAATTTACAATATTAAAATCAAAATCATCTCTTTTGTCATATATTTTAGAAGAAATCGTTCCATTATTAATTTTAAGGTCTAGGTCAAGAAACGCTGCATAATTGTCGGACGGGTTAGCTTTATTCAATTTGAGTTCTTTAGGATAAATTGTAGGAATCAGAGCATCAAAGAAAGGGTTATCTAAGTTAAAAATATCATCCAAATATCGACAAGTTTCATTGAAGGCTTTTATAACATCTTCTTGTGATTGAGGATTCAAACTCAACATGAAATCTCTCTCATAGCAGTACAAAAACAAATCTGCGACAAGTGGTGCACAATTCGTACCCATGGGAATACCAATTACCTGACGGTATATAGCATTCCCATAACGTACAAATATGTTATCCAAAAGAAAGGTTAGTGCTTCGCAAACTTCTGAGCAAGTCCAATTGGTGTAAAATTTCATTTGCTCGTCAGTAAAGAAAGCTTTTTCAGCATTACATGCCAAGAATGATGTTTTTTCTCGGGCAAATACTTTCTGGATCAAGTTAGTAAGCTTATCCTTAATTAAAATATGAGGAAGAGTTGTGTACAGAGTAGAAAAATCGTACGTGCTTACAGTGGATGCAAGATACCTTTTGTTCTTAAGTTTGTTTAAGACTTCTGAAGAGTTCTTAATAGACCAGAAGAGATTTATTCCAGAATTTTCATAAGTCTTATCACAGTAAAATTTTACATGTTCCTTTACCTTCGTTAAACAAGAAGTCAAAAGTATAGACAATTTAGTAGTAGTACATGAACTAGAATTTGCAATGAAACGCGCTTTATATGGTTTTTTATGTAGTTTAGGTAACCAATACATAGTAGGAAGTTTATGTTGTGTAATTTTAATATCGGTTCCAAATTGTTCACACTTTTTGACATGGTCTGAAATGATGGTCTTTTCGTCAGTGGTAACTGAAATGTATGACTTGGTATTAATAATTTCCTGCAACTAATTCATAAGTTGTTTGATATGGATTAACACAATTTAGTGGCCGTTACAGAGAGGTGTTACTGCATAATTATTATTATCAGAAATAGTACAACGATAATATAATATATACCTACGACTTATAATTAATGTAAGAAGAAAAAATAGAATTGTTGTTATGCATACCGAGTAGACATTGATCATAAAACTAATTCATAGGTTGTTTGATATGGATCTAACCTTTTATGCAATTGTAAAGTATAAAGGCAGACATTTTTCCAGGTTCGAAAGAATGCCATGCAGCATGTTTACAGACCAGCAAGACACATCGCAGAGGACGCCATTCTGGAAAATGTTACTACTCAGCATGTCAGCATTCCCAAGAAAGACCTGCTTAAGAGAGTGGTAAATAGGAACAGGGAGAAACATCGCCCAGGAGAGCCTAAGACATTGGACTTTGAGGTGGACTACGACTTTCCGAAAGTAGGGGATTTCATTGTTAAGGACATCCAGATGGACGGACAACGCCCCTTTGTATTGTCGACAACTTATCAACTGGATCTACTGCGTCAGACCAAACGGTGGTATATTGATGGCACATTCAAGGTAATCCATTGTTACATATGATAACAACATGATTAATATTATAGCGTTGTTCATAAATATCACCGTTTCCTTTCGGAAATCGGCCGAAGATGTTCATTGATTTACGTACACACTTTCCGTTTCTAAAATTGAGTTTCCGTTAACCGATAGCGTGATTATTCTGCTATACAATTATATCCCGACGGTAATTGGGTTGTATACGTTAACAGTGTTGCTTTGTTACGATGATTAACTATTTCTCCCATATAAACATGTTTCCACGCATCTGAAAACAGACTAGACCCAGACATCACATTAATTATAAGTCTCCAGTTTTCCGTTAAATGTTTGACATTTATGAATGTTTGTGGAATTGGGCCTTTTTGGTATGGGCCTTTTTGGTATGGGCTTTTCTGGTAGGGGCCTTTTTGGTAATGGGCCTTTTTGACCCGACACCGTAATAAAGGGTACGACAAAAACTAAATAGTACAGATATCCGACGTTCTCCTTCCATTTCTGGATTTAAGAGGTCGCCTTCATAGAGTACTAAACTTTTCTTGTCGGCGTACATGCAAAGAGGTCGGCGTGATTGCCAACTGTAAAAGGGTTGACAACCAAACATGCAGTATGTTGTAGTACTACAGGATCATATCCCTTTGTTAATGAATTTTTTAACATATTTGATGAACAAAGTGAGAAAATGGGTATGTCCAATAATTTTACAAAGTTTGTAAATCAAATCACCATAAAATTCAGGATGTGAAACACCGTGTCACAGAAGCTCCTTGAGATTAGCTTGGTACTTGCCAATAAGCGAGAGATTTCGATAGTAAAAATTAGAAAAAGCTTTTCTTAGACTAATAAATTCTAAGACTAATAAATTCATCTAAGAATAAGAGCTCATGCAGAATGTAGACCTAAGATTTATCAATTCTAACTGAGCTCTTAAGCTTGGTTTAACACAGTGGCTAGACCACTCTTAACTACCTAGTTGACTCATACTTATAGACCTTAGCGATAAGACACACTTTAGCTGAATCACATTGTTCACAGATCCATATGCACTTTATTCTCTTAACAAGAGCACCAGCTGAGTAACCGGTCGGGTGTTGTCAATGAGTTTTCCTTGTTTTGCTACACGAACAACAACCTTACGAACATTGCCGTCCATACTAGAGATGGCGTTAAGTACTCTCCCAGATGGCCAATCATTTCTACAAACACTATCATCTTTCACAAGCACAATATCACCTTTCTGTATGTTTTCCTGATTCGAGTGTCATTTGCGCCTGTGTTGTAACGACTGAGGAAACTCTAATTTCCATTTTTTCCAAAACTGGTCCGCCAAGCATTGCACCCGCCTCCACTGAGCTTTATACAAATTCATAATATCTGAATAGTCTCCGATCGGACATTTTACACCAAACTTCTGGTTTAACAGCACTGACGGACTGAGTACGTCAGGCACTTCAGCATCAGTTGAAACGGGTACAATAGGTCGGCCATTGACAATAGCGCATACTTCTGCCAAAAATGTCGAAAGGACTTCCTGAGTAAGCACAGGCGCCTTCAACAACATCGAATCGAGGATTCTACGACTGGTTTTGATCATTCTTTCCCACACGCCACCCAATATGCGAGGCATGTGGGGGATTGAATAGCCATGTAATGCTGTTATTATTCATGTAATCTCTCACTGGGCCTTCTTCGACATTCACAACGTTTGCACCTAGACTTTCGGCCTATCCAATGAAATTTGTCCCGCGATCTGATCTTAACACTTTAACATTGCCTCGAAGAGCTACAAACCGTCTCATTGCATTTACAAATGAAGAGGCACTCATCACTTCAATGACCTTTCTTTTGGACAACATATTTGTACGTTATGGGAATGCTATATACCGTCAGGTAATTGGTATTCCCATGGGTACGAATTGTGCACCACTTGTCGCAGATTTGTTTTTGTACTGCTATGAGAGAGATTTCATGTTGAGTTTGAATCCTCAATCACAAGAAGATGTTATAAAAGCCTTCAATGATACTTGTCGATATTTGGATGATATTTTTAACTTAGATAACCCTTTCTTTAATGCTCTGATTCCTACAATTTATCCTAAAGAACTCAAATTGAATAAAGCTAACCCGTCCGACAATTATGCAGCGTTTCTTGACCTAGACCTTAAAATTAATAATGGAATGATTTCTTCTAAAATATATGACAAAAGAGATGATTTTGATTTTAATATTGTAAATTTTCCTCATCTTGACGGGGATGTTCCCCGTGCTCCATCTTACGGGGTTTATATATCTCAACTTATTCGTTTTGCTAGAGCTTGTTCATCTATTGACGATTTTAACAGTCGAAATCTCATTTTAACTGAAAAACTGCTTAAACAAGGATATAGATACCATAAACTAAGAAAAACTTTCTCTAAATTTTACTATCGAAATCTCTCGCTTATTGGCAAGTACAAATGTAATCTCAAGGTACTTTTGCGACACGGTATTTCACATCCTGAATTTTATGGTGATGTGATTTACAAACTTCGTAGAATTATTGGACATACCCATTTTCTCACTTTGTTCATCAAATATATAAAACAATTCATTAAAAAGGGATATGATCCTGTATTATTACAACATACTGCATGTTTGGTTGTGAACCCTTTTACAGTTGGCAATCACGCTGGCCTCTTTGCATGTACGCCGACAAGAAAGGTTTAGTACTCTATGAAGGCGACCTCTTAAATCCAGAAATGGAAGGAGAACGTCGGATATCTGTACTATTTCATTTTTGTCGTACCCTTTATTACTTTTCTACAGTTACTCTGTTTGCAGCTCAATCATTGAGTACACTAGCGATAGGTGGATACAGTATGTTCAATTAAATGTTTTTTTGTTATACATGCACTTTACCACTGTATTTGCTGTCGCGGTTGTTGTAGATTAGTCGGAGAGGGGATACGTTTATTTACACTGTTTGTCTTTTAGGATGGGGATGGAATAAGGGTGAGGTTGGGCGCCCATAAACCGGTTTAAACCCCCGGTGACTTTGTCACTGACCGTTCCAAGGCGGTACTTCCATCTTCCTCCTATTGAATGTTTGTTTTGTCTTTGTGCGTCTCTTGTTGTTTTTTCTACCCATGTACATTTGCTGTTTCCTTGTGTTGCTGTTCGGGCGAGTGTTTGTTCTGTATGTGGTATTTCCTGCATGACTCATTTTTGTACTTTTAAATGTGTATAGCACGATTGATGAGGCAAGTGAATAAAACGGCCCAGTACCTTTACCCTGCTTGTACGCCTCTGGTTTTCCTACAAGCGACAGTCCATGGACCGAATACGTCTACCCCCACATACCAAAATGGAGGTGCAGGTTCAAGTCGGTCTGATGACAGATCGGCCATTTTCTGCCATTCCACTGGTCTACGAAGTCTGCGGCATTTCACGCAATTGGAAATCAGGGATGACACAAGACGTTTTGACCCCGTTATCCAGTAACCGCCTGATCTGATGGCTCCTTCAGTCAGGCTCCTACCTTGGTGTTGCACCTTTTCATGAAAGTGTCTCGCTAGCAGTCTGGCGACGTGAGTCTTTCCTGAAACTATCAGCGGATGTTTCTCGTTACAGGAGGTGTCATCAAGCGACGACCAATTCTCAATAAACCATTTTCGTCGATGAATGGATCTAATGAGGTTAAGGTGCTATCTCTAGACAGGGGGTTGTTCTGCTGAAGGCAGATTACCTCCCTTGAGTAAGTCTCCCTCTGGGTCTCTAGTAACACTAAGGTCTCTGCTTCCTTTTGTATCTGCACTTTGTCGGAGTTCGAACAAGCATGCCAACCTTTGCAGTCTGACTCTGAGTGGAAGGTCTTTGAAATGTGTTTAAGACAAGCAACAGCCTTAACCAGTTTTTGCCATGAGGAGAACCTTTCGAACCGCTCCACTCCTAGAGACTTTGAACGTCCTTCAACATCTGTGGTCAAGACCGCCACCGATCCTCTGATTTCAGTATCGCAGTCGGGATCTATCAAAGGATAAGCCAATTCATTTTCTTCTCTACTGTGGAGATTGGATGGGGAACCATTTGTCCACTGACATGTGTTTATCCCAGAAGCAGGGACATCCCCCTCCTTGCACCATCAGCCGGGTTGGATTTCGTCGCAATATAGTTCCGTTGAGACGGAAGACTACGTTTGTGGATTTTTGCAACCCTATTGCTCACATAGGTATAGCAACGCTTTCTTTTGTTATGAATATACCCAAGGACTACTTTACTGTCAGTGAAAAACTGGACTCTTTTAATATCCATGTTTAATTCATCAGTCAATGTTTCTGCTATTTCTGTAGCCAAAACAGCAGCACACAACTCCAAACGAGGAATAGTATGGCCTCTCGCAGCTGCCACTTTGGCCTTTCCCATCACAAACCCGATATGAAAGTCCCCGCTCGACAGACGAGTATACAAGTATGCAGCAGCTGATATCGCTTGTTCTGATGCGTCAGCGAAGCCATTCAACACCGAGTCTACTGTACGGCTGAGTGATTCTGGGGAATAAGTTCGTGGAATCTGAAAATCTCTCAGATGTTCTAAAGAATCTCGCCAACGTTTCCATCTGGACAATAGCTCTGGAGACACGTGGTCATCCCAACCTGAAGTGTCCGTCACAACGTCTCGTAAGATCTTGTAGTGTCAATGGCGCCAAAAAGCAGAGGGGGTCAAAATACTGTTAATTTCTGACAGGATACTTCGTCTTGTCACCGCAGTTTGCCCAGGCAAAATACTGAATATGAATACGTCCAGCTCAAGGTCCTATACAACTCCAAGACTTCTCTGTTCGGGCAAGAGGGAATTGTCAAAATTGATATCTTTGAGAGCCTTTGCTAGCTCGTCTGAATGAAAGGCTTTCATAACCTCCTTCCTGTTTGACACAATTTTATACAGTTTCAAATTACTTTCCAACAAGATATCCTTTATTCTTTCAGCAAATGAATAGCTTTTGTCTCTGTTGACAGGGACGTAAGACCGTCATCAATATAGAAATCATTGTTGACAAACTCTCTGACCTCGTCTTTCTTCACTTTCCTCTACTGACTTCCTCAGGCCGTAGGTCGCTATAGCCGGTGAGGGACTATTTCCAAATACATGTACTATCATTCTGTACTGGATAAGGGGCTTTTCAGGGTTATTTTGTTTGTACCAAAAAAAGCGAAGATAATTTCTATGTTTCTCTGAATGAATAAAACATTTGCTGAATGGCTGCAGCAATAGCGACTGGTTCTTGGCGAAATCTTAGAAGCACACCAAGCAAACCATTTGTAAGGTCTGGCCCCCGAATCAACACGTCATTCAAAGATATCCCATCTTGCTTTGCCGATGAATCGAATACGGCTCGTACGAGGGGTGTTCCAAAAATAATGTCACTTGCATCGGTGCTCATATAGCGGAAGTGCTTTTGTTCATTTTAATTTGCTCTGCCCTTCAAAATACTCTCCGCCAGCCAGAATACACCTTTTTAGCCGGTCAATCCATTTTTGGAAGCATTTTTCATACTCTTCAATGGGGACACCCATCAGACACTGATAAGCAGCAGATCTAAGGGCATTTCTCAAATTGTATCTCCTTCCAGATAAATGATATTTAAGTTTTGGAAAGAGAAAATAGTCGCAGGGGGCCAAGTCTGGCGAATACGGAGGGTGCGGAAGGACGGTAACCTTCTCTGACTCCAAAAAGTCAGTCACAATACGTGCCTTGTGAGCGGGTGCATTATCATGCAAAAGTCGGACATACTTAAGTCCTGTTTTGGGGCGGCTACTTTTGTAGTAGTTCTTCAATTTTCTCAGAACAACGTTTTTATAGAACTTGCCTGTGACCGTTCTGCCTTTTGGCACCGGGATTTGAATAGCTGGACCTTTATTAGTGAAAAAAATAGCATACAAAACCTTCTTTACCGTTCGTATTCGTTTGGCAATACTTGGGCGTCTGGCATTTTTAGTGGCCCATATTCGGTTGGAAACCTTCCGCTTTGGTTCAAAATAATACACCCAGGTCTCATCACCAGTGACTATATTATCAAAAGCCTTTTTACTATATTTTTGGTACATTTTGAGAAGTATTTTTGCCATTGTTACACGCGTCTTCTTTTGCTCATCCGTTAACAAATGGGGTATCCATCTTGCATTTATCTTTCTAACTTTTAGGTGTTTCTTCAAAATTGCATGAACTCTTGCTAACGACGTCATTCGAGCCAATTGTCTTACGGTGAATCGAGCATCAGTTTTGAGGATATTTTGGATTTTTTATGCCCCCAAAGCTAGGCTTTGGTGGCATATAGTGATCGCACCATGCGTGGGTGTGTGTGTGTGTGGGTGTGTGTGTGTGTAGGTGTGTGTGTGTGTGTGTGTGGGTGTGTACCTTTTGCCCGGAGTATATTTCCTTTGTCACATCAGCTACGGATACCAAATTTGGTGTGTGAGTTCATCTTCGGATGGCGGAGTGTCGCGTACCATTTTCATGTCACTGTGACCTTGACCTTTGACCTTGATTTTACAAAAAGCTTGTCCGGAGCATATCTCCTTTACCTTACCAGCTACAGATTCCAAATTTGGTGTGTGAGTTCATCTTGGGATGGCGGAGTGTCGCGTACCATTTCCAGGTCACTGTGACCTTGACCTTGACCTTTGACCTCGATTTTAAAAAAAGCTTATACCTTACCAGCTACAAAAAGCTTGTCCGGAGTATATCTCCTATACCTTACCAGTTAAGGATTCCAAATTTGGTGTGTGAGTTCATCTTGGGATGGAGGAGTGTCGCGTACCATTTTCAGATCACTGTGACCTTCACCGTGACCTTTGACCGATTTTACAAAAGGCTTGTCCGGAGCATATCTCCTTTACCTTACCAGCTACAGATTCCAAATTTGGTGTGTGAGTTCATCTTGGGATGGCGGAGTGTCGCGTACCATTTCCAGGTCACTGTGACCTTGACCTTTGACCTCGATTTTAAAAAAAGCTTATACCTTACCAGCTACAAAAAGCTTGTCCGGAGTATATCTCCTATACCTTACCAGCTAAGGATTCCAAATTTGGTGTGTGAGTTCATCTTGGGATGGAGGAGTGTCGCGTACCATTTTCAGAACACTGTGACCTTCACCGTGACCGTTGACCGATTTTACAAAAAGCTTGTCCGGAGCATATCTCCTTTACCTTACCAGCTACAGATTCCAAATTTGGTGTGTGAGTTCATCTTGGGATGGCGGAGTGTCGCGTACCATTTCAAGGTCACTGTGACCTTGACCTTGACCTTTGACCTCGATTTAAAAAAAAGACTGTACCTTACCAGCTACAAAAAGCTTGTCCGGAGTATATTAACTAAACCTTACCAGCTAAGGATTCCAAATTTGGTGTGTGAGTTCATATTGGGATGGAGGAGTGTAGCGTACCATTTTCAGATCACTGTGACCTTGACCTTGACCTTTGACCGATTTTACAAAAAGCTTGTCCAGAGCATATCTCCTATACCTTACCAGATACGGATTCGAAATTTGGTGTGTGAGATCACCTTCAGATGGCGGAGTGTTGCATACCATTTTCAGGTCACCGTGACATTGACCTTTGACCTCGATTTTACACAAAGCTTGTCCGGAGCATTTCTCCTATACCTTACCAGCTACGGATTCCAAATTTGGTTTGTGAGTTCATCTTGGGATGGCGGAGAGTCGTGTACCATTTTCAGATCACTGACCTTGACCTTTGACCTCAATTTTACAGTCCGGAGCATATCTCCTATACCTTACCAGATACAAAAAGCAGTTCATCTTGGGATGGCTGAGTGTCGCGTACCATTTTCAGGTCAATGTGCCCTTGACCTTTGACCTGGATTTTACTAAAGGCTTGTCCGGAGCATATCTCCTATACCTTATCAGTTACAGATTCCAAATTTGTAATTTGTAAGTATTGGACAGGTATGCTTAGGCAAACAGTGTATGTTTTTAACGTTAAGGATCGACATAGGGTCTTTCTTAAGCGTTAAGAATCAACTTAACAGTAACAATCAACACAGTATTTTTTTTAATATTGAAATTTGACCCCGTGTCTTTTTTTTAAAACTTTAAGAATTTACACAGGATCTGTTTTTAATGTTGACAATCAACCCAGGGTCCTTTTTAACGTTGAGAATGACTTAGGGTCCTTTTTAATTAAGTTTTGACCCTTGGCTCTTTTCTTAGCTATCATAATCGTCAAAGGTTCTGTTTCTAATGTTAAGAACTGACTCCTGTGTCATTTTTAACAGCATCAAAATTTCATGTTACACCTGCATTACATTGTATTGTTTTTCCGCCAAAATGCATTTCGATGTCAAACACTTTGGGGGCATTTGTCACCCGTGACGACTCTCTTGTTCTATGTTACCTTTGGTCGTAGTTGTTGCAGGACGACCTGGGCGAGCAGCATCTTTCAGTTGCTGCTGCCCAGCACTAAATTTAGCTACCCACCTACAAACAGTCCTGTGGGACATTTGGCCCTCCCCATAAATGTCACACACCTCGCGGTGAATATCTACAGCCTTTATGCCGAGTAATGACCTACCTTTTATATAGGCCCTAATTTCAAGAACATTTTCAGCTCTTTTTCCTGTCATTTTGTGTATAGTCTAACGAATAGGCTATGAAACGATGTACACTGTACCGAGGCTAGTGAACGTGTGGACGAGATATTTACCTGTGTCAAGAGCCAGTGATCACTCAATCGACACGAGGTGGTTTTGTGCATGAATTGCGCGATTTCCGCGAAATAAAGCACAGATGACATTTTTTATGGAACACCCCTCGTATTTGGCCTGGCTTGTGAGAATTGTATACACCAAAGATTGGCAAGAACCAACATTCTTCTCCAGGCTTCAATTCTGGCGCAACTTCTGCATGACCGTTGTCAAGTATTTTCTCCATGAACTCTAGGAAATGTTGCATTTTATTTATGAAGACTAGAGTCAAGAAGTATTGCACGCTTGAGAGCTTGGGTTCGGTTATTTGGCAGCTCTGGCCTTTTCTCAGGGAATGGTAAAGGAGCTGTCAATTTGCCTTCATGATCTTTATGAAATTCTCTGTCCATAATCTCTAAGTACTCCTGGTCTTCAACAGACATTGCCGGTTTGTCATCGTGTTTGGTTCTTTCAAACACGCCATCATATACGTCACAATGGATTCCACAGCCTTTCTCTTCGTCTGTGAGTCCATTGGAACAGGGTTCCTAAAATGAGGGCCTACCATTGTCCATGAGATGAATTTTGTTGACATTTACTCTAGTAGGTTTGTGCAATTTGCCGAGACATGCTTCACCCACTATAACCCACCCTTTCTGAGCATATGGAGCAGATCCAGGTCCTGTTCTCTGGTCTAGAACATGGTGGACCTCAATGCAATCTCTTCCTATAAGCAACAGGATGTCTGCATCTTGCAAAGGCGGAATTTCTCCAGTGATATCACTAAGATGAGAGTGATGTGCTGCCACTTCTGGTGTTGGGATTTCTTCCCTTATGTTGGGAATTTCCTCGCATTCTAATATCACAATATTTTCCGCAAAATCTCTCCCCACATATTTGTGTGCACTTAGTTGTAATTTCCTGAGATGTACTATTCTCCCCGCTGTGATTCGTTGTACTGACTCGACTCTCATGCATCGCAGACACATGTTTCTCTGAACCACAATCTGCACATTTAATTTTCGTTTTACAGTCGCGACTCTTGTGTCCATTGGTAGCACAACACTTGAAGCACAACCCATTGTCTTTCACGAACTTCCTCTAATGATTTAGTTATAAAGGTTCTGCAGTCATTTAAATGGTGGTTAGTTTTGTGTAATGGACAGTACTTTGTTTGATCACTTTGTTGTGAGACACTAGTGGACCTAGCTGAGACAAGTGCTGGCTGTTGTCGTTTCATTGCTGTGACAGGTGTTTCGCTGAAGAAGCAAGGGTCGTTGCGAATCTTGCTCATGTCACGAATAAAAGTGGCAAATACACTGAATGGAGGGTATGGCACGTTATAGTCAGTTTTATATCGCGAAGCCCTAGCGACCTATTTCTCTTGCAATTTGAAAAGCAGTTTTTCTACTATAGGAGCCACACCTGAAGACGAATCAAAATATGAAAAGAAGCTGCCATACTGCTGATTTTCTTTCACAGATTCAACCTCAGAAACAATATCAGATAGTTCATACAGTTTCTTACGGTCCTTTGTGGTGAGTTTTGGGAAATCTGACAATTTCTTTTTCAATGCGAAACCTATCATCTCGGGACGCCCAAACCTTTCATTTAACCGTTCCCATACTCGCTCTAGTCCCTTTTTTGGATTGTCAGTGTTCGCCGCTCTAATGCTTTTAGCTTGTTTGGACGACACGGGACCAAGCCACTTACTAGTAATCAACAAATCTAATTTTTCCATTGCTGACACATCAAGATCTTCTGTAATGTTTTAAAGCTAGCTTTCCATGCCAAAAAGTTGTCAGGTTTGTCATCATAATTTAATAAACGGGACAACAGAATGTCTTTCTTCAGGAGGAATTTAGACAGATCATTCAGAGTATTTTGAGTATTTTGAGCAGTATTGTCATTGTTCACATTCTGCTGAGTCTGAGTTGCATTTCTCGGATTAAAGGCAGGGGCTGATGCGTTCAAAGTCGGTTGAGGTCCAGTTGAGTTGTTCAATTACATCACATACGATGCCACTTTTTGGTTTTGATTAAGTAGCGGAAGTTCATTCCAAAGAGTCTTGGACGCTGTCACTATTTGAAAGTTTTTCTAAACATGTTGCTTCTGCTACTGCCTGAGCAGCTTCTTTCTGTTGCCCTAATAACTTTATGTCTGTTTCTAGTTTTGCTTTCTTTCTAATTGAAATTGCTTCTGAAATTTTGAGCTGTTCTTCAATTATTGCTTTTTGTTTCTGAAGTGTTGCTTCCTTCTCAGCGTATTGTGCGTTTGCTGTGGCTGCCGCAGCCATTGCTTGTTTCAGTACGAAAAGTTCACCGATATTTGAAGATTTGGAATGCGAGCTTCCTTCTCGCGACTTTCTACTCGTCTTTGTGCTCCTTCAACTCACCGACATATTTTCTAAAACTGTATATTTCTGTGAAAGAAGGTTTGTTCTATAATCGTCAACTTGTTCATACCTTTCTTTGAACATATTTTCAACTAAAGTCATTTGTCTTGAACTTTCCATAGTACCGGTACTTTCAAGATAGACGAGGAATTCAGACACTACACTTCTATATGTGTTGACATTGATAGTTAGTTCGTCATCTATCTGACCAAGAACTGATAGCCTTTGAATGTTTTCTGTCTTTCTTTGAATAATATTAGCAATCTTCTCCCATGACTTTTCAAATCTCTCTTGGAATCTACAAACTTTCTCTTCATATGCAGCCATGCCTTTGGGAGTAAGTGTTCTAAATGGAAAAGTAGTAAAGTCAAGCAGGCAAAGCCACATGCAAGACGCAACCACCACCAAAACACCGATAGACAGCATGACACACACACACACAACCACACACCCAAAAGCACACACACACACACACACACGAAATGAACACAGAAAACACCAAAAGACACACAAGAACCAGGGACAAACGTTCCACAACATGAACAAACCACAAGCACAAAGACGCAAGGCAAACAAAAGGAAGGGTGACAAAGAGAGTACCGCCTTGGCATGGTCAGCAGCAAAAACACCACTGGGGGTTTAAACCGGTTTACGGACGTCCTAACCTCACACTTCTCTCTAAGTCACCCTAGCTTTACAAATATTGTAAATAAAGGTATCCCCGCTGGACTTACCCGCAACATAGACGACGGTGAACACAGGACAACATGTAAAACATAGCATAATAACTGTGACAATCCGTCAAATATGTACTCAATGACTTTGCTGAAGTCAGAGCACCTGCAGGTAAGCCGTTAAGGGCACGACAGGGAAAAAATAATACATGAGTCTGGTAAGCTCCTCCTGTATCCAAGTTTAAGAGTATACCATCATAGAGTACTACCCTCGGCCTGTCATCGCGCAAGCAAAGAGGGAAGCGTAGCTACCGACTGTAAAAGGGTCGATAACCAAACATGCAGTGTGTTGCAATATAATAGGATCATAACCTTTCTTTTTAAATGTTTTAATGCGTTTTATAAACATCATGAAAATGGATATGACCCCGAATTTTCCTAAGTTTGTAGATAACATCCCCATAAAATTCTGGTTGAGAAATGCCTTGTCACAGTAACGTCCGTAGATTGCAATTATATTTACTAATGAGAGGTAAATTTCGATAATAAAATTTAGAAAAGGTTTTCCGAAGTTTGTGATATCTGTAACCTTGCTTAAGAAGTTTATCAGTTATAACTAAATTACGTCTGTTAAAATCTTCAAGCAAAGAAAGGCTCGGGCAAACCTAATAAGTTGAGAAATATAAACCCCATAAGATGTAGAACGTGGCACATCCCCATCTAGAAAAGGATAATTAACAATTTTAAAATTAAAATCTTCTCTTATATCGTATACTTTGGACGAAACTTTATCATTTTTAATTGAAAGATTCAAATCTAAAAATGAAGCATTAATGTCAGATTGATTAGCTTTGTTTAAAGACAGTTCTTTTGGGTAGATTGAAGAAACCATAGTATCAAAATAAGGATGATCTAATTTCAAAATATCGTCTAAATACCTTGAAGTTTTATTAAAAGCATTAACAATATCAGTCTGTGTATCAGGTTTTAGGCTAAGCATAAAATCCCTCCCGTAGCAATACAAAAACAAATCTGCAACAAGAGGGGCACAATTTGTACCCATGGGTATACCAACAACTTGACGATATATGGTATCCCCATAACGCACAGATATATTATCTAAAAGAAAGGTAAGAGATCTACAAACATCAAGGCAAGTCAACATTGTGTAATGTTCAACTTCTGAATTCGAAAAGAATGAACGTTGAACATTACAAGCAATGAACATTTTGTTTTCTCTGGCAAAGGTTTTTTCTATTAATTTAATAAGTTTATCCTTTATAAGATGGTGAGGTAGAGTAGTATAGAGTGTAGAGAAATCATAAGAGCTCAGTAAAGAAATGTTATACTGTTCATTTTCAAGTTTTGTTAAACATCATTTGAATTTTTATGGACCAAAAAACATTAATACCAGAATTTTCATATATTTTATCACAGTAGCGTTTAACATGTTCTTTGATCGTAGTAAGACAGGACGTCAAAAGTATAGATAATTTAGTAGTGGTACAATAGCTAGAGTTGGCAATAAAACGCGACTTATAAGGGTTTTTATGTAGTTTCGGAATCCGTTTGCTAGTTGTGACATTGGTTACAGTCGGATGCTGTCTAATAACTTCTGTATAGGCGGCGACCAACTTTGTCTGAGAAGACGTAAGTGTCCATAGCCCGTAGAAGCCTTGGGTCAGCTTTTTTACTGTAATGCCGGACTTATGCATTAAGTAGTCTGCATCCAGTTAACCATTTATTCAGTGATGAACGTGTGTGTGGTAAAAAACTGAAGAAGAAACGGAAAAACAATTTTTAGTATAAAAGTCTAAAAGCTACTATCTCTAGGTAATTAAATATACCTTGAAAACCAGTTTTAAATCAAACAGAAAATAGGAAAGTCTAATTAAACTAAATTCCAGTGATTTGGTAACAGTGTAGACCTTTGTAACTAACATACAAGTATGAAAACTATTAAAACAATTGCAATGTGCGTAACGACCAAGTACGAAGATAAACGGGACGAAATAAGTATGCTCTAATTTCCCTTTTATAACTGATGACAGCACACAAGCGGGTAGTGTATGGATAAATCATGTATGAAAATATATTAGAGTATTTAGAAGCTAATTGCATTCTAACTTACGTTGTGAGAAGGCCAAATCAACAGCGAATTTTCGAAGCGTGACTCGTTTTACAATAAGCTACTCAAAGTACCGGAATACGAGGCCAAGCGCCGTAATGACTAAAACCGCGGCCACGACTAAACCGTAAGGAGGATTTCAACAAATTCGGTTCCAGTACAGAACGGTACTTGAAATATTAAACGACAGTGGCTGGTTGTTTCACTCTATTACTATTTGATCAGCAATCATGTGTGTATGTGCGTGTGTGTGCGCGTGTGCGCGTGTGTGCGCGTGTGTGCGCGTGTGCGCGTGTGCGCGTGTGCGCGTGTGCGCGTGCGTGCGTGTGTGTGTGTGTGTGTGTGTGTGTGTGGGTGGGTGGGTGGGTGGGTGGGTGTGTGTGTGTGTGTGGGTGGGTGTGTGTGGGTGTGGGTGGGTGTGGGTGGGTGGGTGGGTGTGGGTGCGTGCGTGCGTGCGTGCGTGTGTGTAAGTGTGTGTGTGTGCGTACGTGCGTGCGTGCGCGCGCGTGCTTGGCGTGCGTGCGTGGCGCGTGTGCGTGCGTGCGTGTGTGGCAGTTGTCTATGTGCATGCATATGTCTGTTTGTTTGTCCCCTTGATTTTGTCAGAAACATACCATTATTTTGCACCAAAACAGCTCAATATAATTTGGCCCATGTCCTAGTCATGAGTAGACAGTGCCCCTGATGCAAATGCCTTAACTCAAGCTTCATACATTTTTAAAATGCATACTTGCTTTGGTTGGCTATACAGTTTCTCCTTGGATCCTTCATATTACTAACAAACTATAATTAAGACGAAGTCGAAGACGAAGGGTTGCTTGTAATTATACTAGCAGAGAAGCATGCAATGGAAATGACTTGGAGTAGAATAAGCAATTATGGAAAAAATCAAGTTACTTTAATAGGAAATCACTATTAAAATGTACAATGTCAAAGTATTTTTTTAAATCTATCTGAAGTTAGTTCTTCATTTTACATATTATAAAAATTTACTTGAAAGCATGTATATTTATATTGATATGAAGATAACTAATTGAATACACTTTAAATAAAGCATACAGAATTTAGTGTTTGTTTGTGCAGAGGCAGTAAATACTTTAAGAAAGGTATTTATCTATAGCCTGGATTAACGCATTAATTGACGTGTGTGCATCATCATTAGTGACACCATTAACTGAATATACATGTATTTTTAAAACAATATAAAGTTAGCTATCTCAACCTACTACTCGATCCAAAGCGCCAGGTGATAGAGCCTTAACAATAGCCTTCAGTAAGTAGCTTTATATCACAGAGAGCGAATAACCAGAGCCTTAATTGGTGCTGTGGTCGGGGATAGTAATTAATACTATTAATGCCACTACTCTAATATACTAAACAACATTTCTTCTTTATTTCCTATAGCATTGCCTGTGAATTATGGTGGTTTCGGCAAACTACCTGTTCGTCAAAGTGGATGTGATCAAATGTGGTATTAAATTGATAGCAAAATGATAATAAATGTTTTGAAAGTTTAATAGTGGTTTTGGCAAACTGGCAATAATGCTCAGCAATCATTACCATGAGTTGATAAGTACGATTGGGTTAGGAACTGATATAAAGTATGACACACCAAAAATTGAATAGTCAAAATTGATCCACACCTTTTGAGGATAATAGATCTATATAGTTTTATTCAGTAATATTGTTTATGTATTATATACGCCTCAGGAAATACGGGATCTAACCCGGTCATACCAGCCCGTACACCCTGCCAAATAACCGTGTAACTAATATTGTAGAGGTGGCTGCTCTAACTGACTTTCAACATTTTAAATGGATTCTTTCAATTTCTCTTGATCCTTCGAGATCATGAATTTCAGTAGTTCTTGTTCTGAAAATTGAATACCGCTTAAGCTGGTGCTAGGGGGCGTGAGCAGTGTTGCACTCTCAATTACTGCTCATGAACGGACTCAATAAAACCGAGTCTGCAATTTCTCTTTTTGTGTTGCAATTTTTGCTTTCGGGGGATCACCTCCCTTCAGAATTTACTATGACATCATATTCCTGAGGCATACTAATATAAACCCAACAAATGCGTCAAAAAGTTAACATTGCAATTTTGGTTTAATATTTACTTTTTTTACAATTGATTAAAAGTATGTTAAATGCCTTTAGAGCTTTTCCAACCAAAAGATCCTGATAATTCACAAATATACCTGTATAATTAAAGACTGTTTTCAAATTATTGAAATTATGAAGAACGTCTAAATCACAGCCGTTATATGTGAAACATTCGCCTGCTAAAAGCCGCCGCCTTCTTCTAAATATCATTACTTTCGTTTTTGAAGTACTCATCTCCAAATACCATTTGTTACAATATGATTGATAAAAGGTTGAAACTATGCTGTATATCTTTAGGTGAATCGCCTAAAATTATCATACGTATCATCTGCAAATAACAATAAAATAAAAACAACTTCTTTAATTGTCAAACCCGCATTCATATGTTCTAGTAAATATATTTCAAGGTCTTCTAAATATGTTTTAATATGCACGTAGTAATGGTAATATGCATATCAATGACGCGATCAAGAAATTTGGAAATAATTGTTAGTCTAACCCTTTCAGAGTGAATTTTAAGAGTGTAATATACCATCAGTCCACTCAGGGTGATGTGCTTAAACTTGCTCGTGTTTCTTTCAATGACAAACACTGCATACCTTGATTAGAGGGCTCCTCTGGGGACCGTCTGATATGGGTGTACACTGTTTGTAAATGTCAGAGCATTCGTGCCCGACATTTGAAGGGTTAATCAAACGTAGAGTAGTGTGAAAATAACTTACAAGTAATCACTTTTATCCCGTCACGAGGAACTCTGCTATATTAAGCGGGTACAGATAGATCAAAGTTTATGTATCCTGCTAGTAGGTCACGTGGTTAAGTGTTGTGGCGTAATGATATGTTCTTTGGACACCTGAACTATTTGTTCGAAGTTCATATCGTCGTATGTATAAAGTCGTACCAACGTACATCTGTATATTATGGTGATATGTTTCTGAAACCTCTTAACCACATTATTATCATGAAAGTTTCCTATTAATATCTCACATAAATAAATAGTTTTCACAGATATACATGTCTCTGTTGTAAAATAAATTTGAGTATTAAAAAAAGATTTTATTTAACAAAACAATTATATTTCATTAAATTTAATTAGATCCGTAATGTAATGGCATCACATTTACTTTAAAACAGAAGATTATGGATGAAAAGAAAATATATTTATGATAACAGGAGGGCCATGATGGCCCTGGAACCGCTCATCAGACAGTCAGAGGAGAAGGTTTTCAAAGTTTTTACTGTACGTTTCTATAGAAATACATTCATGAGTCATGCAGGAAACACCGCATACAAAATACACAACCGCGCAAAAAGCACCACGACTACAAACAGCAAATGTACATGTATACAAAAGACACAAAGGGACGCACAGACATAACACACAAACAATAGGGGGAAGATGGAAGTACCGCCTTGGAACGGTCAGTGACAAATGTCACTGGGGGTTAAACCGGTTTCGGGGCGCCAAACCTCACACGTATTCCATTCCCACCCTAAAAGACAAACAGTGTAAATAAACGTATCCCCTCTCCAACTACTCTACAACAACCGCGATGGCAAGTACAGTGGTAAAGTGCATGTAAAGTGAAACAAACTGTCTCCACCTATTGCTAGTGTACTAAATGATTGATTCTGCAAACAGAGTAACTGTAGAAAAGTAATAAAGGGTATAGAAAGCTGGCCTGCCCTGGGACGGGGCAACATTTGACACCAGGTGCATTATTTTTATATAACTTTTGTAGAGGACCTGAACATGATGCTATGAGCAAAATATGAAAGCTGAGAACTTTCCAGTTTCAGACGAGATTTTCAAAGTTTTCAGTATATGTTTCTATAGAAAACTGGCCACCCCTGGCGCGGGGTGGATTTGGACCACAGGGACATAATTTGTATACCTATTGTAAAAGTTAATGCTATGTACCAAATATGAAAGCTGATACATTCCAGTTTCAGAGGAGAAGAATTTAAAAGTTTTCCCTATATGTTTCTATAGAAAACTTACAAGCCCTGGGGCGGGGCTACAATTGGCATACTTTATATATGTTTTGTAGAGGACCTGAATATGATGCTATGTGTCAATGATGAAAGCTTAGAACCCTGTAGATTTAGAGCAGAAGGTTTTAAAGGTTCAAATTGTTGACGACTGGCTACGCACGACGCACACCACACGACGCACGCCGACGGACACCAAACGACCGCAAAAGCTTACCCTGAGAACTTTTGCTCTGGTGAGCTAAAAGATGTTGCTTTTGGTGCATTTTAATGTTGTTGTTTTTATATATCCATACATGACCTTTTGTTTCAGTAGTGCATATTAAATCGATGTATGTGAACAAATGAGACTTCATTTATGACTGTATATCTGTTATGTTTTAACCCATCGCCTCATATTGACGACATTTGACGACTCTGAAGAAGTCATTTTGTGAAACCATTGTGATAAATAAAGCATTTGCTCCCATAAGAGCAAATGCTCTATTTATCACAATGGTTTCAAACTACAAAATTCTAAAAGGTCCCTTTTCTCTAATTAATGATCTTTTTGGTAGATTTATTCAAAGAGGTTGTATCTAAAATAGCCTATGAGGTAATGGGTTAACGGCTTTTTTTTGTTTTACTTTTTTATGTTTAACCCTCTCCCTATTCTATATTTAGTCCAACTTTCAATACCTTCTGAATATTCACGGACAAAATAATTATAATGAACTGTGAAAGGTAAATTAGTTTTGCCATTTTAGAAACTAAAGACCTATCAATTTGCAATAGCAAACAAAGCAGACCCTGATCAGACGGCACCTGATATGGCTTTACTCTATTTGCAAATGCGCGAAAATGCAATTACATGAAGAAAGGGGTTAAAGGGCTTACAAACAACAATACAAAGCTTACATCATTATGGTCCTGGTGTATTTAGGTACTGAGTTTAACGCAGTTGCAAGGAATGTACCCCGCAACATCTGCCTGATCAGGACTTGCTCTGTTTACTTGTGAAATAATACAGATATGAGCCTACAATTTCTACAATGGTCAAACGTTTTTCCATGTTCAAATGCCATTATAAATGTTCATCCAATTAATATTCCTGGTGTCATTATTTCTAGTCAGTAAGGGATTAACAGACGAGGATGTTACAATATTAATTAATTTCCTGGTGTTTGCTGTACATAGTAGATACACTTACCGTTTCAGATTGACATTTACCAATTTAACACTTCCCTTGTTGAATATTCAAGAAATCATTATACCATGAATATTTATTAGCTAAAAGTTTATAAAGGTATATCTACACAGAATGTTTTGGTATTGGTAGAAACTGTAGAGTTAAATCTATTATAATTTCATACGAAAACAGAACAGAGCATGATTGGACAACTCCTAAAGGAAATGTCTGATCTGGGTCTACTCTATTTTCAAAGACGGGAAAAGGCATTTGTATGAGCGGAATACTTAAGCCTTTTCGTAATTGGCATTTGCAGGAGGTTGGGACCAAATAAGACAAACGGCGTCTCGTTGGGATCTAATCTATTTGGGAGCTTAACCCGTTACTACGTGATTATTCATGTAAGAAATAACAAGAAACCGCCAATGTCGGTATGGCCGGATTGCTTGCACTTTTGTTTTGTTTGTAAACCATATACCCATTAATAAACCTTGCCCCTAGGCACTATCCACAATTTTTTTCCCCAAAATACTAAGTTTATCTAAGAATATTTTACTTTAAAAATCAACTTCAAAATTCTCTAAGTCACTGAACCTTAAAATCTAGGTCATAGTGGGGTTATAGTAAACTGTTAAGCTATAATCTGTAATGTGACCCTCATTATGAACCCACATGCCAAGTTTTGCAACTGTAGGTGTTATACTTTGGCTATAACTAACATAACTGCTATACTGGGTGTAACCAACACTAACAACTGCAGTATTTGTACCTATCAGTATCCCAATACCATTACATGTGTTCTATATTGGCGGTAATCAATTACATTACATGTGTATTAACTCATTCACAATTCCATTTTGTAATTAGTCCATTCTTTTATACATTTCGATTTGTACAATATAATTGGAAAATAATAAATAGTGCAGCTCCTGATCATAGAGCTCCTGTAGGAGCCCCATGGTGAGGGTCTACACTGTTTGTATAAGACTTTTTTTCCACTGGTAAACTGTGTGTAAATGATGAGTATAGTCATCGCTAGGGTTGAAATGTGTTAACACTAACCCTGCTGAGTATTCATAAAAGTTTATTCAATACAAATATATATCACCTGAACTGTTCCACTGGCTAATAAAATATTTTACCCAAGGAAAGAGTGCAGACTAATATCAATAAGTTCCTATATGAAGACAGTGCAGACTCTATTCAAACAGCTCCTTCAGTAGCAGTCTGATCTGGGTCTACATTTTTCCAAATGCATCAATATACTGCTATAAGGGTTAACAGAAAGTGGTTAATTACACCTAATAGCCACTTTTGAAGAAAGTATCTTAGGTTGATGCATTGAAAATTATTTATGATATTCCTTTGAATATCCGCAGTCTTTACCTGATCTTCCACATATTTCTAAACAATTCAAAAGCTCAACCAGGTCATTTTATGATCACTCCAGTATGTTTCGACAACCCCTGATTTCAAATTGGCAATAACCGTTGTGTAGATATGGTCTATCCCAGTGTGATAGTCTGTTGTTTCTTTTTTGAAACATAGTTTTTTAAGTTGTATTTTGTCCATAATGTTTCAACAAGCATCTTTGATTTTTTGTTGGATTCCATTATATCAATATTAAAGTCTCCAATTAATATTGCAGGATCTGTATTAGCAGAGCTGTTCATAGCATGACCAACTAGTGATAAAAATTGTGACAGTGATGTTGTAGAATGCACAGGTATTATTTTCATTGCTGAACCATCCTTTAACCTCATCTGAAATGATAGCACCTGACTACTACCAACCCCACATTGTCTCACATTTTGTATTACATGTTTGGAATAGACCATGATTCCACCATGAGGTCTTATATTAGTTTTTCCACAAGGTGCATCTTCTCTTAAAGTGTAAGGAAAGCCATCAATTCTGTAATTGTCGGTTTTATCCGTATTCTTCAACCAAGTTTCCAGTACCACATACAGTGAAGAACATAAAACATTATGATCTTGCTGTATATCCGTTATATGTTTATGCAGGGATCTGATATTGTGGCATGGAATCTTTACATCACTTATGACATTATACAGTGGAACTGGAAGACACTCTATTGTTCTGGTAGTTCGGAGTCGTTGCATTTCTGTTATTACAGAGGAATCAACTTTTATGTGTTTTGAATCAAAGTCTAGTAACTGTAAACCATGTTTATGTGTGACTCGACTTAATGCGACATATACCATGTGTGGGCCTGGTGCACGTTTTCCTGCAAATGACACTACAGCTTCACTTAATGAGCTTCCCTGTGATTTATGAATAGTTAATACAGCACACAACTGTAATGGAAATTGACATCTGATAACTTGAACATCTCTGTTCCTTCCAACTTGAAATTGTTTAGTGACTGTCATCAAAGGAGTATATGATCTATTAATATTCTTTCTATATAAGCCTTGTTTGCTGCTCCTGCATTTCTGACCAATGTCCGATTTCTCAAATTTGACCCAAATTACATTTGCAGGAACTGTATCAAAGTCCATTACCTTGCACAGAGCTCCATTAGTCAATCCATCGCTGGTGTCAATATTGTGTGCTAACATGTATTGTGCTCCAACTTTGATTTGGATAGCTTGTCTGAGAGTTTTGTTTTCTGAGGTGGTAAATCTCTAGCAACTGCTAATACAGATTCCTTTGCTTTCACTGGTATATCTCCTATAGCAAAGTCTTTAGCATATGCAATAAATCCTTTTGTTTGTAGCTTCTGAACACTAATAGAATTGAATTCATCTACTTTCTCATTAGTTGAATACAAATGAATCATGTCAAATGGATACTGTGGATCATTTTTGGAAATAATTCTTTGTTTCAAGTCTTTTATATCCTGTTCAGTTGTTTTTCCTTCTCGTATTCGGTTTAGTAAAGAAGCAAATAAGGCATTATAATAAACTCTTTCCCTCAAAAGGTGTCTTTACATTGAAAATGTGTTGGAGTCTTTGGTCAAGGAAATTCAACATATTACTGCCAAACATGGAAATCTCATCAATTATTACTATCTGTAATCATGCATATTGAGATCTGAGGGTATTGAGTCTGCTGTTGTCAAGATATGTGTAATTAGCCAATGAATGATTAGCAGGAATTGCAAACAGAGAATGCAGAGTTGATCCTCTGATGTTATACGCTGCTTTTCCAGTAGGTGCTGCAAGAATAACTTTTGTTTCATCTTGTGTTTCACCAGGTACAGTGTCGAAATATCTTAGCAGTGCTTGATAGTTAACGTTCAGCAAAAAAGTCTTACCAACACCCGCTCCTCCAGATAAAAAGAGATGGAACGAAGTATCTGAACATTTTACCAAGTGAAGAATGTGATATAAAAATTCCTTTTGCTTTTTGTTGAGGTTTTGTGCTGCCGTACAGAACTCATCCGAAGAAAGTCTGTTTGGAATAGTAATTTGCTGGTTAATCTTTTTGCCACAATTTATTTCCAGACCAAAATCATATTGCGCATTTTCCTCATTGGTTGGATGTAAGAAAGCATGTGAATCTGCATCTATTTTATTTTCCAATCCCTCTTCTTCTGACTGTCTTGCTGAAGGAGCAATTGTGTCAATTGCATTGAGAACATCTTGTTCTTCAAGTTCTTCTGAAGCTGCAGCAAGTTCATCCCCTAGTTTGTCATACAAGTGTTTATTACTTTTTATTTCCTCTATCACCTGTCCATATTGTTCTTCATATGTTGTTGCATTACCCATTAAGCTAGACTCATCTCTCCAAGGGTGAAAGAGAACAATATGTTCTCTGTAAAAGTTGTCTTCATCTTTCTCTTTACTGAAATTGACATAGCGGATTACTCTTGGTGTCCTTCGTTTTGTCAACCTATCTCCATTTGGCAGAAGCAAAACATTGTCTTCTGATTCATCATTTGCAGGATTATCTACATGATCCAGGTCCTCTACATTTTCCTTTAAATGTTTGTGTTTCTTTGGTTTGTGTTGGTAATTTGCAGCAAATCCTGCTAAGCACAAGCTATCTAACTCTTGTGGTCTGTTGGCATATCTCTCCAACACAAGTAACTTTGGTACAGTCATCAGATAAACTTTCCAACACATGTTTAGGCTTTAAAATAGATACACGTTGGGATGGAGGGGATGTGTTTATGAAAATAACATCTCTGGAAGACTGAGTAAGCGGCATTTGAAGAAGTAAATATATAGCTTCTTGTGCCGATACTTCATTGTGATTAAGGAATTTATTGGCTATCACTTTCATTTTTTCACGTACTGTATGATTTCCTTTTTTACTTCCTCAACTGCTTGTTGCAGCAATAAACTAATGCCTCGTTGAGATTTCATGATGTAGCTAGAAATATATGCACAAATAGCATAAGGGTCAAGTACATATTGAATGTCTGTGTTCGCTTGCCAAATACTTAAGACGTCAGGATTGTATGCATTTATGCGAATATCTGACGGATCTCTTCTTTATGGTTGATCTCACTGCATCTACATATTCATTTTCACTCATGGAACACCTATCCAAGAATTCTTTGTATGACATATTTTGTACTGTCTTGTCATTTAACACTGACTGGATTTTATTGTATCTACCTTTGTGCACCTGAATCTCAGTCGCAGGAATACTGTCCGATAAAGGCTCCAATATACATGTTTGCCTCATTGGTGGTATAGGAAAACCAAAACGACAAATCTTTTTCCCCATTTTCTTGCATGACTTTGAATGTTTATGTGTTTGAAGGGGTATAAACTCAGAAGTTGGGCTAGAGCCTTCAATGCTACAAGAAATATGCTTATCTATGAAGTTGATGACATCCATATCTGTTGAATTGCCATACACAGGAGCATTCTCTATCCAAAATATACAATGCAGGTGCGGGGATCCTCGTTGCTGGAACTCTACTCTATAATAAAAGTCTACTACCTTGCCAATAGGACTTAGAGTTGACAATAATATGTTATGAAAAAAGAGATGAGTTCTGTATTGAAAATGCCGATCACAAGTCACTGGATCTTTCTGGATTAGTTCACATCGTTTCATCCATGTCAACTTTGTAATTTCATCATTACTCAGCCTCTTGTTGAAAACTTTTTGAGCTAAAATGTTCAACAAATCTGTCCATTGGGTTTCTGCTGCTGAAAATGTTGTAAAAAAGGTTGGCATGCCAAGCTGTTTGATCATTGCAAACAGATCTCTCTGTTTACTTTGAAGATAGGGTGGTGATGATCGCAAATTTTTTAAAATGCTATAACCTTCATCATGTCTGATCATATTTTGTAGGGTTTCTGGTTTTCTTAAAGCTCCTGCTGTAAGATCTTGTGTCCCTTTAGTTTTCCTCAAAGCTGTCAGTACTGAATCTCTTACTTGAAGCATTTGAAGTTTCTTAGGCTTGAAACAGATATTAGGAACTGATGTTGCGAATCTCCTATCTGTGTTTCTAAATTCTCTTTTACATATTGTACTATAAGTAACAGGTTTATTAGTCCCCCACCGGTTACCGGTTGGGGGACTATAGGTTTGCTCGATTCCGTCTGTCTGTCTGTCTGTCCGTCTGTCCGTCTGTCCGTCCGTCCGTCTGTCCGTCTGTCACGCTTCTTGTCCGGGCCATATCTCCTACAAAGTTATGCCAAATTCATTATAACTTCACACATTGAAGAAGCATGATGAGGGCTAGTGTCATGCACAAGGGTCATAACTCTAGCATCAATATTTTTGGAGTTATTCCCCTTTTACATATTTTTTTGTCCGGACAATAACTCTTTATCTACTGGTTCAATTGATTTGAAACTTCACATATGGAACAATCATGATAAGGGGTAGTGTCATACACAAGGGCCATAACTCTAGCATCAATATTTTTGGAGTTATTCCCCTTTTTCATATTTTCTTGTCAGTCCGTCTGTCACACTTCGTGTCCGGGCAATATCTCCTACAAAGTTAGGCCAAATTCATTATAACTTCACACATTGAAGAAGCATGATGAGGGCTAGTGTCATGCACAAGGGTCATAACTCTAGCATCAATATTTTTGGAGTTATTCCCCTTTTACATATTTTTTTGTCCGGACAATAACTCTTTATCTACTGGTTCAATTGATTTGAAACTTCACATATGGAACAATCATGATAAGGGGTAGTGTCATACACAAGGGCAATAACTCTAGCATCAATATTTTTGGAGTTATACCCCTTTTTCACATTTTCTTGTCAGTCCGTCTGTCACACTTCGTGTCCGGGCAATATCTCCTACAAAGTTAGGCCAAATTCATTATAACTTCACACATTGAAGAAGCATGATCAGGAGTAGTGTCATGCACAAGGGCCATAATTATAGCATCAATATATTTGGAGTTATTCCCCTTTTTCATATTTTTTTGTCCGGACAATAACTCTTTCTCTACTGGTTCAATTGATTTGAAACTTCACATATGGAACACGCATGATGAGGGGTAGTGTCCTGCACAAGGGCAATAACTCTAGCATCAATATTTTTGGAGTTACTCCCCTTTTTCATATTTTCTTGTCGGGACAATAACTTTTTATTTACTGATTCAATGTATGAAAGTAGGTACTAATACCATTCAGGTGGTCATGTTTATACCATGGTCAACCACACCATGGGTGGGTGGGGTGGGGAGAGTGGAGGTTTTTTTCAGTCCGGTGGGGGACTTATGTCTTGCATAGCAATACAACATGCCCTTGTTTCTATTGGTGTTTTCAGATCTACGATTGCCAGCAAACAGCAGTGGAAATGATTTTTCTTCAGAGTCTTTATCAAGATACAAGCTAATTGGTGTGTATTTTCAAGGTATGTTTCCCATCATCAGTGAAATCCAACGTCTGCAGGAGTGTGTCTTTATTTCCATTCGCATATAAATCCTCTTCAGTTAATTCACTCCATTCATCATCTTGTTCTTTGATTTTTTCTTTGTGATTTTCTGTTCCATGTGCTTCTGTTTCAGCTTCATCTACTTTAAATACAGCTTCGTTCTGATTTTTGATACCATTTAACCAATTTTCTGTCAAGGTTACTCCTTCTTCTTTGTACAGTGAACTTGTTTCAATGAAATGTTTTGTTATATTATAAATGACTTTTGGTCTCACAGTCTCAAAAATTACAGGGCGCTTATTTTTTAACTGTCTCATAAACTGCAGTTGGATGGTTTCAGTTTCTTCAAACCTCATTGGAAGAGCATTAACTACTTGACCAGGATTCATAGGGACATTCACAGTATTGCCAAATATACCAAACTGCTTTCCAACACCCAACTGTTTCACTTGCATAAATGGAATTCTGAGAGCACAGCATCTTTCTTCAGTACTTGTTGGCTTCCATTTCCTAATGTCATCAGTTAATGTTGGCAGTGAAAATCCATTTGCTGATGCCATTGGTGGTATTTGATTTAGGAGTACGTATTTATGACATGTTTTACATATCCATTCTGCTCCACTACAGCTCATAATTCCTGTAAGACACTTCTGAAGGATAGTTCTCACTACATTTTTTTCTCGTAGTACGGTTTTGATACAGCACATACACTGTGTTGGTAAAATGTTTGAGAACAACATGTACAAATAAAATCATCACCCCGTTTCAATTTATCTTGGAATATACTAACAACATTTTGCAGAGAAGAAATTGAGTTTTTCTTGACAGTTTTATAAGACCTACGTGAATGCTTCTGCTTTTCTTTCTCCAACAGTCTATTTTTTCTGTCTGATCTAAATTTATTTTTCCTTGCTTTATCTGCCATCATTTCAGACATCTTTTTAACAGGATCTATTCTCCTTTTCTTTTTACATGCTTTCTCTTTCATTTGTTCAATTTCTCTCAGTTTTGGATCTGTTCTCCTTTTTCTTTGGCATGTTTTCTCTTTTAATTGCTCCATTTCTCGTATTTTGGGATCTGTTCTTCTCTTTTTATGACCTGCTTTTTCTTTCACCTGTTCAAATTTTCGTACAATTGGATCTGTTCTCCTTTTTCTATGACATGTTTTCTGTTTTAATTGCTCCATTTCTCGTATTTTGGGATCTGTTCTTCTCATTTTATGACATGCTTTTTCTTTCACCTGTTCAATTTTTCGTACATTTGGATCCGTTCTCCTTTTTCTATGACATGTTTTCTGTTTCAATTGCTCCATGTCTCGTATTTTGGGATCTGTTCTTCTCTTTCTATGACCTGCTTTTTCTTTCAACTGTTCACTTTCTCTTACTTCTATATCAATTCTCCTCTTTCTATGACATGCTTTTTCTTTCTGTTGCTCAAGTTTTCGTATTTTGGGATCTGATCTTCTCTTCGTCTTACTTTCCTTTTCCTGTATTCGTTCAAGCTCTCGGATCTCTGGATTTGACCTTCTCTTTTTTCTACTTTCCGTTTCTTTTAACCGTTCATATTCCTTAATTTTTGGATCCATCCTTCTATTTCTCTTTCTTTCTTTGTCTGAGAATTTTTGGCATTGTTTCTTTGACTCATTAACTGTGTTCCTCTTTTGAATGTTGCTTTCATCCTGTTGCTTGTGTTTCTTCTTTTGGAGAATTTCTTCACACTTTTTTATGATGAGATAAATATCTTGATAACCAATCATGTTGTTCTGAACTTTCATATCTCTGTGTTTCTACTTCACTCTGTATAGTTTTCACTTGGTCTTTGGGCTTATCTTTGCACACACTGGTTGGTTTGCTGTACATATGTTTGTAACAACATCGTAGTGGTTTCCTCTTGTATGCTGACTGTACATAGCACAAGTTTCAATTTCAATATCGGACTGTATTAACTGTGTACTGTATTTAAGCCATTTCCAGGATTGCCCATGATTTGTATATATGAAAATATCTGTTTTAAACAGATGAGCTGAGGCAATAATTTCCACTTCAGTGGCCCAGGTTCCACTAAATTGCATTCTGCTTGTATGTAGATATTCCTGTATATCACAGTTATTTGGTGTAACCAATTTCATCAAATTACCATGTATTCTCATGTAGGCTGGGTCCTAGTAGTGGTTACCGTAGCATCCCCCCCTAGACTTTTTTTCATGGGTACCAAATTGTTCGTTGGGGTCCTCAGAACACATTTTGAGCATGCCCCCAAAAATAAGTTTGTCCCAGCTATGTTTTATTTAACGGTTTCCATGGTAACCCGAGGTAATTTTCGAAACTACCTTGGTTCAGAAAATGGGCCATAACTTTGTTTTTAGAAGCAATAGAAGGACAAAACAAGTACCAAAGTAAAGCAGAGACATATAGCTTGAATATGATATATGATTTTATTAATATTCATAAATGCAATCTTATGAATATTAATGAGGAAGTAAAAAATGTGATTTTTTTTAGAAAAATGGAGTTTGTTGTTTAGTCTGAGAGGCTTATTAATGCACAGAAATTATTGAATTTAGGTTTAAGGTGTTCGTTGGAGTCCTCAGAACACATTATGAGTATTTCCCCAAATAATTTTGTCCCATCTATGTTTTATTAAACGGTTTCCATGGTAACCCGAGGTAAATTCCGAAACATCCTTGGTTCAGAAAATGCGTAATAACTTTGCTGTTAGAGGTAATAGAAGGATAAAACAAGTACCAAAGTAAAGCAGAGACATATCGCTTGAATATGGTATATGATTTAATTAATATTCATAAATGCATTCTTATGAATATTCATGAGAATGTAAAAAAATGCGTTTTTTAGAAAATTGAGCTTGTTGTTTAGTCTGATAGGCTTATTAATGCACAGAAATTATTGAATTCAGGTTTAAATTGTTTGTTTTGGTCATTAGATCACATTTTGAGCATTCCCCCAAAGTAACTTTGTCCCATCTACGTTTTATTGAACGGTTTCCATGGTAACGCGAGGAGGTAAATTTCGAAATATCATTGGTTCAGAAAATGCATAATAACTTTGCTTTTAGAGGCAATAGAAGGACAAAACAAAAACAAAAGTAAAGCAGAGACATATATCTTGATTTTGATATATAATTTTAATAATATTCATATATGATTGCTTATGAATATTAATGAGGAAGTATAAAAATCCGCTTTTTTAGGAAAATGAGTTTTTGTTCAGTCTTAGAGGCCTATAAATGCACAAAAATTATTGAATTCAGGTTTAAATTGTTCGTTGGGGTCCACAAAACACCACTTGAGCATTCCCCAAAATAATTGTGTTCAAGCTATGTTTTTAACGGTTTCCATGGTAACCCGAGGTAAATTTCGAAACATCCATGGTTAAACAAATGCGTCATAACTTTGCTTTTAGAGGCGAAAGAAGGACAAAACAAGAACCTGAATAAAGTAAAGACATATAACTTAAATATGATATGTAATTTTAACTAATTTTCATAAATGTATTCTTATGAATATTAATGAGGAAGTAAAACAATCCGATTTTTGTCTAGAAAAAAGGAGTTTATTGTTTAGTCTGAGATGCCTACATGTATTAATAAACAAGAGTTATTGAATTCATGTTTAAATGTTTTCATGTGAAGGAAAATAAACCATCTTTGTTTCAGGTAATATTTCTATAAAGCATGCATATTTAAGCTTATTTGCATATAATGTACGTATATGAATAAGCAATTTTCTATGAGCATTGTATTTAGTATTATTTTGAGTATACGGTAAAATCTCGATTATTCGAATTTTCTTTATAGAAGCATTAAGGCCCTTTTAGACAGGTGACTTCTTAATGCATGATGAAAGTCATGCAGAAAAAGCTGCACTAGGAGCTTTCTGCATGACTTTCACCATGCATTAAGCTGTCACCTGTCTTAAATATCGATAATAATACGTACGTCAATGATAATACGTCAATGTTTGAAGCAAATCCCATCTGTTGGATGCAACTGCCGGTGCTAAAGAAGTGAATGAGAGAGAGAGAGGGGGGAGAGAGAGCGAGAGAGAGAGAGAGAGAGAGAGAGAGAGAGAGAGAGAGAGGGAGGGTCTAATGCCCGCCCCTGGGGCTGTCGGAAACAAGTGAGGGGATCTGATAAAACATCCCAGGTCGAATTTCATTTGAAACCGGAGGCCTAAGAGATACCCAGGGAACCCTTGTCCGTAAGAGTTTAACGGACATGATCCACCCAGTTGCCGGGCTGGCACAAAAATCTTCGCCCAGGTCAGGCAAACGGGAAAGAAGTCCCGTGGAAGGAGAAAGAGACTCCCTAACTTAATTAGGTTAGGGAGATCCACTTTTTCGACTGACACTAGCACGGAAGAGGATAGAGGACCCCCGTGAATAGGATTCGGGGGTCTATGGCAGACAGAGGGTGGGAGGATTCTAAAACAATCTTCACACGCATTCTCAATAGAAAATATTGATGTTCAGAATCATCTAAAGAAAAAGAGGACTAAGTCCCGTCTAAATCTGAGTGAGAGGCTTCCACAAAGTCTGATTCCCTTAAAAAATAGGACCATCCCTAGGAGCCATAATGGACAAAGTGTCTTCCTGCTCTCCCTCAGAATCCGCCCTGGTGAACGCCATGGATGGCAGCACCCGGGAAGAGTGGGACCCGCCACAGACATAGAAGTGTGGACTATGGGTTCACGTGAGAGCTATTCTCCCTCTAGGTGAAGCTTGCTGGTTCCCAGAATGAGTGTCGGCTATCGAGAGCGACCAGCCGGCGAATCTGAGGAGGCAGAGCGATGTCTTTGCATAGAAGAGTAATGGTATGACCTCGATCTGCGATGACAGCGGTGCGAGTGTCGGTTCCCATTAGAATAATAAGAATATTTTTACGCCTCCTACGGGGTGGTGGGATGGGGGCTGGGGAGTCCGAGGTGTACTCAGAAGATGAAGAGTAATTGCAGGGTCTAGACGACAAGAACGTCTAGACTTAGCCAGAGCAGCTTCCTGTTGACTTTCACCACTGTAATGCGTTGTAGATACAGAATGCCCTGTAGAAAAGATTGGACTGGTAGATTTACCGGTCCACTTCGGTATCCTGGTCCAAAGGACCAGACCGGGTCACGGGAGGACCGTTGGAGAGCAAACTTCGGACACCGCACAAAAGAATACACAGTGACATCTTTGGGCGGGTGCTCGGTAGACCGGTCTGCTGGTGACGTCATGAAACGGAAGCACTAACGCCAGGACACCGGGGAACGATGACGGATAACTGGGCCTAGATTCAGCGGGACCAGGCAAAACTCTTCACACAACAAGCGGACCGGGAGCCCTTGCAACAATAGTACCTGGGACCAGAACAAAGGGTACCATTCAAGTGGTAAACCGGGAACCCACGCCCGGGCCAGCAGTTGGGTGCCGATCTGCAACTAACAACTGGGGAATCGACTACACCACAGGGGCTGTTGATGAAAGAGATTTTAAAGAAGAAGCGGGCTTCTTCTGAGCTTTAGAGGACAGTGATTTGTCTGTTGCGTGGGAGTCGCTGACCAAAGAGAAGAATACTTCTTCCGTCGGGCAGCAAGCTCCCACGTCTCCCCTGTCCAGAGGGATGAAACTGGACAGGGAGCTGACGCGGAGCATCCACAGCAGGCCAGACACACTTAATGAATTGTCCAGCCTGTCGCTAAATGCTCGCAAGAAGCCTTGATTTGCTCTGGCATGCTGTGGTAAATAATCAAGCAAATGCATAAGACATCGCGAGTAAGTTAGAAGTCAAGCAAGGCTAATATGGGTAAACATAAGCTGATGACTACAGTCGAGATGCTATATATTTTCTATTGCATTGCAAAACACCCATAACAGTAATATTCTTCATAAAACATGCATGAGGCTCAATTCCTCTGCTGTAATTTCTTACAAGAAATGTGTTGTTCACATACATGTATATTGCAATATAATAGAAAAACTGACTTTCCTACAACAGCTTACATTCTCATTAATATTCATGATTTTGAAATAATATTCATTATCTACATATTTATATACGTGAACATCAATATCGCTGTTTTAGTCAGTATCAAGCTCTATACTGGTTAACTAAAATAATCTCAGATAAAAAGAACAGCTCATTCAAGTGTGTTTATTTTACATCTCATTAATATTCATAAATATGCGTTAATATATACATGTTTTAGAAATATTACATGAACCAAAGATGTTTTCCTTTATTTGTATGTTGATATTAAAACATTTAAATCTGAATTCAATAACTATTTGTATATTATTAGGCCTCTCATACTAAAAACTAACTCGTCAAACTAAAAACGCATTTTTTACTTCCCCATTAATATTCATAAGAATGCATTATAAGAATGCATAATGAGTATTAATAGAATTAGATATCGTATTCAAGCTATATGTCTCTACTTTACGTTGGTTCTTGTTTTGTCCTTCTATTGTCTCTAAAAGCAAAGTTATTATGCATTTGTTTAACCATGGATGTTTCGAAATTTACCTCGGGTTACCATGGAAACCGTTAAAAACATAGCTTGAACACAATTTTTTTGGGAATGCTCAAGTGGTGTTCTGATGACCCCAACGAACAATTTAAACCTGAATTCAATAATTTTTGTGCATTTATAGGCCTCTAAGACTGAACAAAAACTCATTTTTCTAAAAAAGCGGATTTTTATACTTCCTCATTAATATTCATAAGCAATCATATATGAATATTATAAAAATTATATATCATAATCAAGATATATGTCTCTGCTTTACTTTGGTTTTTGTTTTGTCCTTCTATTGCCTCTAAAAGCAAAGTTATTATGCATTTTCTGAACCAATGATATTTCGAAATTTACCTCATCGCGTTACCATGGAAACCGTTCAATAAAACATAGATGGGACAAAATTACTTTGGGGGAATGCTCAAAATTTGCTCTGATGACCCAAACAAACAATTTAAACCTGAATTCAATAATTTCTGTGCATTAATAAGCCTATCAGACTAAACAACAAGCTCAATTTTCTAAAAAACGCATTTTTTTACATTCTCATGAATATTCATCAGAATGCATTTATGCATATTAATTAAATCATATACCATATTCAAGCGATATGTCTCTGCTTTACTTTGGTACTTGTTTTGTCCTTCTATTACCTCTAACAGCAAAGTTATTACGCATTTTCTGAACCAAGGATGTTTCGGAATTTACCTCGGGTTACCATGGAAACCGTTTAATAAAACATAGATGGGACAAAATTATTTGGGGAAATACTCATAATGTGTTCTGAGGATTCCAACGAACACCTTTAACCTAAATTCAATAATTTCTGTGCATTAATAAGCCTCTCAGACTAAACAACAAACTCCTTTTTTCTAAAAAAATCACATTTTTTACTTCCTCATTAATATTCATAAGAATGCATTTATGAATATTAATAAAATCATATATCATATTCAAGCTATATGTCTCTGCTTTACTTTGGTACTTGTTTTGTCCTTCTATTGCTTCTAAAAACAAAGTTATGGCGCATTTTCTGAACCAAGGTAGTTTCGAAAATTACCTCGGGTTACCATGGAAACCATTAAATAAAACATAGCTGGGACAAACTTATTTTTGGGGGCATGCTCAAAACGTGTTCTGAGGACCCCAACGAACAATTTGGTACCCATGAAAAAAAGTCTAGGGGGGGATGCTACGGTAACCACTACTAGGACCCAGCCTAATGTGTGTAATAAGGGAATTTCGATATATATGATGAGATCCTTCATCACCACATACCAAATAACAAACAGATCTGAAGAAACAGTTGCCATCGCCTTGTATATTTTTATATTTGCTGGAGGTTGAAGAGTTTCCGATGATATAAAATTATGTAGATTTTTCACAGCTAAATTTAACATTCTGCAACATTTTTGTTGCCAGGCTGGTTTAACTGGTGTAAATTTGAACTGTTCTGTTTCTTCTGATAATATGACTATATCGTTGCATTCATCATCTTTGCCATCTGACTTTTGTTTATGTGGGTATCCAGAACAGTTATGTGCTAGTAACTTCTGATTTGAACTATAATTCTTTTGGCAAAGGAAACAGTATGTACAGTGATGTTGTTCCAATCGCTTTTCAGATGTAAAATATCTTCCACAGTTAAGACAGTCATTGTTGTTTCCGCATTTGTGTGTTTGTAGTCGCTGTTTAGATGAGAATAGTTTCTGACATTGAGGACAAAAAATGCAGTGGTGATTCCTCAAACCTCTTTCTGTCTTGTAATTTTTCCCACATTTACAGCATGAAATGTTGCCATTGTAGATATGTGCTCCTTTGTTCCCCACCAGAAAATGCATGTTTCTGAAGGATAAAAATATACCTCAAAATAATATTAACACTAAGACAAATAAATTCATTGTGGAAAACTTCCTTTTTTCAGGAAACACAAATAAAATTACTGTAAACGTTATTTCATGTTCTTTTAGCAAATTATGTTTAAATGCTATTTGATTTTCCACCATTAAACAGTTAATCAAGTAACTATATTCAGAACTTTTGTATAAAAGATGCAGATAAAAACTTAGAAACAATATGGCTATTTAATGTAAGAATAAGATGCATTTGTGAAACCTTTGCCCCATAATGGCTAAGGTTAAATTTAAACCATTTGACTCCTAAATAACATTGAAGTTTATTTACATTGATAATTTAAAATTATAAACAGTTTATGTGTTAATACTTATCTAAACTAGAGCTATGTATAGTATCCACTTTAAAATGCATCAACTTGAAACTTGTGAATGGCTGCTGCTTGGTATGGTGCACAAACTGAAATCCATTTCCACATGCAAGGGCACATCCCAATGGCATTCCTTAGAACCATAATTTATTGGACTGGGTCTGCCACCATTAAAATTTTAGTATCAACATTGTAAACCTCAGGTTATATCAGCAAAATGATGATGGTGATGATGATAATGATGATTGTTGAAACTGCTGTGATGTTTAAACCTTTACTCCATAGCTTGTTTTCAGTATTGGAGACAAATGGTTGCTTAAAGCAGTTTTAAAGTAAAGCAGAATGCTCCTTAAAGAACACTCTTGTTTTATATTTCAGCCTGCTTTAAGCAACCATCTTCTAGACTATAGGAAATACGTCTTATGGTGCATATTCATGACTGTATAAAGTGGAACTATTTTCTTGAGTGGAGGAATAAATGAAATGTGTTAAACTGTGTATCTATAGAGTAAAGAGTTAAATAAACAATAGTTGTTATTTGGATTTTGGATAAAGCAGATGAAGATGGAAGTGTTTCATGACTAAATACGTACTTACATACTTGTATAAGGAACCTGTAAGATTTTATTCATTTTTTATATATAGAATCATAACAAAATAACAACATATCCCAAAATACTAACAGAAGATGTTTCTTAAACTATGTATGCCCCTATAGAAAGCACTTGTAATATGTATAGGCTGCCATGGCTTACAACCAGTGTTCTACTACAAACAGTGCCACTTTACGTTCTAGTAAGTTCTAGAAAAGTTCTAGGATATTCGCCAAACTGTTTTGTAGCTTTTGTACTAGAACAATTTTAAAGTTTAATAGAACTATTTCTATAAATGTTCACAAGGTATAACTACATGTCCTATAGTACTATACACTTAAACCTTTAGTCCATAGCATGTTTACAGTATTCAAGACAAATGGTTGCTTAAAGCCGATTTAAAAGTACAAAAATGAGTCATGCAGGAAATACCACATACAGAACAAACACTCGCCCGAACAGCAACACAAGGAAACAGCAAATGTACATGGGTAGAAAAAACAACAAGAGACGCACAAAGACAAAACAAACATTCAATAGGAGGAAGATGGAAGTACCGCCTTGGAACGGTCAGTGACAAAAGTCACCGGGGGTTTAAACCGGTTTATGGGCGCCCAACCTCACCCTTATTCCATCCCCATCCTAAAAGACAAACAGTGTAAATAAACGTATCCCCTCTCCGACTAATCTACAACAACCGCGACAGCAAATACAGTGGTAATGTAGAGCAGAATGCTCCTTAAAGAGCATTCTGCTTTACTTTTAGCCGGCTTTAAGCAACTATTTTCTAGGATATAGGACATATTTTTTATGGTACGACATATCCTACAACACTAAGAAGAGATGTTTTTAAAAACATGTATGTCCCCTAAAAAACACTTTAATAATGTGTACAGGCTGTCATGGCTTTTGAGTTAATGAGTTAATCATCATATTTGTTTGTTTTTGGCTGGAGTTTCAGGTGAGGGAGCAATCAGTGACTGAGACGCAAGGCATAGTTGTGAGTCCTCTAGCTGTTCTCTAATGTCCTTAAGTTGTTTAGTTTTTAGCTCACCTGAGCCAAAGGCTCAAGGTGAGCTATTGTGACCGCCTGTCGTCCGTCGTCCGTCTGTCCGTCTGTCCGTCTGTCCGTCTGTCTGTCTGTCCGTCTGTCCGTCTGTCCGTCTGTCCGTCCGTCTGTCCGTTCACTTTTATTTCAAATGACTTCTTCTCCTAAACCACTGGGAGGATTTCAACCAAATTTCACAGAAATGTACCTTAGGGTGTCCTCTATCAGTTTTGTTAAAATCATGACCCCCGGGCAAAAAATGGCCCCGCCCCACTACTTTTACAGGTTTTTTTTTTAAATCTTTAAAAATCTTCTTCTCTGAAACCACAATTTCTAGAGCTTTGATATTTGGTATATAGCATCATCTAATGGTCCTTTACCAAGTTTGTTAAAATGATGACCCCCGGGCCAAAAATGGCCCTGCCCTTGGGCTTGTAGTTTTTACATAGACTTATATAGGGAAACCTTTAAAAATCTTTTTGTCTGAAACCACATAATCTAGAGCTAAGATATTTGGTATGAAGCATCACCTAATATACCACTATCAGGTGTGTTCAAATAATGACCCCTGGGCCAAAAATGGTCTCACCCTGGGGTTTTATGCTACTTAACATCTGAATCTGTAACACTTAAAAGGTAATTTCCTCACAGTTATTTCCCTTGTCCCATCAGCATAGCCATAAGGGACAAAGGGAGATAACTGCATTGGAGTTCCTAGTGTCATTCTATTTATATCTATTTATGATAAAATGTTGAAGGTGAATCAGTGCAGCTGTTTTAGAAGGCATAGAAACAGATTTGTCAAATTCCATTAGCAAATAGCAGACACTGATCCTACAGGAGCCACCTTATCTGGGTCTACTCTGTTTGCAGATGCATGAAAACAAGTTTATATGAGGGAAATTAAGGGTTAAATGAACAACTCCAGATCCTTCAGTTCAAAAGTTACAGCACTGGGCAGTAAAATCTCTCCAGGTCAATGCATGACTCTTAACTCTTTGCATGCTAGTGGTGAAACTGTGATTACCTATGCAAACAGTTTGGATCCAGATGAGAGGCCGCATACTGCAGCGTCTCATCAGGATCCAAACTGTTTGTCATCTTAACCATATTTTTGCAATAAAAAGAAAGTAAGTTTAATTTAAGAATTGAAGCAGATGACAATAACTTTTTGTTACAGACGAAACATTAAAGGCATTTTGACCCATTAACCCCAGTGTGTAGTGTTAGTGATAGCTAGATGTTACATGGTGTCTTCCAATGTCTCTCAAATTAGATGTGAGAGATATTGGAAAGAAACAATTCAGCCAATCAAGGAAAATGATCACCATCTAGACTTTTGATCTGGGTCCAAACCCAACTGATGTAAGTCATGGTAATGTTTAAGAAAACTGTGAAAACATGATTATGCAATGGCCCAACTGATATAAGTCATGGTAATTCTTAAGAAAACATGATAATGCATTTGCCCCCCTAACAATGATAGGTGTTAAAATTACTACTGCTGCCCAAAAAAGCATCTTAAATATAACATTTCATATAAAATTTGATGACAACACATTAAAAAGTCCTAAAATGTCTGAATTTTGTATGATATTAATGAAATAACTGAGTAAATATAACTTAATTATAACAGTAGACGTAACTCTTCTCAATTTCAATTGTTAAAAATACTAATGACCCATTTAATTGAATTATCATGAGATATTCACACCTAGATCTAGAATTATTTCTAAACACCTATTAACCCTTAACCTATTTGCTTTGATAAAAATTGATCTGGGACTACTCTTGTTTGCTAATGCTTAAAAAATTGTTATTGCCATAAATAGAAGTTTTAGCTTTGAAAAAAACTGTAAAATCAAATCTTTTTTTTTTTTTTTGGTGAAGCCTGGACTTCTTTTATTCCATTATAGCATACTATTTACACATGTACATAACTACATACAAAACAGTCAGTATATAATGTATTCAGGATTGTCGATATACGTTAACCAGAAGTTATCATGAAAGTACAAAATAATGAGTCATGTTGTAGTGTCGTATACACAGTTACCTAATTACATAAGGGTATACAGTTTAAATGAATATTCATATGGCAAGAGGTTTAAACTTTCCTCAATTCTAATTCCTACTGGAGACAAAAAGCGCGAATAGTGGGGACCTCATTTCAGAAGTGTTTAAAAACACCATTCTGAAAGGAGGACTGCACAGTCTGTTTTCAAATGTTTATATCAGCAACAGTCGGTTTTGTACCATATGTACCAAAAACAGGAGACACTTGCGAAACGAAACCAAGAGCTTCCAAAGGTACAGTAGACATGTATATTTAAGATGTATGTTTCCTATTGAGAATAAAAAAAGAAGCAAGAAGCACGGACAGCGGGGATTTCATTTTCAGAAAGGGTTTTGTTTTGTTTATCCTTCTGAAAGATTACCAAGCGGTCTGCTTTCTGGCCTATAACTATTATAAGTAATAAGAAAAGCAAATTACATGTACATATTATTTAAACGTTACCAAATCTATAGGAAACAGTTTTTGTAACATGTGTACCCACGCCGTATACGCTTGCGAAACGAAACCAAGGGTATCCAGGGGTACTCTAGACAGTTTTGTATAAAGCATACTGATATTATTAGACAGTATTTCGCAGTGCTTTAATAAATTTGGATATAAGTATGTGCCGTTGAGTTTTGTTCTCAAAATACCTCATAAGTATTAATAAATCATTATAAAGTAATCTAAGTATGTTTGTATATTTCTCTCTACGCTCGCTCTTCATATAACTTTTATAAATTGAATATAGTATTTGGCATACAATTATATTTATGTCTTGATATTCTTTGTATTGGATTTTGTAACCAACAATAACATTAAACATATTAAATCTTGTATTGATACCAATCTCTTTAAATAATCTATGTATTTCATACCAAAAGCTTTTAATATACGAACAGCGAAGGAAGAAATGCTCTAATGTTTCTAACTCATCGCAGTGTTTACAGAGGGGTGATTCAATTAACTTCCATTTAAAAAGATTTTCGTTTGTTGCAACAATTCTGTGGATAAGTTTAAGTTTTAACTGTTTTACTCTATTGTCTATCAAAGTGCTGTTTATTAAAGAATATAACGAATTCCAGCTTATTGTACGATTAAAAACAGATTCCCAAAAGGTATGCATATAGGGAGACTCAAACTTATTTTTCACAAAACGTTGTTTTATATCTCTGTCAGTTTTAACCATTGACGTTCTTGAAGCTTTGGAAAGCATTGCATGTTTCCAACTACTGGGGATACTTTGTTTTTATTTTTGTTATTTCTGATATCCAATTTGTTTTATTCGTGAGCTTATTTACAATTATAGTTTCTTTTATTTCACCATTTCTATCAATTATATCATCAACAAAAATCAATCCTGATTTAATCCATGAACTGAAAACTAAACATTTCCCCTTATACTTTATATATTTGTTACCCCATATAACTTGTGTCCTAACATCGTAGAATGTGTTTGGTTTTGAGATTACATTTAAGTTATTTAATTGAATGTAGTATTTTAAAATGTCTTTATAAAAGGTCGGGATTATATACTTGACAGATGGAAGAGACTTTATAGAGTCAGTATTCATTTTAAATATTAGCAGTTTGTCACCGTATTGGTTTAAAAAGAATTTCGGAATGATTTTCCAATTGGCATATTCGTCAGAACATAGTGTTTTTACCCATTTAAGTTTTAGGGTCTTTTCGTATATTTCTAAGTCTGGTATATCTAAACCTCCGTCAAGTTTATTTCCAATCAAGGTATTTCTTTTTATTTTTTCACTGTTATTTCCCCATAAAAAGGTAAATATTAATGAATTTATTTGTTTTATTATTTTACTTGGAACCGGCAATGCTTGTATTATGAATGCAAATTTTGGCAGGATTAACGATTTTATTAATGTAATTTTCCCAAACATTGTAAGGTGTCTTTGTTTCCAGCTATTAATTAATTTCTTACAGGATTCTATTTTTTCTGACCAGTTAAGCTCTTCGCATTCAAACTTATTTATGCCGAAATATGTACCAAGTGCTTTTACTTTCGTACTAATCTTAATATCATTAATAGTAGTTTCATGTGACTGTTTTAGCTTTCCAATAAGAAGGCCTTCCGTTTTCTTTTTATTTAATTTAAGTCCTGAAAAATGTCCAAACTCTTCGACTATTTTAATTGCTGCTGGAAGTTCATTTTGATTTTTCAGGAAAAGGGTTGTGTCATCTGCTAATTGCGTTATCTTTATATGATAATTTGTTTCATTAAGTTGAACCTTTATACCTTCAATATCATTGGATTGTCTAATTTTGTTCGCTAGTATTTCTGCTATAATTATAAATAGTAGAGCAGATAGAGGACAGCCTTGTCTGATTCCTCTAAATATATTGAAAAACTTTGATTGCCATCCGTTATTTATTACTGATGAGCAAATATTTGTGTACAATATTTTAACCCATTTTGTAAATCCATTTTTAAAACCAAGTCTACCTAAAACTTTGTACATGAATTCCCATTCAACTGTGTCAAAGGCTTTTTTGAAATCAATAAATAATATGACACCATCTATATTAAGTAATTCTGAATAGTCAATAATATCTTGTATCTGTCTAATATTATAGCCAATATATCTATTCTTGATGTATCCCTGCTGATCTAAACTTATAATTTTTGGTAATACCTTTTGCAGACGTTGAGCAAGCACTCGAGCTAAGATCTTATAATCAATGTTTAAAAGAGATATAGGACGCCAGTTTTCCATGTTTTCAGGATCATCTTTTTTATATAATAAAGAAATAACACATTGCTTTTGTGAACGAGACAATTCCTGATTCTGCAGACTTTCCAAAAACGAGTTAAACATCAGATCAGATAAGTGCGTCCAAAATTTAGTGTAAAGTTCAACTGTTAAACCATCAAGTCCCGGGCTTTTATTTAATTTCATTCCACTTAAGGCATCATGGCATTCCTTTATTGTAATCGGACCCTCACAAACATCTGCTTCTTTATCAGAAAGAATATGCTCTGGATTTAAAGTATCTAAATAGTATTGTATATTATTTTGAATATTTTTGGATGAGTATAAAGTTTCATAAAACTCCACCTCAGCGTTCAAAATGTCTTCAACTCCTGTAATATGCTTTCCATTTACCACAAGAGATGTGATATTTTTCCTGTTTTGTTTTGATTTCTCGAGACTTAAAAAGTATTTGCTATTTTTTTCACCTTCTTCTAAGTATTGGGTCCTAGCTCGAATTTGTGCGCCATTAGTTTTTCGATCATAAATGTATTTTATTTCATTTTCTATTTCGATAATACTTGCTTCTTTTGCACTTGTTTCTGACAGTAGTATGCTTAATTGTTTTTCTAACTTCGCTAGCCTATTATTTATTTGCCTTGATTTTCGTTTTGAGTAATATATAGATACTTGTTTAATTTCATATTTACAAATTTCCCATTTCATTGTGTTATTAACATTTAATTGCTTAACGTCATTAATAGTTTGAATTATTAAGTTACAATATTCTTCATTTTCAAGATGAGAATTATTTAATTTCCAAAATCCTGGACCGCGTTTCAGAGGTTTCCTTACTTTTAAGGAGATTGCCAAATGATCCGTTGAAGTTATAATCGCAGGTCGTATATCGGTGGTTGAGATCAGTGGTATTATATTATTATCAATAAGCCAGAAGTCTATGCGGCTCTTCTCTACTCCGTTCTTTCTTCTCCATGTATAATGATTTGTATCGCTATTAAGATATCTCCAGATGTCTGTCAAACTATTATTCTTTTTCATATTTGTTAAACTTTCATTTATTTTCAACTGTTTTTTCGATGAAGATACTCTATCCTTTAAACTATTTATTTCATTAAAGTCGCCACCAACTATTTTAACCCCTGCTGCATTTTCGAGCAGACAAGAACACATATTGTTTAGAAAAACTGTTCTCGTGTTTCTATCGTTTGGTGCGTATATATTTAAAAGAGAGAAAGTGTTGTTACCAATCTCAATGTTCATAAAGTAAAATCTTCCATTATCATCCTGTATGGAATCAATAAGTTTATAATCTAACTTATTATTAATTAACACAGATACGCCTTTACTATTTGAATTCCCAAATGAATGGTAAAGATTCCAGACTGAGAAATCATCTTTTAAGTTCTTATTAAGATCATTCGAGAAATGAGTTTCCTGAAGTAAAGCTATATCAGCATTTTGATGCAAAAGCCATTGATTAAGACGCAGTCTTTTACCTCTTTCTCTTAGCCCTTGGGCATTAAGAGATATAAAATGTAAAATGTCTTTAGTCATCTGTCTATTAAGATATATTTAGTGAAGGACCAACTATACGTATATATGTATATAAAAATAACTTGAAAGCTGGACATATTTGCAGAACAGACAGCGCCGCCAGGACCACCTGATCCGCGAATGCACAATTTCCATATTCACTGTTAACCGCAACTATGCAGCAATATTCAAGTAATGTATAAGTAAAACCGTGTATGCCCAGTTTGGGGGAGTCCAAGCCGAGTTCCCCGATCTGCGTATGCACCGTTTTCATATCCAAGAAAAAAATCAACATGACGTACAGACGACAGCGTATATTCAGTTCCCTCGGAGTTACTTGATTTGTTAAAAAACATAATTTCCCATATTCAAGACAAACACAAAACATAACAGTCAGGTAGGGCAGACAAAAACGTGCAGAGTGGGCGACCTAAATTGGCGTCGTCCGATCTGCGAATGAATAACTTCTATATACAAGAGTAACTCAAAAAAACGAGGTATAATCCCAGTAGACAGTAACAGTAAGATCGATATGTAACTGCGTATAAAGCGCTAACCAGTCTGTCCATTAGACACCAATTTTTTAAAAAACAAACAGCAGAGACCCAGAACGAGCAACCCCGCTGGCATCCGCCAGATTCGTAAAAGCACAAAAGGCAGTAGTAGTATGAGCGCCAACCAACGGTGCACAAAGCGTGCCGGGTCGAAAACAGTGTAGACCAGGATCCGGCGACTCCCATCGAATTCGCCAGATCCGCATATGCACCGTTTTCACACCAGATTCAGAACAGTTACGTAAAGAATATACCATCATGTCAAAAATAAGTAATATACTGAAACCTTAAAAGAAAAAGAAAAAGTCCACAGAACACTTTCGAAACACACAACATTTTGCATATAAAAGTTGTTCACCTGTTGAGATCCAGAACATTATACGGCCCTCAAAAAAGTCGCACGATCTGGTTCTATACGGTGCCAATTTACTACACATGAACGGTAAAAGCAGTACCAATTAAAACGTAAGTGGGATAACTATATATGCAGATTGTCAACCGATCTGCAAAAGCACAAAAATCCCCGTTACAGTCCATGTTCTTGTACATGTACACCATTTGATAATCAATACACGATAACATCAATTGTACGAATATCATGTCCACATAATAAAATACATGTGTTTATCTGCTGCATAACCGATGCGATCCAGATCGTGCCACTTTCTATTAAAACAACAGAGAAAAAGTCGCACGACTCGGTTCTACATGATGCCGATACATTCACACTTACATAAATGTCGATTCCACACAGTACAATACTGTTGCACACATCCGTGGTGACCCAGATCGTGCGCTACTTACAAAAGTCGTACGACGTGGGTCTACACGGTGGTAACAAACCATCATTTGCATAAAATATTACGCTAAAACAGTGCAAAACTTTCAAGCAGAGCAGACAGTACAGTAACACTGCAGGCATGTGCCATATTTAAAGGTGGAGATCTTCCAAATTACGCAACATTTTGCATATCAATAATGTCCACCAGTTGAGACCTAGAGCATACGACCTTGAAAAAAACGTCGCACGATGTGGTTCCACACGGTGTCAAATCACTTTTAACTATACATCGAAACAAGTAATATACCATAATGCCACTAACCGTGAAAAGCAGTACAAATACAAAACGTAAGGAGGGGGGGGGTTAACTATGCAGACCGAGAGACCCTTTCGACGTCAACCGATCCGCAAAAGTACGACTTTCCCCGTTACAGTCTGTATCCATACATATCATCCGATACACGATAACATCAACTGTGTGAAGATCATGTTAATACGATAAATCATACCTGTGTGTATCTGCTGCATAACTGTGGCGATCCAGATCGCGCCACATTTTTTTTAAAAAAGTCGCACGACTAGGTTCTAGACAATGCCGGTACATTTCCACTTATATAAATGTCAAGTTCACACAGTATAACACTGTTGTACACATCCGTGGTGATCCAGATCGTGCAACACTTACAAAAGTTGTGTGACCTGAGTCTACACGGTGGTAACATACAACCATTCTGCACTGACGATTACGTAAAACAAACCAATTTCAAACAGAGCAGATAGCACAGTAACTGCAGTCATGTAACATATCTTACGGTAGATAGCACAGTAACTGCAGTCGTGTAACATATTTAACGGTAGAGGTCCTAATCATTCGACCCCTCCGGAACCGTAAGGTCTGAGTCTATAAAGTGTTGACGTAACATCACAGAACACTTTCGAAACATACAACATTTTGCATATAAAAGGTGTGCACCTTTTGAGATCCAGAGCAACGACCTTTAAAAAAGTCCCACGTTCTGGTTCTACCCGGTGACAATTAACTGTTACCTTTACAGCGAAAAAGTAATATACCATAATTAATACATATTCACGTATACCATTTGACAATCAATACACAATAACACCTATTGTATGAAGATCATGTTCATATGATAAATCATACATGTGTGTATCTGCTGTATATCAGGTGCGATCCAGACCGTGTCGCACGACTCGGTTCCACACAATGCCGATACACTTTCATTTACGTAAACGGTCGAGTTAAAACAGCAAAACACTGTTGCACACATCCGTGGTGATCCAGATCGTGCGACACTTACAAAAGTCGTGCGACCTGGGTCTACACGATGGTAACAAACCATCATTTGCACAAAGAATTACTCTAAAAGAGCACGACACTTTCAAAAGGGCAAAAAGCACAGTAATTGCAGGCACGTGACACATTTAACTGTGAAGATCCTGATCGTACAACCTCTCCGAACCGTAAGGTCTGGGTCTATAAAGTGTCGACGTATTGACACAGAACACTTTCGAAAGTACAACATTTGTTACATATAACCAACAAAACAGTAATCATGCGCAGACCTGTCTGTAGTTCAACAGTGAAGATCCAGATCAAACGACTTTTATTAAAATCGTATGAACCGGATCTATCAATTGTCGAAGTAACATCATTAACAAATATGCTAAAGTACATCCGAATAAAACAACATATCCAAGGCACAATGCGGAAATCCAGATCATAAAGCATTTCTCAAAATATTACGGCCTGGTTCCCTGTATGTGCAGCAAACAACCATTTCATACATGGGCTAAACAGTGAATGTATAACAAGAAGTGCAGACCCTGATTGGACAGCTCTTCACGTAGCCATCTTATCTGCATCTCCACTATTTGCAAAAAATACATGTAATGTCACGAAGGTCTGGTGTTTCACCCATATATCTATACCTTACATACACATATAAACCATCTGAATGTGCAGTATCCAGTGTAATGTATATATAGAAAACATAATTATATTATATATATGTCTACCGTATAGACATGTGCTTCTTGTAATAACGTGTTTTAGAACGTTGATCAGTCTCATGGTCCAGATTAGATATTAATGTTCGTCCGATGAGTCTGAAGTAGAATCATCGGTGTAGTCGGTACGGGTTTTCTTGGAGACGTCATTCAATGTTTCAGCTGGTGTTGGCGGGGATCGTTCTACCCCAGCTGTAGTCACGTTTTTGTTAGGCGTGTTCATATTAGACGTGTGCATTGTGTTATCGACCATACAGAAACTATCTATCGATTTTTGACCATTATTATGGATTTGCCTTTCGTTGACTTGCGGCGGGTAGATTTTTTTGAGACAGTTTTGTCGCTTATAGCTCGAGATGTATCGGCTTTCTCGTGCATTGACGGATCACTTTGTGTAGGTGGTTCTGGCTGTTGTGTAGACTGGGTTGATTGTTGTGAATTGGTCGGGGGTACCGTATGGGAGTCAGATTTCTCACTCAGGTTGCACTGGCCTCGTTTATGACCAAATTCCAAGCAATCGATGCACTTCCAATCATTTTGACATTCATGGAATGCATGGCCTTGTTCCAAACACTTTTTGCAAGCCACCTTTTTGGATTGCTTGTCCAGATCCTGCCCGTCATGTATTACGCGCCCCGTAAATTTCCCAAAAACCATGAATCGAGGAAGGGGTTCAGTTAGGGTTGAAGCTTTCACTATGAAAACTCTATCCCCGGTCTCGCAATTGGTTAGACGACCGTTTACGCGGAGTTTTACTCTGCTGTGTGAGATGACATCCAGGTGTTTCAGTGTCAAAGTCCTAGTTAGAACCCCGTCTTCTACCGAAATAGGGATATTCTTTATCCTAACCCTAACCGTCTCTTCACCATCGAGACGATTTGGATTTGTATTTAATAACTCAATTCGTTTGCCCCTCAAGTGCACCCCCTCAGATAATAATGCAACTTTGTCTTCAATGTTGTCTATATAGATTCTCCACATCCCGTTGACTCTTTGTAGACCTGTCAGGTGTGAGGAATCTATTACCCGTGATAATGATTCGTACAGTTCTACGTGTTTAAGCCACTCATTTCGATCAGGTTTGCGATCACCAAACAAAGATTTCTCTCTCAAGAACACTATGGGAGCGCCGCCATATTTGTCTTGTATGCCACCCTGGGTAGCACTAGGAATTTCAATGTCTGACATACCTGGTCTTCCAGCTGGTGTTAAAGTCCAAATTTAGATCCAGTGATCTTTCTCAATGTATCCGAAAACACTTAGAGTTAATTTACTGATAAACAGTCACTCAATCATCACATAACATTAACTTTTTATGAGAGCATACGAAAAACCCGCCTTGGCAGATTCGATTATCTCCCTTTTTTCTACTACTAAAATCAAATCTATATCTTGTCAAATGTAAAAAGAGCAGACCCTGATCAGACAGCTTCTATAGCAGCCTTCTGATCTAGTCTACTCTTATTTTTAATGTGTAAAACACATTATTTCTCTGAAGAGAAGTTTTTGCTTTGACAAAAACTGTAGAATCCGATCTATATTGTGTCAAAAGAAACAGAGAAGACCCAGATCAGACAGCTTCCGTAGGAGTCGTCTGATCTGAGTCTACTCTGTTTGCTAATGCATGAAAACAGCTTTATATGAGGGAAAGGGTTAAACGATTTTTAAAGATATTCTTATTGGTCATTTCACACAAAAACTGGCATTATGTACTGCCTAGCACTTTATTTGCCTACATACCTGGGTCAAGGTATAATTGCATTAATTGCATAGCTTTATTGAAGTCATTTGAATTTCTCAAAGACCAGTTTTAGGCATTTTGAGCTAAGGCAAAAATGGCACAAGTTGTAAACAGTTTAGATCTTGGTCAACCAGTCACTTGGTATTAGTTCTGAATCCAGTTCAAGTTTATTCAGCAGTGAAAGGGTGAAAGCAGTGCACTAAGCTTATTTCATCTGCTAGATTGTTTTCCACTGAAAAATTAACATGTCAATATACATGTATTACTGTAACTCAGGTGAGCGATATAGGGCCAATGGCCCTCTTGTTTCGTTTAGCATCATCTTCTGACTTTCAATTTGACTTTCTGCAGCTTCCATCTGTTTTTCGTCAATCACTCTTTTTTTCTTCAGTTCTTTATTTTCTTTTTCCAGGGAAGCAATGTCGTCTCCCATTTTCTTTGCTTTAAATTGTGCAGATTTTGATAAAGCTTTTAGTTTTCTTGCACTTGCTTCGAGGTCCTTAATGCCCTCTGATGATGTTTTGGTTGACAGTTTATGAGCTACACCAAGCAACTGCAACTCAATCTGTTCAATGTTTTTTAATGTAACGTGAATACTGTCCATGATTACGGTTTAATCTGAAAATACACAGAACTATATATTTTAATGTATTTGGAAGTGTCTGGTAAAAATCCAAAACAAAAAGCTGCATGAACTTGGAGTTTTGGAAAATAATACTAAATAGCTATACTAAATGTAGTGTAACCTTCCTTCACTCAATAACCAAGAGACAAGATATTAAGTTTATATGTTAGTTTTTATGTTTTTAATGGCCAATTTAAGACAACATGCTTCCGAAAAAAGCATTTGAAAGGTGTTGATTTTCAAGAATGCTTATTGAAGTTGAAGTGAAGTGACACAATCATTGTTTATAAGTAAATGTGAAATAACAAATTAGTTATCAGTGAAGATTACCCACAATAAAAAACAAGACTGTATTTAACATTTGCTTATTACCCCGATGGTATCATTGACAACATATTCTGAATTTTTTTTAAGTCCCAATTAAGTCAATGTTAAAGTCATATTTATTAGGTTTGGTGAAATGGGTGGATTGGAAATGGTCCAAGACAACAACTGTATGAGTATTAAATTGTTTTAGATGAAACAGTGAATTTAGTTAATCAAACATTGATTGTTACTCAGGAGGCAACGATTGTAACAATTCCCTTTCAGTTTAATGTGACATGCCAACTAATTTATTTCCTAAATTTAGTTTCATACGGATTTTTTTCTTATATGAAATCCAAAGAATGCAAACCCTAATCAACTTGAGAACTTAAGAGCAGTTGTTTGATATAATTTTTCCCCCATTTTTTTACGTCAATTTAACAGTATTTCAGTCATAGCACGACGTCCAGGTAATTACTGGTGGAGGAAGACCCCAGATGCCCATTACACACTTTTTACAGGTACAAATCGGCAACTGAGTAAAACCACCAACCTTCCACAAGCTCACATTTGAATTAAATATGGTTACCCAGAATTAAAAAACATATTTTTTACAATAAATGCTTATGCCCCTGAAGGCATCCTTGACAGTATATTCTGAATCACATTATACTGCCTTAACCTAAATCAGAAAAACATACTATATAATGAAAAAAATAAATGAAAATTTCTGTACTTACCTCAAATAAGTAATCTATTTTCAATCGAAAAGTAGTAAAGTCAAGCAGGCAAAGCCACATGCAAGACGCAACCACCACCAAAACACCGATAGACAGCATGACACACACACACACACACACACCCAAACGCATACGCACACACACATACGAAATGAACACAGAAAACACCAAAAGACACACAAGAAACAGGGACAAACGTTCCACAACATGAACAAACCACAAGCAAAAAGACGCAAGGCAAACAAAAGGAAGGGTGACAAAGAGAGTACCGCCTTGGCACGGTCAGCAGCAAAAACACCACTGGGGGTTTAAACCGGTTTACGGACGTCCTAACCTCACACTTCTCTCAAAGTCACCCTAGCTTTACAAATATTGTAAATAAAGGTATCCCCGCTGGACTTACCCACAACATAGACGACGGTGAACACAGGACAACATGTAAAACATAGCATAATAACTGTGACAATCCGTCAAATATGTACTCAATGGCTTTGCTGAAGTCAGAGCACCTGCAGGTAAGCCGTTAAGGGCACGACAGGGAAAAAATAATACATGAGTCTGGTAAGCTCCTCCTGTATCCAAGTTTAAGAGTATACCTTCATAGAGTACTACCTCGGCCTGTCATCGCGCAAGCAAAGAGGGAAGCGTAGCTACCGACTGTAAAAGGGTCGATAACCAAACATGCAGTGTGTTGCAATATAATAGGATCATAACCTTTCTTTTTAAATTTTTTAATGCGTTTTATAAACAAATCATGAAAATGGATATGACCCCGAATTTTCCTAAGTTTGTAGATAACATCCCCATAAAATTCTGGTTGAGAAATGCCTTGTCGCAGTAACGTCCGTAGATTGCAATTATATTTACTAATGAGAGGTAAATTTCGATAATAAAATTTAGAAAAGGTTTTCCGAAGTTTGTGATATCTGTAACCTTGCTTAAGAAGTTTATCAGTTATAACTAAATTACGTCTGTTAAAATCTTCAAGCAAAGAACAGGCTCGGGCAAACCTAATAAGTTGAGAAATATAAACACCATAAGATGTAGAACGTGGCACATCCCCATCTAGAAAAGGATAATTAACAATTTTAAAATTAAAATCTTCTCTTTTATCGTATACTTTGGACGAAACTTTATCATTTGTAATTGAAAGATTCAAATCTAAAAATGAAGCATTAATTTCAGATTGATTAGCTTTGTTTAAAGACAGTTCTTTTGGGTAGATTGAAGAAACCATAGTATCAAAATAAGGATTATCTAAATTCAAAATATCGTCTTAATACCTTGAAGTTTTATTAAAAGCATTAACAATATCGGTCTGTGTATCAGGTTTTAAGCTAAGCATAAAATCCCTCTCGTAGCAATACAAAAACAAATCTGCAACAAGAGGGGCACAATTTGTACCCATGGGTATACCAACAACTTGACGATATATGGTATCTCCATAACGCACAAATATATTATCTAAAAGAAAGGTAAGAGATCTACAAACATCAAGGCAAGTCCACATTGTGTAATGTTCAACTTCTGAATTCGAAAAGAATGAACGTTGAACATTACAAGCAATGAACATTTTGTTTTCTCTGGCAAAGGTTTTTTCTATTAATTTAATAAGTCTATCCTTTATAAGATGGTGAGGTAGAGTAGTATAGAGTGTAGAGAAATCATAAGAGCTCAGTAAAGAAATGTTATACTGTTCATTTTCAAGTTTTGTTAAAACATCATTTGAATTTTTTATGGACCAAAAAACATTAATACCAGAATTTTCATATATTTTATCACAGTAGCGTTTAACATGTTCTTTGATCGTAGTAAGACAGGACGTCAAAAGTATAGATAATTTAGTAGTGGTACAACAGCTAGAGTTGGCAATAAAACGCGACTTATAAGGGTTTTTATGTAGTTTCGGAATCCAGTACAAAGTAGAAAGTTTATGTTGTTTTATGTTAGGACCAGACTTAAAATCATTGCACATTTTTACATGTTCCGAGACTATATCTTTTTCAGGTGTTTGAACAGTTATATAAGTTTTTGAATCAGTTAGTTCCTTCTTTAAAACATCAACATAATACAATCTTCAAATAATGATTACATTGTTTGATGCCTTGTCAGCAGGAACAAGAACATAATCTGAATGAAAATTAGAAATGTTTTTCTTCAAGTAGCGAAATGTAACTCTAGGTCGAGGTGGTAAAAGATGGTTATTTGATTTGTAAAAAGTTATTCGTGTATCAATAATATCGAAAATACATTTCTTCCAATCCGAAAGGGCATTAACATCAGCATGTTCTCGTCGACACCATTTGATGCAGAATTCTTGAATAGCTTCAGCAATATGAGTTCGACAAGCGTCAAAATCAATAAGAGAAGGTAATCTATATTTAGGTCCTTTAGTTAGGAGGGTCCTGAGACGTTTATCCTTAATGATATCAAAATTACCAGTAATGACATGACCAACTGGTTTATAACAAAAGCTAGAACTGCTACAATCTCAAGAAATAGGGGTATTAACATCAATATTTAAGTCAGAGACAATTTTATTGTAGTTCAAAATAACATTTCTAATAGGTTTATTATATTTATAACAGATGATTGGTGATTCAGAGTTGATGAAATATTTGGGAATAGCCTCGATTACATTCTTATCACGAAATATACTTTGAATATCAATAAAATCGATACCTTTATTTAGGAACTGAAGTATCAGAAAATGTCTTTTATGTTCAGATTCTTTATCAATACGTGGACGAAGAACATGCTGTGTGTAACTTTGTATAAGTGAGGCAGTATTAATTAACGGATCTGTACGCATATAGATTTTATCAGCCTCTTCGTCTATTGACTTAAGACAGGAAAAGGGTAAAGATGATAAACAAGATAACATAGAATGTTGACCAGTTTGTTTTAGAATAGTATGTAAATCATGGATAGACATATTACGACGTAATTTACGCTTAATATTACCATTTCTACGTCTGCCATGTGATCTACTTTTACGTTTTCGAATAGAAAATATAGAGAAAATATCGATACTTGGATCTTAAGAAATATTGCCGCTTTGGAAAATGTTATCATTAAGGCCTAAAGGAAAAGGTGTTTGTAATTTCTTTATCCAGTCTAGCTCTGTGATGAAACGAGCTTTAGATTTTAAACTACCAGTAGTTTTAGAATCATAATAAATTTGTTCTACTGGTTGAACCGAAACATATTTGAAAGAATGTCCTGTATGACGAAAATGCTGGTAAAGAAAATTGCGTACTTTTTTGATCCGGCAATGGTAACTGTGTTCACGAAACCTAGTTTTTAAAGAACCTCCTGTCTGACCTACATATTGAATGCCACAACGTGGCGCATTTCATGTAAGAACATATATAATATTAGATGAGTTTCAGTCTAAATCAGAATTAATCTTCACACTAAACACTCTACCATTAACAAGAGATTTAATTGTTGATCTAGTAGAAATGAAATTGCAACACATACACCTCTTACTATTGCACTTAGTAATTATTGGATACACCCTATGTCTTTTGTTCAAATAATGTGAATTTAGATGGACTTTACCAGAACGAATGATAGATTGCTTTAAAGGAGACAAAACGATTTTAGGTCCATTATGAAAACTGTTACTAATAGCCGAAGAGGGAACATGAAAAGATGAAGCAGAAGACAATTTTAGAGGTTTAATACAAACTGACGGCTGTAGTAATTGGAAATTAGCCAGGTTATGAGGAATCTGAACGGAAGACACAGAGTGTAAGTTTAAGTTATTAATTTTGAGTTTAGGGAGACTATTCATATTTTGTGTAGTAATTGTAGCACCCTTCTGTAAAAAGCGACATACGTATGTAACGAAAAGTGGTGTAAAATAATAGAAAACATACCAGAGATTATGACAAAAATAAAGAAGACTAAGAATATGAATGAAACATTGAATAGTGAAACATTGAAAGGGTAAAAAGTAAGAAGAAACACAAATAAGGTAAAGTCGCACTAGAGAAAACGCAAACGGCACAAATCTTAAAAGGGAAATTAAAATAGTCACACAATATGTCGGTGAGTACGGAAGCCACCATGAAGTGCAAAGTACGGTGTAAAGGTATGAGGAAACACATTGAATGTAGAGCAATTCCTGCAAGAGGAAGAAAACAATATTGAGAGACATCTTTCAGTAATCCACAGCAAAATACCGATTAAAGTGATATAGATGATCAGTCAATCATTATACATTGCTGCATCAGCAGATGCTGAAGGCATATAAAATAGTTAAACATATTCCAATTGCATGAAATGAGGTCCTTATTATGACTGCACATGTTAAAAAGGTCAACCTTAAAATTCATTGAAGTGTAAAAACAAACTAGGTCACAAAGGGGTCATAGTAACCTGCTAACCTATGACATGTAATGTGACCCTCATTCTGAACCCACATGCCAAGTTTGGTTACTGTAGGTATTATACTTTGGCTATAACTAACACAAACAAAAAAGTCAACCTGGAAATTCTCTAAGTCAATGAAGCGTAAAAACTAGGTCACAAAGGGGTCATAGTAATCTGCTAACCTATGACATGTAATGTGATCCTCATTCTAAACCCACATGCCAAGTTTGGTTACTGTAGGTATTATACTTTGGCTATAACTAACGCAAACAAAAAGGTCAACCTGGAAATTTTCTAAGTCAATGAAGCGTAAAAACTAGGTCACAAAGGGGTCATAGTAATCTGCTAACCTATGACATGTAATGTGACCCTCATTCTGAACCCACATGCCAAGTTTGGTTACTGTAGGTATTATACTTTGGCTATAACTGACTCGAACAAAAAGGTCAACCGGACGGACGGCCGGACGGACTGACGGACGGACGGACGGACGGCATTCGCCAATCTATAAGCCTGGATTGCGAGCAATCCGGCCAATGACAAAGTGAACATTAATTAGATTTTTTTTTATAAAAGTATAGAAACACGTGCAGGACATTTTGGCCATGTCATAAACTGTAGAATCACATCTATAGTATTCCAAAGAAAACAGACCCTGATCAAACAGGCCCTATGGCAGCTGTCTGATCTGGCTCTCTGCTTGCCGATGCATTTACATATAACAGAATAGGCCAAGACGAGACGGCTCCTGTTAGAGCCGTTTGATCAGGATCTGCTCTATTTGCATTTGAGATGATAATGATCTGGGTCCATGCTTATAAAACTGTTAGTTGAGTCTGAGTTCGTTCTCACGTTTTTGATTGGTCAGATTTGAGCCTTTGGCTCAAATCTGACCAATCAAAAGCATGAAAACTCAAATCTGACCAATCAAAAGCGTGAGAACCAAATCAGACTTAACTAAAAAGCTTTATAAGCAGGGAACCAGTTAATTGAAATGTTATAATCGCATATGATCACAGGGTATTTTGGAAGAAACTTTAGAATCTGTATTATTTCATAAGTAAAGAGAACAGACCCAGGTCAGTGGGATCCTTAATGATCTATTTGATAAGGGTCTACTCTGTTTGCAAATACTATTAACGTTGTCCATAAGGCAACATACAGGTAACTTGAAGGCGTGAACTAGAAAGTTTGGAGAGCTGGGGTAATTTGCAGAGGTTTACGGTTTAAACTATTAAAGACGTAACATACGAAAACAAATACATGTACATGCATTAGGTCGTCGTAGTTGGGATATTGTTTGTTCAAGTTTGCAGTGTAACTTCGGGTTGTTCCCACTTTGCCAACGTTTTTTATCTAACAACTTTGCACATTATCCCAACCCTCCCAACTTTCTAGTTCACGCCTTCAAGTTACACATGTACCTGTATTTTCTATACTGCTGAGCAAAAAAAAGCAAAACCATTCACCTAAATGTTTAAAGCATCTTGTAAAGAAACTCAAACAAACTCAAGTAGAACTTAATGTGATAAAGGAATATGCATTATGAATGATTTTAGTTTATGGAGTATATAATCCGGATACATATAAGAATTACTATGCTAGTAGTTTGGAAGTTCAGCTGTATTTTGGTGAGTTGGAAAAGTTGTTAAATGCGAGCCTTGGCGAGCATTTAACTACTTTTCTGACGAGCCAAAATACAGCTTAACTTCCAAACTACTAGCATAGTAATTCTTTTATCATGCAACACCCCAAAAAATGGAGAAAATGAAGAAAAAGAAAGATTGCTAAAGCGGTTTCGTCCCCTGAATGAAAACACATGTAAGTGCGATATATGTGACGACATGTGGGCGTGCAGTGACGTCATCGACCTTTACAACATAAACAAACTTGATTTAATCATTTTATCTGGAAAAATAGTTGAGACAAAGGTGAACAAATGTGTTAAATTGATGTTTATGTTTAATTATGCCTTTTTCGTCCTTCTGTCTTCCTCCTTTTGGCTGAACCAAACTTGCATCCCAGTGGGGTCAGTACACATGCACTATACCTCACAAGATACAGCGTCGACGTGGAAAATATTATGCTAGTAGGAAGTGACTGTATTTCGTGACGTTGCATGATAAATAAAAATTACTATGCAAGTAGTTTGGAAGTTCAGCTGTATTTTGGTGAGTTAGAAAAGTTGTTAAATGCGAGCCTTGGCGAGCATTTAAATACTTTTCTGACGAGCCAAAATACAGCTGAACTTCCAAACTACTAGCATAGTAATTCTTTTATCATGCAACTCCAAGAAAAAAGGAGAAAATGAAGAAAAAGAAAGATAGCTAAAGCGGTTTCGTCCCCTGAATGAAAATACATGCAAGTACGTATTACGTGACGTCTTGTTGGCATGCAGTGACGTCATCGACTTTTACAACATAAACAAACTTGATTTAATCCTTTTATATGGACAAATAGTTGAGACAAAGGTGAGCAAATATGTTAATTTGATGTTTATGTTTAATAATGCCTTTTTCCTCCTTCTGTTTTCCTCCTATTGGCTGAACAAAACTTGCATTCCAGTGGGGTCAGAACACACGCACTATACCTCACAAAATACAGCATCGACGTGGAAAATATTATGTTAGCAGGAAGTGACTGTATTTCGTGACGTTGCATGATAAAACTAATTAATTGGTAAGTTGATATCAAGTAGTGATTGAACAATTAAGTGACTAGCTGGCTGATTAGTATCGTGATCATAGAATGTCAGAGAGTGTAATTAATTCACTTAATCCTGATTATAATTAATAAAGACAATGTTAAAGTTCTTTTCTATTATAGAAAATACTGACTCATTGATTTCTCGGGCTATATGCATTTCGCCAACTTCAGTATCTTATTATTATTCCTGTTGATATGTCAAATACACAGGTCAACATCAGGTTTATTGAAAACTATCGGACATTCCAATTTCCAACAGTGTAGACACAAATCAGCCACCCCATCGAAAACTTGTGCTCTTATCCGGGTCTAAATTTTTAGTCACTCATCTGGGTCAACAGTTTGTCAAATACTGCTGCAAGTAGTGCAAACCCTGATCAGCCAATGCGTTTTGACGTGTTGACTTATCAGTATCTCCAATGTTTGAAGTGTTTGGTTTTTCGCGATATGACTCATAGACAACATAGACAATATCTTTATTATTACATGATGGCTAAAATGGAAAAACCCACGACATCTTTACATCTTTACCTTTTATTAACAACATATGAAGATCTAAATTGACCTTCATTAACATGAAGAGTGTGGCAGTTGTGGTTCTGAATGCAGCGAAAAAACCCGCAGAGATGTAGATTTTAACTCCTTAAAGGAACTAGCTGCGACTCCCCAAAACTCTCCGAAAGGGTCCAATCCCTATCCAACTCCGGCCTGGAGTCCAATCCCCATGGCCACCTCCGGTAGGGTCCAATCCCTACCAATCCCTATACCAACTCTCTTCTCTACCCTCCACAGATGTTATCCTCATGTGGAGGGCACTGACTAAGGGACCCAGTGTTAGGATCAATCACTGAATCAGACGGCCAGCAAAATACTGACCGACGACCTTAGCGTTAGGATCAATCACTGGATTAGTCGGCCAGCCAAAGTACCACTTCCTGTGGCATTCCTAACATAATGGATCGGTCGGCAGCCAGTTCCTTTTCCACATTGCACAAATGAACAATAACAATATTAACCAATAAACATTATAAATCAATACATCTCTCCGGAATTTTCTGCCACACGAACCACTGTTCGCCCCAAAATTCCGGATTATCATATTATTATTGATTATCAAGTATGTTATACATTGTTATACACATACCATAATGGTAAAACACCTTTACAACGATGCATACTGTTCTGCTGAATGGAAATATTCTAATATTATTAGACTGCAGCTCAAACATCCTGTTTATAAAGAAACATGTACAAACTGTAACAAGAGGGCCATGATGGCCCTGATATCGCTCACCAGACAATCTGAGGAGAAGATACTCAAACATTTCACTATTTGTTTCTAAAGAGAACTGGCCACCCCTGGGCGGTGCCAATTTTGATCACAGGGCTACAATTTATATAATAATTTTAACTTTTGTAGAGGATGCACATGCACATGATGCTATGGGCCAAATATAAAGCTGAGAATGTTACCTCCCAGTTTCAGGAGAAGCTTTTCAAAGTTTTCACTATATATGTTTCTATTGAAAACTGCCCACCCCTGGGACAGGGCCAACCACAGGAGCATAATTTATATAACTTTTGTAGAGGACCTGAACATGATGCTATAAGCCAAATATGAAAGCTGAGAACCTTCCAGTTTCAGAGGAGAAGATTTTCAAAGTTATCACTATATGTTTCTATTGAAAACTTCCTACCTCTGGGGTGGGGCAAATTTTGACCCCAGGGCCATAATTTATTTAACTTTTGTAAAGGACCTAAACATGATGCTATGTGCCAAATATGAAAGCTGAGAACCTTCCAGTTTCAAATGGAAAATATTCTAATGTAATTAGACTGCAGCTCAAACATCCTGTTTATAAAGAAACATGTACAAACTGTTACAAGAGGGCCATGATGGCCCTGATATCGCTCACCAGACAATAAGAGGAGAAGATACTCAAATATTTCACTATATGTTTCTAAAGAGAACTGGCAACCCCTGGGCGGTGCCAATTTTGATCACAAGGCTACAATTTATATAATAATTATAACTTTTGTAGAGGACCTGCACATGATGCCATGGGCCAAATATAAAGCTGAGAATAATACCTCCCAGTTTCAGGAGAAGTTTTCACTATATGTTTCTATTGAAAACTGCCCATCACTGGGGCGGGGCCAATTTGACCCCAGGGGCGTAACTATGTCTCCCCCATTTATGGGGAGACATATTGTTTTTGGCAGAGTTGTCTGTCTGTCTGTCCGTCCGTCCGTCTGTCCGTCCGTCCGTCTGTCTGTCCATCCGTCCGTCCGTCCGTCTGTCTGTCTGTCTGTCCGTCACAAACTTGTGTCGCGCGTATCTCTGAAACCAGTTTAGCTAGAGTCACCAAACTTCACAGGAATGTTCAACAGCATGAGGTGTTATGCACCTGGGTTTTTTGAATTGTCTCCCCTGATAACTTTGGAGTTATTGCCCCTGATGACTTAAATTTAGACAAACTTTGTGTCGCGTGTATCTCTGAAACCAGTAGGGCTAGAGTCACCAAACTTCACAGGATTGTTCACTAGCATGAGTTGTTTTGCACTTGTTTTTTTTTAATTGTCTCCCCCTGTTAACTTTGGAGTTACTGCCCCTGGTGACTTAAAATTAGACAAACTTTACTTAGTGTCGTGCATATCTCTTAAACCAGTAGGGCTAGAGTCACCAAGCTTCACAGGAATGTTGACCAGCATGAGTTGTTGTGCACCTGGATTTTTGAATTGTCTCCCCTTGATAACTTTGGAGTTATTGCCCCTGATATGATTACTTAAAATTAGAGAAACTTTGTGTCATGCATATCTTTAAAACCACTTGGTCTAGAGTCACCAAACTTCACAGGAATGTTGACTGGCATGAATTGTTGTGCACCTGGGTTTTTAATTGTCTCTCCCTGATAATTCTTGAGCTATTGCCCCTGATATGATAACTTAAAATTAGAGAAACTTTGTGCTGCACGTATCTCTAAAGCCACTAGGGCTAGAGTTACCAAACTTCACAGGAATGTTCACCAGCGTGAGTTGTTGTGCATCTGGGCTTTTTAATTGTCTCCCCTTTGGAGTTACTGCCCCTTATGACTTAAAATAAGAGAAACTTTACTTTGTGTCGTGTGTATCTCTGAAACCACTAGTACTAGAGTCACCAAACTTCACAGGAATGTTGACCAGCATGTGTTGTTGTGTACCCGGTGTTTTTGAATTGTCTCCCCTGATAATGTTGGAGTTATTTCCCCTGATGACTTAAAATTAGACCCTGATAAGTTGGGAGTTACAGCCATTACACTTTGTATTGGAAAGAGGATGGGAGGGGGAGACATCTGTTTTTGTGACAAAACAAACCTCTAGTTTATATAACTTTTGTAGAGGACCTAAAGATGATGCTATGAGCCAAATATGAAAGCTGAGAACCTTCCGGTTTCAGAGGAGAAGATTTTCAAAGTTTTACTATATTTTTCTATTGAAAACTGCCCACCGCTGGGGCGGGGCCAATTTTGACCCCAGGGGCATAATTTATATAACTTTTGTAAAGGACCTAAAGATGATGCTATGTGCCAAAGATGAAAGCTGAGAACCCTGTGGATTCAGAGGAGAAGATTTTTGAAGGTTCAATTTGTTGACGACGCACGACGGACGACGGACACCGCACGCCGACGGACATCAGGCAACCACAAATACTCACCCTGAGCACTTGTGCTCTGGTGAGCTAACAATAACAAGAGGGCCAGCTCTCACCTGAGATAACCCCAGGGGCGGGGCCATTTTTGACCACAAGAAATCATGTGTACAACCTTGGTAGAGAACCACAAGGCAAAGCAGTATGCCATTAATTAACGGTCTAAGCCTTATGGTTTCAGAGAAAAATAATATTTTATATTTTTCCCATGAAAAACTGATAAGCCCTGAGGTCGGGCTAAGTTTCGCCCAGTGGTCAGGATCGTAAGTTAAACATTTTTGGCAGAGGACCACAAGCCACAGCTACATATTTGTAGAGGACCATTAGGTCATGTTGCATACCAAATATCAATGGTCTAGGCCTTACAGTTTCAGTAGATCTTTAAAGATTTTCCAATGAAAAACTGATAAGCCCTTGGGCGGGGCCATTTTTTGGCCCGGGGTATAATTTGAACAATATTTGTAGAGGACCATAAGATCATGTTACATACAAAATATCAAAGGTCTAGGCCTTACAGTTTGAGAGAAGAAGATTTTTAAAGGTTTTCCTATGAAAAACTGATAAGCCCTTGGGCGGGGCAATTTTGGCCCGGGGATCATAATTTGAACGACCTTTGTAGAGAACCATTAGATCATGCTACATAACAAATATCAAAGGTCTATGCCTTACAGTTTCAGTAAAGAAGATTTTTAAAGATTTTCCTATGAAAAACTGATAAGCCATTGGGCGGGGCCATTTTTGGCCCGAGGGTCATTATTTGTAGAGGACCATAAGATCATGCTACATACCAAATATCAAAGGTCTAGGCCTTACAGTTTCAGAGAAGAAGATTTTTTTTAAAGATTTTCCTATGAAAAATTCCATATTACCATATATGGAAAAAATTACCACGCCCTCTGGCGGCCATGTTTTTTGCCGGATCAAAATTATTTGACAAATTTTAAAGTCTATCAACTGAGAAACATTTTGGTGAAAACTATATTCAAATCGGACAAGTCATTCTGGAGAAAAAGATTTTTCTAGATATTGTGTACAGTTGCCATGGCAACAAGACCGATGGCCCCACCCACTATCTTTTAACAACTTTGGAAGCACCCACCCACAGTATGTATCTGACCAAGTTTGGTTACAATTGGGCAGTCGGTTTCAGAGAAGTCGTTTGAAATTATTGACGGACAGACAGACGGCGTCCTGACAAACGGACACAGGGGTATCACAATAGCTCACCTTGAGCACTTTGTGCTCTAGTGAGCTAAAATCACAATGCGTAATGATCTGGAGAATGGAATAGCACAAATGACATGAATTCATAATCATCAGGTTTAAAAGAAACATGTCACATGTTCTATTCACAAAATATTGAACATAACACTTCATCGAACTCTAGAAGTAACACATCATTGCCAATATCGGACAAATGCACATCATCTCCAAAGTAAAACCCCAGTGTATCAGTAGATATGTACTCATGAGACATGAAACGCCTCCCAATGTAACAACTTTTTTCTCTCCATTTTGTCCACTAGAATAGATAAACTGTCCCAGGACAGTCTTGAAAGTAGTTCAGAAATTGCTATCTTAACCTGCGGGAACATCTCCTGCAGAAGCAGGGTACATGAGAAAGCTGTGAGGTTATTGGATAGAGCACAATCACCCAGGAAGTTGAGGGTACAGCCAGGCACTATGTACTTTATGCATACGTACATGTCTACGATGTCAAGTTTATTCTTTTTCAAACAAAACAGTTGTACATACTTAATATCCACTAGTATTTGTAATTGGTTCCTTTTTTGCACAAGGATAGCCAACCAGAGCAAGTATCACATCCGTATTCTATTGTTATAGCCGAACAATGCCTTTCACATCCAAATTCTATTGTTTAGCTGAACAATGCATTTCCCATCCGGAATCTATTGTTTTTAGCTGAATAATGCATTCCACATCCGGAATCTTTTGCTTTAGCTGAACAATGCATTTCAACAACCCAAATTACTTTTTCTGCTGTAAACAATAGACGTTGGTCAAGTGGAAATACACCATAACTTCTTCATAGTAATGAGTCTCGTTGAAAATCCTACTTCTAAACGATCCTTTAGTAAACATAAAAACGAAGCCTGTAAACTTGAGTTTCTCTCTAGTGGATCACGTTTTTGTAACTAAAGGTAAAAAGGCATGCAAAGTCTGTGTTTTATTCTAAAGAAAGGGATAATTTAGCAAAACTAAGTAAATCTGCACCTAGAAAATTCTGGAAGTATATTAATAAATTTAAGAGTAAAACTACATAAAATCATGATATAAGCGCAAATTTATGCCTTTATCTGCAATTTTAGGGACATCTCGAATACACCACATTGTCAGTTTAACACGAGCGAACGCGTTCATGTCTCTCGAGATGAACAATTAAATATTGCACAACTTGATAGTCCATTTACAAACGAAAAAACAATTTCATTGTTGAAACACAATAAAAGTGCTGATTTCGATGGTAATGTTGTTGATTTTTTCATTGACACAAACTATTTTATCAACCATATTTATGTTCTATTTTTAATTACATTTTTGATTCTGGAGTTTATCCAGACGCTTGGGCTAAGGGTATTATATTCCCTATTGATAAAAAGGGTAATGACGATAACCCATCGAATTACAGGGGTATAACTCTTGTAAACATTTTAGCTAAAATGTTCTCACTTACCATGAGAAATCGTATTAACAAATGGTGTGAAAGTAATGATATTTTCAATGATTCTTAATTTCGTTTTCGGGATGACCGGTCAACTGCTAGTGCTATTTTTATGCTGCATACAATAATACAAAAGATTTTGTCAAATAATAAACGCCTGTGGTGTGTATTTATAGATTATGAGAAAGCTTTTGATACTGTTAAAAGGGATGCGTTATGGATTAAGTCAGTGGAGTCAGGAGTAAGTTGTAAAATGATAAGTATGATCAAATCTATTTATGGTGTAGTTAAATCATGTGTGAAAATCTCGCCTAGTATGGATATTTCTGAATTTTTCGATGTTACAGTTGGATTGAAACAAGGGGAACCGCTCTCACCATTACTGTTTATTCTGTTTGTAAATGATATAACTACTTCTATTGACTTTGGTTATCTAACTGAAAATTATCTTAATCGTTTATCTAGATATTTAATTTTGTTCGCTGATGATATTGTACTTTTTACTACAGATCCTGTGAGCCTTCAGGCTAAAATTGATAGTATACAGAGGTATTCTGTAATGTGGGGCCTAAAAATTAATGTTAAGAAAATAAAAGTTTGCATTTTTGAAAAAAGAAAGACAGCTGACAATGTAAGTTTTTTCGTCAACAATGAAAGTATTGAAATTGTTGATCAATTTTCATATCTAGGAATAATTTTTACGTATACCGGAAACATGTCCTCAACCGTCAAAACACTGTCAGAACAATAATAACCTAGTGGCTTCATTTGACAGGGTTAAACTTGACTTAAAAACCAAATTATAGCTTTTTGACTCGTTAGTTGCTCCTATATTATTATACGGGTCTGAAGTATGGGGTGTGTATAATTTTACCGAAATTGATAATTTACATCTTAAGTTTTGTAAATATGTACTTGGTGTTAACCCTTTCCCTCATATAAACGTGTTTTCACGCACCTGCAAACATAGTAGACCCAGATCAGGCGGCTCCCAGAGGAGCCGTCTGATCAGGGTCTGTTCTGTTTGCTAATGGAATTTGCAAGATCTGTTTCTATACTTTTGTTTGCCTTGCGTCTTTGTGCTTGTGGTTTTTTCATGTTGTGGAACGTTTGTCCCTGGGTCTTGTGTGTCTTTTGGTGTTTTCTGTGTTCATTTCGTGTGTGTGTGTGTGTGCGTTTGGGTGTGTGGTTGTGTGTGTGTGTCATGCTGTCTATCGGTGTTTTGGTGGTGGTTGCGTCTTGCATGTGGCCTTGCCTGCTTGACTTTACTACTTTTCCATTTCTAAGATAGCTACAATGTTCCACCTTGCATATTTCAGTATAACTATTTTATCAATGAATACTCAGTAGGTATTGAAATTTGTAATAAACATAGAACAGGGAAAGGGTTAAACAAGCTACTCCAAATAATGCTGTCTACGGTGAGCTGAGTCGATTTCCATTGTCTATTATGGCAAAGGAAAGAGCGATTATTTTTTTGTTAAAAATAATGAAGAATACTGATTCACCTATGTACCTCATGTATATTGATCAATGTAATAATGTTAATGGTAAATGTTGGGCTAAAATAATCAACTCAGTTGTTGATCATCTTGGATACACTGAATTAAGAAACCATTTTAACATTAATGTGTCTTATTTACCTTCAATTAAAATACGCATAAGAGACCAATTTATTCAAGAATGGAATGCCTCCATAACAAATTTGTCAAAACTGTCATTTTATTGTAAATTCAAAAAAGAATTCTGTTACGAGCCATATCTTAATAAAATAAGATATGACTCTAACAGAATTCAATTTACTAGGTTACGGTTATCGTCACATTCATTAGAAATAGAATCAGGAAGATAAAGAGAATCGTTTTTGCAGGATGTGTAATTTGAACTGCGTTGAATCAGAATATCATTTTGTATTATGTTGTCCAAAATACGCAAATTTACGTCGACAGTATTTAGGTAATATTTCTTGGCCCGCTATAGGAAAATTCAACTCATTGCTTAGTTCTAGTAATAGCAGTTTAATTAATATTTTTAATAAGCTTTCAATTTATGTCAAGAAGGCAAATATTTTACGCCAAAAAACCCTGGACTTTTTAACTGTTTCGTAATTCTGAAAGTGTTGCCGATATGCTCATAAAGCTGAACTGAACTGAACTGAGCTATCTGCACACATTGACTAGCCGATGACGTCAACCATATGATACAGAAACTGTGATGTTTGAAGTTTGAAGTGTGAAGAAGTGTGAAGTTTGAAGTGTGAAATTTGAAGTGTGAAGTTTGAAGTCTGGAGTATGATTATTCAATAAGCCGGTAATAGTACATATTCTTCATGAAGTTTGAAGTCTGAAGTTTGAAGTGTGTGTAATGTAATGTCACCACCGGTCTTTCGTAAAGAGGGGATACGTTTATTATACCCCCCACAACGAAGTTTGGGGGGTATACTGGAATCAGGTTGTCCGTCTGTCCGTCCGTCCGTCTGTCCGTCCGTGGACACAATTTTGTCCGGCCTTCTTCTTCTACAGTTTTGCTTCAATTTTGTTGAAAGTTCATATATAGCCATATGACCATATAAACCTGTGCACCGCATATTTCCGTTATGATCGGACCACTACTTCAGGAGTTATCTCCCCTTTTTAGTCCCCTACCAATGTTTTCCGGTTTTCTGGACATTTTATGGAAGTGACTCGAGATATCAACTCTATATTTAGTACAAAGCTAAATCTGTATAAGTTACAGCTTATGTCACAATCTCAGTCCAGTTGAATAATTTTTTCCAGAGTTATTGCCCTTAAACTTTAATTTTTTTCTTCAAATTTGGGATTTTCCTTACTTTTTTTGGAAGTGGTTGCAGATATTAACTTTATATTTGGCATAAAGCTAACGCTAGATGATTTAAAGCTTAATTCCCATTCTCAGTCTGGTTGAATATTTTTTCCAGAGTTATGGCCCTTGAACTTTAATTTTTTGTCAAATTTTCAGTTTTCCGGTCTTTCTTTGGAAGTGGTTGCAGATATTAACTTCATATTTGACATATAAATAAATCTAGATGAGGTACAGCTTAAGTTCAAATATCGGTCTGGTTGAATAATATTTGTCAGAGTTATGGTCCTTGAACTTAATGTTTTTCTGAAAAGGTACCTAGCTTTAGAACTTTGGATTTCACAAAAACCTCATGAAAGGGTCTTATTTCACTGAGTTATTCTTCATTTTTATTACATAAATTGAGTTGGGGCATGTATTGTTTTTAAATCTCTTTTCTGTATGTACATATGTTCAGATTGATGATAAGTGTTCTGACATGCAGACAGGTGGGGGTATTCGTTAGCCTTTGGCTTACAGTTCTAGTTTATATTGTTGTCTTTTAGGGTTGGGATTGAATAAGTGTGTGGTAGGGCGCCCCTTAACCGATTTAAACCCCCAGTGACTACTGTCACTGACCGTTCTAAGGCGGTACTCATATCCTCCCTCTATTGTTTGTTTGTTTTGTCTTTGTGTGCCTCTTTGTGTTTTGGAAGTTATGTACATTTGATTTTCTTCCTGTGATGCTCTTTGAGCGACTGCTTGTTTTGTATGTCATGTTTCCTGCATGACTCATATTTGTACTTTGTTTGATGAAAGTACAAATATGTATCATGCAGGAAACACCACATACAAAACACACTTTATTGTCTTTCAGAAACACAACCACTATAAGCTATAATATTCGCATTAACATTTATTTGGTCAATTTTTCATATACATGTACATGCGTACAGAACCAGTACTGCAATATAGGTTTTTATTTCTGATAGTCTCAACGGGCAGAAAAAAAAATTAAATCTATCAATCTATCACATGCTTTGCCGTATATAATTACTACATCAGTAATAAGTACTAAGTCAGCATGAGGAAATCATGAGGAAACTGCTCACACTACAGCACAAATTTACAGTCAAACCGGTCCCAAGTCAAATCGGTCCCTGGTCAAACCGGCCTCCAAAAAGTCAAACGGGTCTCACATGATTTGTTTTGGTCAAACCGGCCCCGCAATTTTAAATCGAATTTTAACCATGTCAAATATTAATCATTTATAGAAATCCAGTGTAGTTGCTTATCGCATACATTTTGGTCAGTTAGAAATTCGGCATTGTATTAGTTTATACTCGACTCGCGTTTAGATTAAGTGACATTGGCACATAGGTAATGCCAATTAATGGTACGCATGTGTCTTTCGGTAGGTGTGATAATCCAATTGATGGCACGCGCGTGCATGTTGTTTGTGATAATCCCATTTACCCATTCAATACCCTTAATGCCATACTAAATGGACTCTATAATTAACAAGAGGGCCATGATGGCCCTGATATTGCTCACCAGACATTCAGACATTCAAAATTTTCACTATATGTTTCTATAGAAAAGTGGCCATCCCTTGGGCAGGGCCATTTGTTTTTACCGAAAGGGCATAATCTATATAACTTTTGTAGAGGACTTGAACGTGATGCTATGTGCCAAATATGAAAGCTGAGCACCTTCCACCAGTTTCAGAGGAGAGGAATTTCAAAATTGTCACAATATGAGTCAATATGAGTCTATACAAAACTGGCAACCCCTGTGGCGTGGCCAATTTTCACACACTATTCGGGGCATAATTTAAATATAACTTTTGTAGAGGGCCTGAACATGATGGTATGTGCTAAATATGAAAGCTGAGAACCTTCAACCAGTTTCAGAGGAGAAGATTTTCAAAATTGTCAAAATACGTTTCTATACAAAACTGGCAACCCCTGTGGCGTGGCCAATTTTCACCCTGGGGCATAATTTAAATATAACTTTTGTAGAGGGCCTGAACATGATGGTATGTGCTAAATATGAAAGCTGAGAACCTTCAACCAGTTTCAGAGGAGAAGATTTTCAAAATTGTCAAAATATGTTTCTATACAAAAATGGCCACCCATGGGGCGTGGCCAATTTTCACCCCAGGGGCATAATTTATATATAACTTTTGTAGAGGGCCTGAACATGATGGTATGTGCTAAATATGAAAGCTGAGAACCCTCAACCAGTTTCAGAGGAAAAGATTTTCAAAATGTTCACTATATGTTTCAATACAAAACTGGTCACCCCTGGGGCGGGGCCAATTTTGGCCCCAGGGGCATAATTTATATAACTTTTTATACGCCCACCTAATAAAGGTGGTCGTATGTTGTCGTGGCCCCGTCCGTCCGTTCGTTCGTTCGTTCGTCAACATTTTGTTTGTCCGCTGTTTTCTGGGAAAACTATTTGACAGATATTAATGAAACTACACACAAATGTTAAATGCATCAAGATCTGAAGCTGAGTTGATTCTGAGGTTCATTTGATTTTTCATTTCAGAGTTATGGCCCTTGTCCTTAAAAAATATGCAAATAGTTTGTACGCTGTTTTCAGTTTCTGGGAAAGCTATTTGAGAGATATTAATGAAACTTCACACAAATGTTTCATGCATCAAGATCTGAAGTTGAGTCGATTCTGAGGTTCATTTGATGTGTCGTTTCGGAGTTATGGCCCTTTTACTTTAGAAAATAATTCAAATACATGCAAATAGTTTGTCCGCTGTTTTCTTGGAAAACTATTTGACAGATATTAATGAAACTTCACACAAATGTTTAATGCATCAAGTTCTGAAGCTGAGTTGATTCTGAAGTTCATTTGATATTTCATTTCAGAGTTATGGCCCTTGTCCTTAAAAAATATGCAAATACATGTAGTTTGTCCGCTGTTTTCTGGGAAAACTATTTGAGAGATATTAATGAAACTTCACACAAATGTTTAATGCATCAAGATCTGAAGCTGAGTCGATTCTGAGGATCATTTGATTTGTCGTTTCGGAGTTATGGCCCTTTTACTTTAAAAATAATGCAAATACATGCAAATAGTTTGTCCGCTGTTTTCTGGGAAAACTATTTGACAGATATTAATGAAACTTCACACAAATGTTTAATGCACCAAGTTCTGAAGCTGAGTTGATTCTGAGGTTCATTTGATTGATCGTTTCAGAGTTATGGCCCTTGTCCTTAAAAATATGCAAATAGTTTGTCCGCTGTTTTCTGGGAAAACTATTTGAGAGGTATTAATGAAACTTCACACAAATGTTTAATGCATCAAGTTCTGAAGCTGAGTCAATTCTGAGGTTCATTTGATTTGTCGTTTCAGAGTTATGGCCCTTGTCTATAAAAATATGCAAATAGTTTGTCCACTGTTTTCTGGGGAAACTATTTGAGAGATATTAATGAAACTTCACACGAATGTTTAATGCATCAAGGTCTGAAGCTGAGTTGATTCTGAGGTTCATTTGAGTTGTCGTTTCAGAGTTATGGCCCTTGTCCTTAAAAATATGCAAATAGTTTGTCCGCTGTTTTCTGGGAAAACTATTTGAGAGATATTAATGAAACTTCACACAAATGTTTAATGCATCAATATCTGAAGCTGAGTCGATTCTGAGGATCATTTGATTTGTCGTTTCGGAGTTATGGCCGTTTTACTTTAAAAAATAATGCAAATACATGCAAATAGTTTGTCCGCTGTTTTCTGGGAAAACTATTTGACAGATATTAATGAAACTTCACACAAATGTTTAATGCATCAAGTTCTGAAGCTGAGTTGATTCTGATGTTCATTTGATTTATCGTTTCAGAGTTATGGCCCTTGTTCTTAAAAATATGCAAATAGTTTGTCCGCTGTTTTCTGGGAAAACTATTTCAGAGGTATTAATGAAACTTCACACAAATGTTTAATACATCAAGGTCTGAAGCTGAGTTGATTCTGAAGTTCATTTGATTTGTCGTTTCGGAGTTATGGCCCTTTTACTTAAAAAATAATGCAAATAGTTTGTCCGCTGTTTTCTTGGAAAACTATTTGACAGATATTAATGAAACTTCACACAAATGTTTTATGCATCAAGATCTTAAGCTGAGTTGATTCTGAAGTTCGTTTGATTTTTCATTTCCGATTTATGGCCCTTGTCCTTAAAAAAATATGCAAATCATTTGTCCACTGTTTTCTGGGAAATTTTTTGAGAGATATTAATGACACTTCACACAAATGTTTAATGCATCAAGATCTGAAGTTGAGTCGATTCTGAGGTTCATTTGATCTGTCGTTTCGGAGTTATGACCCTTTTACTTAAAAAATAATGTAAATAGTTTGTCCGCTGTTTTCTGGGAAAACTATTTGACAGATATTAATGAAACTTCACACAAATGTTTAATGCATCAAGATCTGAAGCTGAGTTGATTTTGAAGTTCGTTTGATCTTTCATTTCAGAGTTATGACCCTTGTCCTTAAAAAATATGCAAATAGTTTGTCCACTGTTTTCTGGGAAAACTATTTGAGAGATATTAATGAAACTTCACACAAATGTTTAATGCATCAAGATCTGAAGTTGAGTCGATACTGAGGTTCATTTGATTTGTCGTTTCGGAGTTATGACCCTTTTACTTAAAAAATAATGTAAATAGTTTGTCCACTGTTTTCTGGGAAAACTATTTGAGAGATATTAATGAAACTTCACACAAATGTTTAATGCATCAAGTTCTGAAGCTGAGTTGATTCTGAGGTTCATTTGATTTGTCGTTTCGGAGTTATGGCCCTTTTACTTAAACAAGAGGGCCAGAATGGCCCTGAAGCGCTCACCAGACTATCAGAGGAGAAGATTTTCAAAGTTTTCACTATATGTTTCTATAGAAAACTAGCCGACCCTAGGGCAGGCCAATTTTGACCCCAGGGGCGTAATTTATATAACTTTTGTAGAGGACATGAACATGATGCTATGAGCCAAATATTAAAGCTGAGAACCTTTCAGTTTCAGAGGAGAAGATTTTCAAAGTTTTCTCTATATGTTTCTGCTGAAAACTACCCACCCCTGGGGCGGGGCCAATTTTGACCCCAGGGCCATAATTCATATAACTTTTGTAGAGGACCTATACATGATGCTATGTGCCAAATATGAAAGCTGAGAACTTTCCAGATTCAGAGAAGAAGATTTTCAAAGTTTCGGACGACGGACATCTGGTGATCACAAAAGCTCACCCTGAGCACTTTGTGCTCTGGTGAGCTAAAAATAATGCAAATACATGCAAATAGTTTGTCCGCTGTTTTCTGGGAAAACTATTTGACAGATATTAATGAAACTTCACACAAATGTTTAATGCATCAAGATCTGAAGCTGAGTTGATTCTGAAGTTCATTTGATTTTTCATTTCAGAGTTATGGCCCTTGTCCTTAAAAAATATGCAAATAGTTTGTCCACTGTTTTCTGGGAAAACTATTTGAGAGATATTAATGAAACTTCACACAAATATTTAATGCATCAAGATCTGAAACTGAATTGATTCTGAGGATCATTTGATTTTTCGTTTCAGTTTTCGTATGCAAATAGTTTGTCCGCTGTTTTCTGGCAAAACTGTTTGACAGATATTAATGAAACTTCATACACATGTTTAATGCATCAAGACCTGAAGCTAAGTCGATTCTGAGGATCATTTGGTTTGTTGTTTCGGAGTTATGGCCCTTGCACTTAAAAAAATAATGCAAATCTATGCAAATATGAGGATGGCCATAACTTTTTCATTTGGTTTTTATATGGTTAAACCTTAATGTGAATTTTCACATATATTGCGGGGGGTTGATATGTCATTTTATTCTAAAGTTATGGTCTTTGAACTTCGTGTGTTCGTTGCTTTGTTAGTCGGTCAACTTTTAGTTTGTCTGTTGTTTTCTGGGAAAACTATTAAAATGATATAAATGAAACTTCACACAAATGTTTTAAGCAACAAAATTTGAAGCTGAGTTTATTTTGGAAATCAAGATCTGAAACACAGATTAGAAACTGTCAACACTTATAAGGCATGTTGAATCAGAGAAAGTTTGCAAGTGGGCGTATTATGTACCGTATGCGGTACTTTTGTTTGTGAAGGACCTGAACATGATGCTTTGAGCCATATATGAAAGATGAGAACCTTCCAGTTTCAGAGGAGAATATTTCCAAAGTTTTCACAATACGTTTCTATTGAAAACTACCCATCTCTGGGGCGGGGCCAATTTTGACCCCCGTGCCATAATTTATGTAACTTTTGTAGAGGACCTGAGCATGATGCTATGAGCCAAATATGAAAGCGTAGAACCTTCCTGTATCCGAGGAGAAGAATTCCAAAGTTTTCACTAATGTTTCTATTGAAAACTTCCCACCCCTGGGTCGGGGCCAAATTTGACCCAAGGGGCTTAATTTATAAACCAAATTGTTGTAAAGGACCTGAACATGATGCTATGTACCAAATATGAAAGCTGACATCCTTCCAGTTTCAGAGGAGAATATTTTCAAAGATTTACTATATTGAAAACAAGGCGTAAGTTCGTTAGTAAAACGGTACCCAGGGGCAGGGCCAATTGATCTTACGCCAGGATTTTTCATTGACAGCTAATCAACCAATCAGTAAGCGATAACTGATAAGTCCACGCAAATATGAAAGCTGAGAACCCTGTAGATTCAGAGGAGAATATTTTTAAAGGTTCAAATTGTTGACGGACGACGTCGGACGACGCATGACGCACACCGCACGATGGACATCAGGCGATCACAAAAGTTCATCCTGAGCACTTTGTGCTCTGGTGAGCTAAAACTGATGTACCAGAGTGTTTAACCTTCCCCTCATATATAAACGTGTGTTCACGCATTTGCAAACAAAGTAGACCTACATCAGACGGCTCCTGTAGGAGCCATTTGATCAGGGTATGCTCTGTTTGCTAATGGAATTTGATAAATCTGTTTCTTTAATTCAAAATATGGCTACCATGTTTCACCTACCATATTTCATTATGATTATTTTTTTCATGAAGATTCATCAGGAGGTATTGAAATTTAGAATAAACATTATTCATGTACAGATAGACCAACTTATTTTGAAACAAAACATGACCTACTCTAATGTAAACAAAACGAAGCGACTACAGCGCTTCTTTATTTTTAAAAGCCTTAGCAAGCCGCAATGTTTTCAACATAGTTGTCTTGGTGCAATGGATATGTATCTGGACTTACATGTGGCGGTCTTGAGTTCGATTCTTACCAGTGACTAATATTTTTTTTCATTAAAATACTGTCCGTACAAAACAACAATAAATATAAATAATAACATATAATAATTATTAACAAAATATTAACATATAATTGAAAAAGAATAAAAAATAAAAATAAAATTACAAATAGTAAATAGTTTTTTAAAAAACAAAAAAAGAGTAAACTGCATAGCTCGAGATTCGAACCCACGACCTCCTGTTTGCAAGACTAGGTACATATCCATTAGACCAAAGCCCAGTACATAATATATGGTGAGTTACTAAAGTGTGTTGTCTGGCCCTGTACTTCTGTGCTGTTATGTAAACAACAAAATAACAACAAGTCTCAATATAGCGTGGTTTACCTGTAAGATATTATGACATCCATTAATATAATATTACGGTAATAATAATCTGTTTGCTTATGGTATTTTAACTGGATTAAAATTTATAGCGGCATAAGAATCCAGAACATTTTGACTCGTCAAAAACTGTAGCATCAGGGTTATATCATACCATAAGCAAACGGAGCAGACCCTGATCAGATGACCACTATTACTGTCTGATCTGGATCTACTTTGTTTGCAAATGCATAAAAATATGTTTATATGAAGGAAAGGGTTAACAGCAATTGAACCCTTTACTCCATAAATATGCTTATGCACCCAGATGAGACCGCTCCTATATGAGTCGTCAGATCAGGGTCTGCTCCGTTTGGTTATGATATAATATATACATGTATGATTCTAGTTTCTGCCATGACCAAATTTCCTGTGTCTATGTAATATTATAACAACTATATCAAATTAATATTCATGATGTCTTTATTTTTTACACGAATGTTCATATCAAACTGTTTTATGTAATTGTAATCACAGGTGCCCTTCGCGTACTATGTATCAACAACACCTCCATCACAAATACATTATTTTTTAACTATCGTTTGGTATGTTTTAGATACTTATGACATGTGATTAGAAAATAATGTATTCGTGAAGGAGTTATTGTTGTTCTTGTTGTTGTTGAGACATAGCATGCGAAGGGCACCTGTGATTGTAATTGCCTGACTAGAGCATACTAAAATTTATCATGAACGTAAATTTCCCATGGAAAAGTAGTAAAGTCAAGCAGGCAAAGCCACATGCAAGACGCAACCACCACCAAAACACCGATAGACAGCATGACACACACACACAACCACACACCCAAACGCTAGCACACACACACACACAAACGAAATGAACACAGAAAACACCAAAAGAGACACAAGAACCAGGGACAAACGTTCCACAATATGAACAAACCACAAGCACAAAGACGCAAGGCAAACAAAAGGAAGGGTGACAAAGAGAGTACCGCCTTGGCACGGTCAGCAGCAAAAACACCACTGGGGGTTTAAACCGGTTTACGGACGTCCTAACCTCGCACTTCTCTCAAAGTCACCCTAGCTTTACAAATATTGTAAATAAAGGTATCCATGTTAGATGTTAACTAGATGTTTTTGCATCCTGAAAATAATTCTGCTGTAAAACTTTGGAACACTCTCACTGCTGTACACAAGTCTTTTAAGAAACTATAATCAGACTTATTTCCATATTTCCAGGCCTTTTTCTGGCCATATTTGGAAAAGTGCATTTATAGCAATTAATCTAATTGATATTCATAGTGTCATTATTGCTTACATGAATATTTGTGGAGTAAAGGGTTAAATTCGGCCTACACATTCATTTAGTCAGGCTACGCCCCTGATCCTGTAGAACCGTCCTGCGAATACGAATAAAAATCCGCAAAGTGGTTTTAGAGAACATTAGAATATAACGAAAATTAGCCGTACTCCAATCGGCCATCATGTATTTCAATGAACCACAGTTTTGGAACACTAGAGGGTTAATACATGTTTTTTTTTTCAGGCAGTGTCCCGAGGGTGTGCAATCGTAACTACTCGCCGTATTCCGTCAGAGTTCTTAGGAGGCAGGCAACAGAAGATCCTTGTTTTTCGCCGACAATTCACCACGTACCACAATCTATAGCTCCTCTTGGCTTTCAATACAGATCCTGAAATAAGATTATGGTCTAGATAAACAAATATGTCCATAAGCATTGTAAAACACTGTAAAAATTATTCTACAAATTGCTTTCACACTGTGCCAAGAGTGAATTTTCTGTTTGTCCGAGCCGCGAAAACACATGACAAAAACCCAACAAAACGACACTTTTCACCATAAGATTTGAAACTGCCAGGACATTGCAATGCTCCAAAGCACTTCATGCTGAGGATCCATACCATAGTACCTTTCAAATAAACAAGCTTTGGACCCCCGGGCCAAAAATGGCCCCGCCCAAGGGCTTATCAGTTTTTCATAGGAAAATCTTTAAAAATCTTCTTCTCTGAAACTGTAAGGCCTAGACCTTTGATATTTGACATGTAGCATGATGTAATTGTCCTCTACAAAGATTTAATCAAATTATGACCCCCGGGCCAAAAATGGCCCCGCCCAAGGGCTTATCAGTTTTTCATAGGAAAATCTTAAAAAATCTTCTCTGAAACTGTAAGGCCTAGACCTTTGATATTTGGCATGTAGCATGATCTTATGGTTCTCTACAAAGATTGTTCAAATTATGACCCCCGGGCCAAAAATGGCCCCGCCCAATGGCTTATCAGTTTTTCATAAGAAAATCTTTAAAAATCTTCTTCTCTGAAACTGTAAGGCCTAGACCTTTGATATTTGGCATGTAGCATGATCTAATGGTACTCTACAAAGTTTGTTCAAATTATGACCCCCGGACCAAAAATGGCCCCGCCCCGGGGCTTATCAGTTTTACATTAGAAAATCTTTAAAAAATCATCTTCTCTGAAACTGTAAGGCCTAGACCTTTGATATTTGGCATGTGGCATGATCCGGTGGTCCTCTACAAAGACTGTTCAAATTATGACCCCCGGGCCAAAAATAGGAACATCTTTAAAAATCTTCTTCTCTAAAACTGTAAGGCCTAGACCTTTGATATTTGGCATGTAGCATGATCTAATGGTCCTCTACAAAGATTGTTCAAATTATGACCCCCGGGCCAAAAATGGCCCCACCCAAGGGCTTATCAGTTTTTCATAGGAAACTCTTTAACATTCTTCTTCTCTGAAACTGTAAGGCCTAGACCTTTGATAGTTGGTATGTAGCATGATCTAATGGTCCTCTACAAAGATTGTTCATATTATGACCCCCGGGCCTAAAATGGCCCCGCCCAAGGGCTTATCAGTTTTTCATAGGAAGATCTTTAAAAATCTTCTTCTCTGAAACTGTAAGGCCTAGACCTTTGATATTTGGCATGTAGCATGATATAATGGTCCTCTACAAAGATTGTTCAAATTATGACCCCAGGCCAAAAATGGCCCCGTCCCGGGGCTTATCAGTTTTTTATAAGAAAATCTTTAACATTCTTCTTCTCTGAAACTGTAAGGCCTAGACCTTTGATATTTGGCATGTAGCTTTGGCTTGTGGTCCTCTGCCAAGATTGTTCAACTTACGACCATGACCTCTGGGCGAAACTTGGCCCTGGCTTATCAGTTTTCATGGGAAAACTATATCATTTTTCTCTGAAACCATAAGGCTTAGACCTTTAATTAATGGCATACTGCTTTGCCTTGTGGTTCTCTACCAAGGTTGTACAAATGATGGCCCCGTCCCTGGGGTATCTCAGGTGAGCGCTTCAGGGCCTCATGGCCCTCTTGTTATTATTATTATACCCCCCTTTTGAAAAAATGGGGGTATATTGCTTTGCACATGTCGGTCGGTCGGTCTGTCGGTCGGTCGGTCGGTAGATCGATGGTTTCCGAATGATAACTAATAAACGACTTGTCATAGAAACTTCAAACTTGCTGTGGTGGTTGGTCATGACAAGTAGATGACCCCTATTGTTTTTGAGGTCACTAGGTCAAAGGTCAAGGTCACCATGACCTAAAATGTTGAAATAGTTTCCGTTCAATAACTGCTAAAGGGTTTGGCTTGGGATCTTCAAACTTGCTGTGGTGGTTGGTCATGACCACTAGATGACCCCTATTGTTTTTGAGGTCACTAGGTCAAAGGTCAAGGTCACCATGACCTTAACTGGTTAAATGGTTTCCGATCAATAACTGCTCAAGGGTTTAGTTTAGAATCTTCAAACTTGCTGTGGTAGTTGGCCATGACCACTGGATGACCCCTATGTTTTTTAGGTCACTAGGTCAAAGGTCAAGGTCAACATGACCTTAACTGGTTAAATGGTTTCTGATCAGTAACTGCTCAAGGTTTTGGCTTAGAATCTTCAAACTTGCTGCGGTAGTTTGCCATGACAACTGGATAACACCTATTGGTTTTGAGATCACTAGGTCAAAGGTCAAGGTCACCATGACCTTAACTGGTAAAATGGTTTCTGATCAATAACTGCTCAAGGGTTTGGCTTAGGATCTTCAAATTTGCTTAGGTGGTTGGTCATGACAACTAGATGAGTCCTGTTGTTTTTTAGGTCACTAGGTCAAAGGTCAAGGTCACCATGACCTTAACTGGTGAAATGGTTTACGATCAATAACTGCTCAAGGGTTTGGCGTAGGATCTTCAAATTTGCTGTGGTGGTTGGTCATGACAACTAGATGACCCCTATTGATTTTGAGGTCACTAGGTCAAAGGTCAAGGTCATCATGACCTTAACTAATGAAATGGTTTCCAATTAATAACTGCTCAATGGTTTGGTTCGGGACCTTCAAACTTGCTGTGGTAGTTGGTCGTTATCACTAGATGACCCCTATAGTTGTTGAGGTCACTAGGTCAAAGTCACCATGACCTTAACTTGTGAAATGTTTTCAGATCAATAAATGATCAGTGGTTTGTCTTAGGATCTTCAAAGTTGCTGTGGTGATTAGTCATGACCGCTAGATGACCTCTGTAGTTGAGGTCACTAGATCAAAGGTCAGGGGGTCTGGGGGGTATACATGTTTTACAAACATCTCTTGTTATTATTATTTTTATTAAATGCTTTTATTCTCCCCGTCATAGGTATGTGAGGGTCGGGGAGTACCATCCCTCGCCATACCTTACAATAATTTGGTTAGGTCAGTAGCATTGTGCCATGTTTATGATAAGTATAATAGTTACATATATTAACAAAACAGAAAAAGACTATTTTAACAATGCCTTTTGAGAAAAAAGTATTATTGATATTTATACAACCACATTTTTTGAAGGGGAGTTTTATGCATTTGATAAAAACAACATGTACATTATATACCGCTATGTTTAAAAAAAAAAACTCCAAAAAAACTATGGTCCTAAAAGTGGTTGATGGAGTTCTCTCATTTCAATAATTTTTCGATTTTGTTTTCTTATATACAGGAAATGATGATAATTGCCAAGGCCATTTTACTCTTTATACGCCCACCTAATAAAGGTGGTCGTATATTGTAGTGGCCCTGCCCGTCCATCCGTTCGTTCGTTCGTTCGTCCGTCAACATTTTGTTTGTCCGCTGTTTTCTGGGAAAACTATTTGACCGATATTAATGAAACTTAACACAAATGTTAAATGCATCAAGATCTGAAGCTGACTTGATTCTGAGGTTCATTTGATTTTTAATTTCAGAGTTATGGCCCTTGTCCTTAAAAAATATGCAAATAGTTTGTCCGCTGTTTTCTGGCAAAACTTTTTGACAGATATTAATGAAACTTCATACACATGTTTAATGCATCAAGACCTGAAGCTAAGTCGATTCTGAGGATCATTTGATTTGTTCTTTTGGAGTTATGGCCCTTGCACTTAAAAAAATAATGCAAATATGAGGATGGCCATAACTTTTTCATTTGAAATGATATTTACTTCAATTTTTTTATATGGTTAAACCTTAATGTGAATTTTCACATATATTGCGGGGGTTTTAATATGTCATTTTATTCTAAAGTTATGGTCCTTGAACTTCCTGCGTTCGTTGCTTTGTTAGTCGGTCAACTTTTAGTTTGTCTGTTGTTTTCTGGGAAAACTATTAAAATGATATAAATGAAACTTAACACAAATGTTTTAAGCAACAAAATTTGAAGCTGAGTTTATTTTGAGGTTCATTCAGTTTGTCTTTACCGAGTTATGGCCGTTGCACTTTACAAAAATCTGCAAAAATGAGGATTAGCTGTAACTTTTTTATTTAATAAGATATTCACTTCATTTTTAGCTCACCTGGCACAAAGTGCCAAGGTGAGCTATTGGGATGATCCTATGTCCGGCGTCCGTCGTCGTGCGTATGTGCGTCGTGCGTACGTGCGGGCGTCAACAATTTACTTAAACATCTTCTTCTCTGGAACTACAAAGCCAAGAGCTTTGATATTTGGTATGTAGTATGATGTAATGGTCCTCTACAAATATTGTTCAAATTATGTCCCCCGGGCCAAAAATGGCCCCGCCCCAGGGCTTATCAGTTTTTCATAGGAAAATCTTTAAAAATCTTCTTCTCTGAAACTGTAAGGCATAGACCTTTGATATTTGGTATGTAGCATGATCTAATGGTCCTCTACTAAGATTGTTCAAATTATGACCCCTGGGGCAAATATGGCCCCGCCCCGGGGCTTATCAGTTTTTCATAGGAAAATCTTTAAAAATCTTCTTCTCTGAAAATGTAAGGAATAGACCTTTGGTATTTGGTATGTAGCATCATGTAATGGTCCTCTACTAAGATTGTTCAAATTATGACCCCCAGGACAAAAATGGCCCCGCCCCAGGGCTTATCAGTTTTTCATAGGAAAATCTTTAAAAATCATCTTCTCTGAAACTGTAAGGCATAGACCTTTGATATTTGGTATGTAGCATGATCTAATGGTTTTCTACCAAGATTATTCAAATTATTACCCCTGGGGCAAATATGGCCCCGCCCCGGGGCTTATCAGTTTTTCATAGGAAAATCTTTAAAAATCTTCTTCTCTGAAAATGTAAGGTATAGACCTTTGATATTTGGTATGTAGCATTATTTAATCGTCCTCTACTAAGATTAATCAAAATATGACCCCCGGACCAAAAATGGCCCCGCCCAAGGGCTTATCAGTTTTTCATAGGAAAATCTTTAAAAATCTTCTCCTCCAGAACTGTAAGGTCTAGGCCCTTGATATTTGGTATGTAGCATCATCTAATGGTTTTCTACCAAGATTATTCAAATTATTACCCCTGGGTCAAAAATGGCCCCGCCCTGGGGCTTATCACTTTTTCACATGAAAAGCTTTAAGAGTCTTCTTCTCCAAAACTGTAAGGCAGAGACCTTTAATATTTGGTATGTAGCGCTATCTAATAGTTTTCTACCAAGATTGTTCAAATTATGTCCCCTGGGTTGAAAACTTCCCCGCCCAGGGGCATATCAGTTTTTTATAGGAAAGTTTTTAAAAATCTTCTCTTAAAAATCTTTAAAAATCTTCTCTGAACTTGTAAGGTATAGACCTTAGATATTTGGTATGTTGCATTATCTAATAGTCCTCTACCAAGATTTTCAAATTATGAACCCCGGATCAAAATTGACCCCGCCCTGGGGCTTAACAGTTTTTCATAGGAAAATCTTTAAGGTCTAGACTCTTTATATTTAGTATGTAGCATCATCTGATGGTTTTCTACCAAGATTTTTCAAATTATGCAATCTGTCATTGAAATCATTAATCTGTTACGAACAGGTGAGCGATTAAGGGCCATCATGGCCCTCTTGTATTTATTTATTTCAATAAAACAGAATAAAATTTAATGCACCGACAATGCGTGTATAGAATGCAATGACAGTGTTTGAAAGTTTTAAGCAACATACCCACTACTAGGCCATTAGCCTAAACCAATTACTTGTTTGAACACTAGATTTCCCTACATTATTTACACATGGACTATTCCAGAAAAATTAGGGATGTGCTAAAGAGTATCCAGTGAGGCGAGGAAGTTGCAAACATCCGATGAGGCGAGGGGCGGATCTGTCTTTGCCCCTCCCATAATTTAGGTGGATGACTGCCTAGGCAATATATCTTTGGTGCAAAGTTTGGAAAATAGCGAAAGGGACCCCCCCCCCCCCCATACACACACGCACAAGTTTATCTTTAAACAAAACTTTGATAATCTGGCAAGCTCAATATATGTAAATCTAGTTATGTAAATATGTCATTCACCTATTAACCCTGATTTTAAAGTATGTATATGTATCTACTAAAATATTTCATATTCATGTAAGAAATAAGAGCCTAACATCATGATTTTTTAAATAGAATTTTCAATTGATTTGTTTTTACTTTAACACAAACTGTAGAATTAGATGTATATCATGTCAAAATCAAACAGAGTAGACCCTGATCAGGCGGCTCTTATAGGAACCATCTGATCTGGGTCTACTCTGTTTGCAAATGCGTGAAAACACGTTTACAGGGTTAACTCACAGGTCTATTTCCTTACTTCAAACATTAGCAAATATATACCTTGATAAATTTATTTTGTCGCATTATTTATATAATATTTTCACCACTACAAAGAGAAGATAGAAAATGTGAAAACAGTCATATCAATCTTTTTTTTCTTCTATAAAGCTACTCATCATTTCACCTCAATTAGCCGTTAGTGAAATAATTGTTTATTTCAAACCTCAATACCTACCGAAAAGTCATGGGCAAATAGTTAAAAAGAAATTGGAAGGTAGAACATTTTAACCATTTTAGAAGTAAAGAAACAAATCTTTCAATTTCTATTAACAAACAGAGCATACCTTGATCAGACGGCTCCCATAGGAGCCTTCTGATCTGGGTCTACTCTGGTTGCTATTGCGTTGAAAATACATATATATTAGGGAAATGGTTAAGGTATTAATATGCTGAAGTCTTTTTGGCTGCAGAATGTAGAAAATTTCTCCATTTTCATGTCAGCCCATAGTTTGCGTTTTGAACCTTTTCCCCCGAAATGTAATTTCTATGTTTGTCTGCTTCTGTAGCCGGGTAGAGATTGTGGTGAATCAGTTGATAGGCTTTACTGTGTGGCTTGGTAGCTCAGTTGGTGGAGTATTGGCATGGTAAGCCAGACGTCCTGGGTTCGAGTCCCAGTCGAGACACAACTTTTCACCGTGTTACACTTCTTATCAATTTTTGTTTTATTTTTTGCTTATGCATGTGCTGCATATTTAGTACCCATATAACGTTGTTGTTGACTATGTACATGTAATGTGTCTTAAACTACAGTTGAATAATTTATGCTTTTTAATGCATTTTTAGTCTAGAATAAATCACCTCTAATTGACTATAGCTCTTTCAATTGAGTTATTCTTAAATAAAATTACCAATCTGTTTATTGTAGCTTAGTCAAGGGATGTAATTCATGCATCCTTCTGTATTGGATTTTGCATGAGCTGCCTCCCAATGATTGTCACCATGTATGAATGTGATAACTTACTATGCCTGCTTTATGATAAAACAGCTTTTATTTTGTGTTTGAAATACATGTATACTTTTAAATGCCTTTTTGTCCCGTAATTTATAAGTTGTAATACCTTGAACATGCATTCTTTGTTTTAAATAATGTGCAGGTTTTAATCAGACTCTGCATATATTTTTTAAACAACTTCTTAACTGTTACAAAAATTCTTAGCTTGTTCATATTTTTTTGTTTTCTTTCTTATATAGCTATGTTTGTATGTATGTGATGTATAACTTACGTCTGTGTAAAAAGTTCAGTAGGGCTTATACTATTTATTATGTTCATTTGACTATGTGAATAAAATTTACTTGTAGTGGCCTAGTGTAAAACTAAATTATTTCATCTAGCACTATTCATATGAAATAATGATCCTCCATATGCCTACTTTGTTTGAAACCTCATAGTAAATGCGTAATTATGGAATAATATAAATGTGGCCAAAGCATTGTGCTTATTCAAACATTTTGAAACAGATGAAACTACCCTTCGTCTCAGAGATATTTGTTCTTTTTAGCACCAAGCCTCAGTGGATGTATATATAAGTGTAATTCCTTTTTAACCCCTCGTCTCAGTGGGTGTAGTTATTAGCTCATCGCCTCAGTGTATGTATGTAGTTAATAGCCCCTCGTCTCAGTGGATGTATTAATTAGTTCCTCGTCTCAGTGGATGTATGTAGTTATTAGCCCCTCGTCTCAGTGGATGTAAATTAGCCCCTCGTCTCAGTGGATATAGTTATTAGCTCATCGTCTCAGTGGATCTATGTAGTTATTAGCTCCACGCATCAGTGTATGTATGTAGTTAATAACCTCTCGTCTCAATAACCTCTCGTCTCAACGGATGCATTTATTAGTTCCTCGTCTCAGTGGATGTATGTAGTTATTAGCCCCTCGTCTCAGTGGATGTAAATTAGCCCCTCGTCTTAGTGGATGTAGTTATTAGCTCTTCGCCTCAGTGGACATATGTAGTTTTTAGCTCCTCGCCTCAGTGTATGTATGTAGTTATTAAACTCCTGTCTCATTAGTTTTTTCCCTTTTTAACACCTCGTCTCAGTAGATGAATACAATTTTAAGTCCCTCGTCTCAGTGGATGTAATTCCTTTATAGCCCCTCGCCTCAGTGGATGTAAATTAGCCCATCATCTTAGAGGATGTTTGTTCTTTTTAGCACCTCTCTCCAGTGGATGTATATACTTTTAGGGCCCTGGTCTCACTAGATATGATTCCTTACTAGCACCTTGTCTCAGTGGATGTATTTATTAGTTCCTCGTCTCAGTGGATGTATTTATTAGTTCCTCGTCTCAGTGGATGTATGTCATTAATAGCCCCTCGTCTCAGTGGATGTAAATTAGCCCATCATCTTAGAGGATGTTTGTTCTTTTTAGCACCTCGCCTCAGTGGATGTATGTAGATATTACCTCCTCGCCTCAGTGTATGTATGTAGTTAATAGCCCCTCGTCTCAGTGGATGTATTTATTAGTTCCTCGTCTTAGTGGATGTATGTAGTTATTAGCCCCTCGTCTCAGTGGATGTAAATTAGCCCCTCGTCTCAGTGGATGTAGTTATTAGCTCCTCCTCTCAGTGGATCTATGTAGTTTTTAGTTCCTCGCATCAGTGTATGTATGTAGTTAATAACCTCTCGTCTCAGTGGATGCATTTATTAGATCCTCGTCTCAGTGTATGTATGTAGTTTTTAGCCCCTCGTCTCAGTGGATGTAAATTAGCCCCTCATCTTAGTGGATGTAGTTATTAGCTCCTCGTCTCAGTGGATATATGTAGTTTTTAGCTCCTCGCCTCAGTGTATGTATGTAGTTATTAACCCCTCGTCTCAGTTTTTTCCCTTTTTAGCACCTCGTCTCAGTAGATGCATATACTTTTAAGCCCCTCGTCTCAGTGGATGTAAATTAGCCCCTCGTCTCAGTGGATGTAGTTATTAGCTCCCCGTCTCAGTGGATCTATGTAGTTTTTAGTTCCTCGCATCAGTGTATGTATGTAGTTAATAACCTCTCGTCTCAGTGGATGCATTTATTAGATCCTCGTCTCAGTGTATGTATGTAGTTTTTAGCCCCTCGTCTCAGTGGATGTAAATTAGCCCCTCGTCTTAGTGGATGTAGTTATTAGCTCCTCGTCTCAGTGGATATATGTAGTTTTTAGCTCCTCGCCTCAGTGTATGTATGTAGTTATTAACCTATTGTCTCAGTTTTTTCCCTTTTTAGCACCTCGTCTCAGTAGATGCATATACTTTTAAGCCCTTCGTCTCAGTTGATGTAACTCCTTTTTAGCCCATCGGCTCAGTGGATGCAAATTAGCCCATCATCTTAGAGGATATTGTTCTTTTTTTTTCACCTCGCCTCAGTGGATGTATATACTTTTAGGCCCCTCGTCTCACTAGACATGGTTCCTTATTAGCCCCTCGTCTCAGTGGATGTATGTAGTTATTAGCCCCTCGTCTCAGTGGATGTAAATTAGCCCCTCGTCTTAGAGGATGTTTGTACATTTTAGCACATCGCCTTTGTGGATGTGGTGTGAGCCCGGTCACTTTTGCCCTTCTTTATTCTATGTAAAAACAGGCATTTTCTGCATCCCATAGCTACTTCCAGGCATAGATTTGGGTTATACCCTCTTAACACGTTCATATTTAGTCCAAACACAGTCTCTAGATCACCAGAAAACAAAGTCAAGAACGTTGACTTTTTTCGCTACACACAAAAGTGTGTACACACCGTCTATTTTCGCTTTAAATTTGGGCCATTCTGACGCTCCACACACATATTTCCCAACATCCACCAGAGGAAGTAGTCCTGCAAGAGAGTCACAAAAAATTACCCCAATGGGCAGAGAATACACACAATAACTTGAAAATATGCAATTATTCAGCCTGTCAAGTTCTTAAGAGACACTTATTAGCTCATATTTAAAGCACTGCAGTTCTAAAGAACTACTTCTTACTGTACTACGACCTCCGGAAGCAATTGCTCACCGGGGTCACACCACTCTAGAGTATACCCCCAATCTTATTTGAAACAGTATTTTTCAAATTAGTCTAAGTATTTAGATTATTTTGACTGAAAAACAACAAAAAGCAAGCTGATCTGACCATATTTGAATGATCTGGGAGCCTTCGAAAAGTCGACCCCTGTCGGCTAAATTGGCTATGCGGAATAAGCTGTTAGATGGCGATGTAGGCGAAAACTAAAATCCTAATTTCTTGAAAAGTTTTCATTTGATCTTGATGAAATAAAAGGCATAGCATCTCTCAGGCATTGATCTGTTAGAAAACAGCCAAATTATTAACTCTGATTCACCAAAAATACCCATAAACTGGATATTTTAGTGATAACTGGTGTAAAATTTGGCTGAAATTCTTCAGTTTAAGACTAAAATTGTCTATAAAATGGCCTAATCATGAAGATCTTATACTGAGTTTGGATCCAGATCCTTATTTTAGCATGGACAAGCAAGTTCGAAATGCTAAATCGGGTTGAAATGATCGTCGCTTGTGATCAGCGCCCTAAAGAAGATGTACGGTATGAGTCGGCTTTCGTGCCCCCGCGACAGGCACCTCTCCTTTCCAGAAGGGTATTTCAAGCACAAGAAGCAGAAAAAGACTGCCCAATCAGATTTCACTCAACAGTGCAGGGTTAATTTTAGCATAAAAGGACATTGCTTCCTATGGTTTGCATACCTTCAGTCACTGTCAGCATTAATCGAAGATCTCAGCCGCATGTAGCCGGCTTCGGCGGAAGCAGCACCGAGTAGCCGCAAAAGCCTTTTCACCATAGACCGGCTGGTATTTCCTGTCATGCTCAGTGGTGTTGTACATGGTTCCTACCCCAGTGCAAAGAACTGGCTCAAAGAATATGCCACACAAAGCCAAACTATGGAAAAAATGTGTCCTTCGTGATGTGCCGCCAAGGCCTGAAAAACAGGGAAACCACATAAAATATACAAAAATCCTTGAAAAATGCTTTAAGATACATGTTCAGAACTCTAATTTGAGTGTTTATGTTATGATTTAGCTAAATATTGTTGTTTCTTTAGTGAAACTGTCAAGTTATGAGAAATTCACAATAAAAACAATGCTTTGTTACCTTTCTAAAGTCATCTGACCAACTTAGCTTCACCATATTCAAAGAACCCAATAACAGAGGGCACTCAAACTTCAAAACTCAAGGCCAGCAGATACAAATAGATTTCAGAAATAGAAATAGCATTCTTTTCCCTTGCTTAGCAGCCACAGAAATTACAGTCGCGTCTGTCTGAAGCTACAAATAAGGGTTAAGAGTCGCCCGCTTTGCATGCTTGATGAACAATCTTTAGCGGTTACAATTTATGTAGAGCTCTGCACTGTTAAAGTTATTAAATGTAGAAAAAATGCAATAAAACTAGAAAGAGACACTCTGAAAATGCAAATTTGATTGAGATGAATATTAGATCTTGGAAATTATGTAAGAAAACACATTGGAAGAGCCAAATAAAATGACAGGAAGCACCGAAAGAGTCGGTCGCGCCGCTAGATCCAATGAAAAACTGCGATTTATGCGCTTCAAGCTAAATTTATGAGATGATAAATGCTGGAATCTGTCCGAAACTTCACGAAATACTTTACTTTGCCAAATTTGATACATATGAGGGACCTTTGATTCCATAAAAAGATATTACTCCAGCAGGGAGATGTCAAAAAGTAGCCTAAGGCAATTTTAGGAAGGCTTTCGGGCGATACCGACACTTCAAAGTTGCCCGTCATCAGCCAAAATTTCTCAATTTAATAAAAAATGCTTGAAATTCAACAAAAATATACTCAGCCAGGTTGTTCTATGCTGTTTAGATCCAGATCACAGAGCCTATCAAGGCCAAATAGTCTGATATAAGTGCAGGAGAGGTCTTTATACTGAACCGTTTAACACATTTTTTTTAAAAATCTCAATTTCTTCAAATTTACTGGGATCTGTTGAAAACTTTCTCATGTGCAAGCTTATTTAGTCATAAATTACCTACATGTGAAATTTCAGGGCAGTAATCCTTACCGTTTTGAAGATATTCCATTTTAACAGTTTCTGTTATAGGTTTGAGCCCGGTCACTTTTGCCCTTCTTTATTCTATGTAAAAACAGGCATTTTCTGCATCCCATAGCTACTTCCAGGCATAGATTTGGGTTATACCCTCTTAACACGTTCATATTTAGTCCAAACACAGTCTCTAGATCACCAGAAAACAAGGTCAAGAACGTTGACTTTTTTCGCTACACACAAAAGTATGTACACACCGTCTATTTTCGCTTTAAATTTGGGCCATTCTGACGCTCCACACACATATTTCCCAACATCCACCAGAGGAAGTAGTCCTGCAAGAGAGTCACAAAAAATTACCCCAATGGGCAGAGAATACACACAATAACTTGAAAATATGCAATTATTCAGCCTGTCAAGTTCTTAAGAGACACTTATTAGCTCATATTTAAAGCACTGCAGTTCTAAAGAACTACTTCTTACTGTACTACGACCTCCGGAAGCAATTGCTCACCGGGGTCACACCACTCTAGAGTATACCCCCAATCTTATTTGAAACAGTATTTTTCAAATTAGTCTAAGTATTTAGATTATTTTGACTGAAAAACAACAAAAAGCAAGCTGATCTGACCATATTTGAATGATCTGGGAGCCTTCGAAAAGTCGACCCCTGTCGGCTAAATTGGCTATGCGGAATAAGCTGTTAGATGGCGATGTAGGCGAAAACTAAAATCCTAATTTCTTGAAAAGTTTTCATTTGATCTTGATGAAATAAAAGGCATAGCATCTCTCAGGCATTGATCTGTTAGAAAACAGCCAAATTATTAACTCTGATTCACCAAAAATACCCATAAACTGGATATTTTAGTGATAACTGGTGTAAAATTTGGCTGAAATTCTTCAGTTTAAGACTAAAATTGTCTATAAAATGGCCTAATCATGAAGATCTTATACTGAGTTTGGATCCAGATCCTTATTTTAGCATGGACAAGCAAGTTCGAAATGCTAAATCGGGTTGAAATGATCGTCGCTTGTGATCAGCGCCCTAAAGAAGATGTACGGTATGAGTCGGCTTTCGTGCCCCCGCGACAGGCACCTCTCCTTTCCAGAAGGGTATTTCAAGCACAAGAAGCAGAAAAAGACTGCCCAATCAGATTTCACTCAACAGTGCAGGGTTAATTTTAGCATAAAAGGACATTGCTTCCTATGGTTTGCATACCTTCAGTCACTGTCAGCATTAATCGAAGATCTCAGCCGCATGTAGCCGGCTTCGGCGGAAGCAGCACCGAGTAGCCGCAAAAGCCTTTTCACCATAGACCGGCTGGTATTTCCTGTCATGCTCAGTGGTGTTGTACATGGTTCCTACCCCAGTGCAAAGAACTGGCTCAAAGAATATGCCACACAAAGCCAAACTATGGAAAAAATGTGTCCTTCGTGATGTGCCGCCAAGGCCTGAAAAACAGGGAAACCACATAAAATATACAAAAATCCTTGAAAAATGCTTTAAGATACATGTTCAGAACTCTAATTTGAGTGTTTATGTTATGATTTAGCTAAATATTGTTGTTTCTTTAGTGAAACTGTCAAGTTATGAGAAATTCACAATAAAAACAATGCTTTGTTACCTTTCTAAAGTCATCTGACCAACTTAGCTTCACCATATTCAAAGAACCCAATAACAGAGGGCACTCAAACTTCAAAACTCAAGGCCAGCAGATACAAATAGATTTCAGAAATAGAAATAGCATTCTTTTCCCTTGCTTAGCAGCCACAGAAATTACAGTCGCGTCTGTCTGAAGCTACAAATAAGGGTTAAGAGTCGCCCGCTTTGCATGCTTGATGAACAATCTTTAGCGGTTACAATTTATGTAGAGCTCTGCACTGTTAAAGTTATTAAATGTAGAAAAAATGCAATAAAACTAGAAAGAGACACTCTGAAAATGCAAATTTGATTGAGATGAATATTAGATCTTGGAAATTATGTAAGAAAACACATTGGAAGAGCCAAATAAAATGACAGGAAGCACCGAAAGAGTCGGTCGCGCCGCTAGATCCAATGAAAAACTGCGATTTATGCGCTTCAAGCTAAATTTATGAGATGATAAATGCTGGAATCTGTCCGAAACTTCACGAAATACTTTACTTTGCCAAATTTGATACATATGAGGGACCTTTGATTCCATAAAAAGATATTACTCCAGCAGGGAGATGTCAAAAAGTAGCCTAAGGCAATTTTAGGAAGGCTTTCGGGCGATACCGACACTTCAAAGTTGCCCGTCATCAGCCAAAATTTCTCAATTTAATAAAAAATGCTTGAAATTCAACAAAAATATACTCAGCCAGGTTGTTCTATGCTGTTTAGATCCAGATCACAGAGCCTATCAAGGCCAAATAGTCTGATATAAGTGCAGGAGAGGTCTTTATACTGAACCGTTTAACACATTTTTTTTAAAAATCTCAATTTCTTCAAATTTACTGGGATCTGTTGAAAACTTTCTCATGTGCAAGCTTATTTAGTCATAAATTACCTACATGTGAAATTTCAGGGCAGTAATCCTTACCGTTTTGAAGATATTCCATTTTAACAGTTTCTGTTATAGGTTTGAGCCCGGTCACTTTTGCCCTTCTTTATTCTATGTAAAAACAGGCATTTTCTGCATCCCATAGCTACTTCCAGGCATAGATTTGGGTTATACCCTCTTAACACGTTCATATTTAGTCCAAACACAGTCTCTAGATCACCAGAAAACAAGGTCAAGAACGTTGACTTTTTTCGCTACACACAAAAGTATGTACACACCGTCTATTTTCGCTTTAAATTTGGGCCATTCTGACGCTCCACACACATATTTCCCAACATCCACCAGAGGAAGTAGTCCTGCAAGAGAGTCACAAAAAATTACCCCAATGGGCAGAGAATACACACAATAACTTGAAAATATGCAATTATTCAGCCTGTCAAGTTCTTAAGAGACACTTATTAGCTCATATTTAAAGCACTGCAGTTCTAAAGAACTACTTCTTACTGTACTACGACCTCCGGAAGCAATTGCTCACCGGGGTCACACCACTCTAGAGTATACCCCCAATCTTATTTGAAACAGTATTTTTCAAATTAGTCTAAGTATTTAGATTATTTTGACTGAAAAACAACAAAAAGCAAGCTGATCTGACCATATTTGAATGATCTGGGAGCCTTCGAAAAGTCGACCCCTGTCGGCTAAATTGGCTATGCGGAATAAGCTGTTAGATGGCGATGTAGGCGAAAACTAAAATCCTAATTTCTTGAAAAGTTTTCATTTGATCTTGATGAAATAAAAGTGGTGTTGTACATGGTTCCTACCCCAGTGCAAAGAACTGGCTCAAAGAATATGCCACACAAAGCCAAACTATGGAAAAAATGTGTCCTTCGTGATGTGCCGCCAAGGCCTGAAAAACAGGGAAACCACATAAAATATACAAAAATCCTTGAAAAATGCTTTAAGATACATGTTCAGAACTCTAATTTGAGTGTTTATGTTATGATTTAGCTAAATATTGTTGTTTCTTTAGTGAAACTGTCAAGTTATGAGAAATTCACAATAAAAACAATGCTTTGTTACCTTTCTAAAGTCATCTGACCAACTTAGCTTCACCATATTCAAAGAACCCAATAACAGAGGGCACTCAAACTTCAAAACTCAAGGCCAGCAGATACAAATAGATTTCAGAAATAGAAATAGCATTCTTTTCCCTTGCTTAGCAGCCACAGAAATTACAGTCGCGTCTGTCTGAAGCTACAAATAAGGGTTAAGAGTCGCCCGCTTTGCATGCTTGATGAACAATCTTTAGCGGTTACAATTTATGTAGAGCTCTGCACTGTTAAAGTTATTAAATGTAGAAAAAATGCAATAAAACTAGAAAGAGACACTCTGAAAATGCAAATTTGATTGAGATGAATATTAGATCTTGGAAATTATGTAAGAAAACACATTGGAAGAGCCAAATAAAATGACAGGAAGCACCGAAAGAGTCGGTCGCGCCGCTAGATCCAATGAAAAACTGCGATTTATGCGCTTCAAGCTAAATTTATGAGATGCTAAATGCTGGAATCTGTCCGAAACTTCACGAAATACTTTACTTTGCCAAATTTGATACATATGAGGGACCTTTGATTCCATAAAAAGATATTACTCCAGCAGGGAGATGTCAAAAAGTAGCCTAAGGCAATTTTAGGAAGGCTTTCGGGCGATACCGACACTTCAAAGTTGCCCGTCATCAGCCAAAATTTCTCAATTTAATAAAAAATGCTTGAAATTCAACAAAAATATACTCAGCCAGGTTGTTCTATGCTGTTTAGATCCAGATCACAGAGCCTATCAAGGCCAAATAGTCTGATATAAGTGCAGGAGAGGTCTTTATACTGAACCGTTTAACACATTTTTTTTAAAAATCTCAATTTCTTCAAATTTACTGGGATCTGTTGAAAACTTTCTCATGTGCAAGCTTATTTAGTCATAAATTACCTACATGTGAAATTTCAGGGCAGTAATCCTTACCGTTTTGAAGATATTCCATTTTAACAGTTTCTGTTATAGGTTTGAGCCCGGTCACTTTTGCCCTTCTTTATTCTATGTAAAAACAGGCATTTTCTGCATCCCATAGCTACTTCCAGGCATAGATTTGGGTTATACCCTCTTAACACGTTCATATTTAGTCCAAACACAGTCTCTAGATCACCAGAAAACAAGGTCAAGAACGTTGACTTTTTTCGCTACACACAAAAGTATGTACACACCGTCTATTTTCGCTTTAAATTTGGGCCATTCTGACGCTCCACACACATATTTCCCAACATCCACCAGAGGAAGTAGTCCTGCAAGAGAGTCACAAAAAATTACCCCAATGGGCAGAGAATACACACAATAACTTGAAAATATGCAATTATTCAGCCTGTCAAGTTCTTAAGAGACACTTATTAGCTCATATTTAAAGCACTGCAGTTCTAAAGAACTACTTCTTACTGTACTACGACCTCCGGAAGCAATTGCTCACCGGGGTCACACCACTCTAGAGTATACCCCCAATCTTATTTGAAACAGTATTTTTCAAATTAGTCTAAGTATTTAGATTATTTTGACTGAAAAACAACAAAAAGCAAGCTGATCTGACCATATTTGAATGATCTGGGAGCCTTCGAAAAGTCGACCCCTGTCGGCTAAATTGGCTATGCGGAATAAGCTGTTAGATGGCGATGTAGGCGAAAACTAAAATCCTAATTTCTTGAAAAGTTTTCATTTGATCTTGATGAAATAAAAGTGGTGTTGTACATGGTTCCTACCCCAGTGCAAAGAACTGGCTCAAAGAATATGCCACACAAAGCCAAACTATGGAAAAAATGTGTCCTTCGTGATGTGCCGCCAAGGCCTGAAAAACAGGGAAACCACATAAAATATACAAAAATCCTTGAAAAATGCTTTAAGATACATGTTCAGAACTCTAATTTGAGTGTTTATGTTATGATTTAGCTAAATATTGTTGTTTCTTTAGTGAAACTGTCAAGTTATGAGAAATTCACAATAAAAACAATGCTTTGTTACCTTTCTAAAGTCATCTGACCAACTTAGCTTCACCATATTCAAAGAACCCAATAACAGAGGGCACTCAAACTTCAAAACTCAAGGCCAGCAGATACAAATAGATTTCAGAAATAGAAATAGCATTCTTTTCCCTTGCTTAGCAGCCACAGAAATTACAGTCGCGTCTGTCTGAAGCTACAAATAAGGGTTAAGAGTCGCCCGCTTTGCATGCTTGATGAACAATCTTTAGCGGTTACAATTTATGTAGAGCTCTGCACTGTTAAAGTTATTAAATGTAGAAAAAATGCAATAAAACTAGAAAGAGACACTCTGAAAATGCAAATTTGATTGAGATGAATATTAGATCTTGGAAATTATGTAAGAAAACACATTGGAAGAGCCAAATAAAATGACAGGAAGCACCGAAAGAGTCGGTCGCGCCGCTAGATCCAATGAAAAACTGCGATTTATGCGCTTCAAGCTAAATTTATGAGATGCTAAATGCTGGAATCTGTCCGAAACTTCACGAAATACTTTACTTTGCCAAATTTGATACATATGAGGGACCTTTGATTCCATAAAAAGATATTACTCCAGCAGGGAGATGTCAAAAAGTAGCCTAAGGCAATTTTAGGAAGGCTTTCGGGCGATACCGACACTTCAAAGTTGCCCGTCATCAGCCAAAATTTCTCAATTTAATAAAAAATGCTTGAAATTCAACAAAAATATACTCAGCCAGGTTGTTCTATGCTGTTTAGATCCAGATCACAGAGCCTATCAAGGCCAAATAGTCTGATATAAGTGCAGGAGAGGTCTTTATACTGAACCGTTTAACACATTTTTTTTAAAAATCTCAATTTCTTCAAATTTACTGGGATCTGTTGAAAACTTTCTCATGTGCAAGCTTATTTAGTCATAAATTACCTACATGTGAAATTTCAGGGCAGTAATCCTTACCGTTTTGAAGATATTCCATTTTAACAGTTTCTGTTATAGGTTTGAGCCCGGTCACTTTTGCCCTTCTTTATTCTATGTAAAAACAGGCATTTTCTGCATCCCATAGCTACTTCCAGGCATAGATTTGGGTTATACCCTCTTAACACGTTCATATTTAGTCCAAACACAGTCTCTAGATCACCAGAAAACAAGGTCAAGAACGTTGACTTTTTTCGCTACACACAAAAGTATGTACACACCGTCTATTTTCGCTTTAAATTTGGGCCATTCTGACGCTCCACACACATATTTCCCAACATCCACCAGAGGAAGTAGTCCTGCAAGAGAGTCACAAAAAATTACCCCAATGGGCAGAGAATACACACAATAACTTGAAAATATGCAATTATTCAGCCTGTCAAGTTCTTAAGAGACACTTATTAGCTCATATTTAAAGCACTGCAGTTCTAAAGAACTACTTCTTACTGTACTACGACCTCCGGAAGCAATTGCTCACCGGGGTCACACCACTCTAGAGTATACCCCCAATCTTATTTGAAACAGTATTTTTCAAATTAGTCTAAGTATTTAGATTATTTTGACTGAAAAACAACAAAAAGCAAGCTGATCTGACCATATTTGAATGATCTGGGAGCCTTCGAAAAGTCGACCCCTGTCGGCTAAATTGGCTATGCGGAATAAGCTGTTAGATGGCGATGTAGGCGAAAACTAAAATCCTAATTTCTTGAAAAGTTTTCATTTGATCTTGATGAAATAAAAGGCATAGCATCTCTCAGGCATTGATCTGTTAGAAAACAGCCAAATTATTAACTCTGATTCACCAAAAATACCCATAAACTGGATATTTTAGTGATAACTGGTGTAAAATTTGGCTGAAATTCTTCAGTTTAAGACTAAAATTGTCTATAAAATGGCCTAATCATGAAGATCTTATACTGAGTTTGGATCCAGATCCTTATTTTAGCATGGACAAGCAAGTTCGAAATGCTAAATCGGGTTGAAATGATCGTCGCTTGTGATCAGCGCCCTAAAGAAGATGTACGGTATGAGTCGGCTTTCGTGCCCCCGCGACAGGCACCTCTCCTTTCCAGAAGGGTATTTCAAGCACAAGAAGCAGAAAAAGACTGCCCAATCAGATTTCACTCAACAGTGCAGGGTTAATTTTAGCATAAAAGGACATTGCTTCCTATGGTTTGCATACCTTCAGTCACTGTCAGCATTAATCGAAGATCTCAGCCGCATGTAGCCGGCTTCGGCGGAAGCAGCACCGAGTAGCCGCAAAAGCCTTTTCACCATAGACCGGCTGGTATTTCCTGTCATGCTCAGTGGTGTTGTACATGGTTCCTACCCCAGTGCAAAGAACTGGCTCAAAGAATATGCCACACAAAGCCAAACTATGGAAAAAATGTGTCCTTCGTGATGTGCCGCCAAGGCCTGAAAAACAGGGAAACCACATAAAATATACAAAAATCCTTGAAAAATGCTTCAAGATACATGTTCAGAACTCTAATTTGAGTGTTTATGTTATGATTTAGCTAAATATTGTTGTTTCTTTAGTGAAACTGTCAAGTTATGAGAAATTCACAATAAAAACAATGCTTTGTTACCTTTCTAAAGTCATCTGACCAACTTAGCTTCACCATATTCAAAGAACCCAATAACAGAGGGCACTCAAACTTCAAAACTCAAGGCCAGCAGATACAAATAGATTTCAGAAATAGAAATAGCATTCTTTTCCCTTGCTTAGCAGCCACAGAAATTACAGTCGCGTCTGTCTGAAGCTACAAATAAGGGTTAAGAGTCGCCCGCTTTGCATGCTTGATGAACAATCTTTAGCGGTTACAATTTATGTAGAGCTCTGCACTGTTAAAGTTATTAAATGTAGAAAAAATGCAATAAAACTAGAAAGAGACACTCTGAAAATGCAAATTTGATTGAGATGAATATTAGATCTTGGAAATTATGTAAGAAAACACATTGGAAGAGCCAAATAAAATGACAGGAAGCACCGAAAGAGTCGGTCGCGCCGCTAGATCCAATGAAAAACTGCGATTTATGCGCTTCAAGCTAAATTTATGAGATGCTAAATGCTGGAATCTGTCCGAAACTTCACGAAATACTTTACTTTGCCAAATTTGATACATATGAGGGACCTTTGATTCCAGAAAAAGATATTTCTCCAGCAGGGAGATGTCAAAAAGTAGCCTAAGGCAATTTTAGGAAGGCTTTCGGGCGATACCGACACTTCAAAGTTGCCCGTCATCAGCCAAAATTTCTCAATTTAATAAAAAATGCTTGAAATTCAACAAAAATATACTCAGCCAGGTTGTTCTATGCTGTTTAGATCCTGATCACAGAGCCTATCAAGGCCAAATAGTCTGATATAAGTGCAGGAGAGGTCTTTATACTGAACCGTTTAACACATTTTTTTTAAAAATCTCAATTTCTTCAAATTTACTGGGATCTGTTGAAAACTTTCTCATGTGCAAGCTTATTTAGTCATAAATTACCTACATGTGAAATTTCAGGGCAGTAATCCTTACCGTTTTGAAGATATTCCATTTTAACAGTTTCTGTTATAGGTTTGAGCCCGGTCACTTTTGCCCTTCTTTATTCTATGTAAAAACAGGCATTTTCTGCATCCCATAGCTACTTCCAGGCATAGATTTGGGTTATACCCTCTTAACACGTTCATATTTAGTCCAAACACAGTCTCTAGATCACCAGAAAACAAGGTCAAGAACGTTGACTTTTTTCGCTACACACAAAAGTATGTACACACCGTCTATTTTCGCTTTAAATTTGGGCCATTCTGACGCTCCACACACATATTTCCCAACATCCACCAGAGGAAGTAGTCCTGCAAGAGAGTCACAAAAAATTACCCCAATGGGCAGAGAATACACACAATAACTTGAAAATATGCAATTATTCAGCCTGTCAAGTTCTTAAGAGACACTTATTAGCTCATATTTAAAGCACTGCAGTTCTAAAGAACTACTTCTTACTGTACTACGACCTCCGGAAGCAATTGCTCACCGGGGTCACACCATGTATGTACTTTTAAAGCCCTTGTCTTAGTTGATGCAATTCCTTTTCAGTCCCTCGTCTCAGTGGATATATGTAGTTATTAGCCCCTCGCCTCAGTGAATGTAAATTAGCACCTTGTCTTAGAGGTTTTTTAACACCTCGCCATAGTGGATGTATAAACTTTTAAGGCCCTCGTCTCAGTAGATGTAATTCCTTTTTAGACTCTCGTCTCCATGGTCTCAGTGGGTGTAAATTAGCCCCTCGTCTTAGAGGATGTTTTTACATTTTAGCACCTTTCCTCAGTGGATGCACGTCTATGCTTTTACGGCCCTCGTCTCAGTGAGTGTAATTCATTTTTAGCCCCTCGTCTCAGTGGATGTAAATTAGTCCCTCGTCTCAGTGGATGCATGTAGTTATTAGTTCCTCACCTCAGTTGATGTATGTAGTTATTAGCCCCTCGTCTGTGATGTCTTATGCCTATATATAAAGAAAGACCATATTTGGTCATAAAACGTGTCTTTACCCCTTCTACAACATACTCTTTTTTATCTTTCTAGATGTTATAACAAACGCTAATGTCACGTTTATACACTTATTCTGTTCTGTTCAATTTACTCAAACTGGCTAAATCGTCCATTTTGGAGCTCGGGCAGACGCACAGACGATCAGAGAGACTTCAGAGTGCCCCGGTCTTGTAGGCAAATGTTTCTAGTCAACATATAAATACCCATAGGTATATTTAACCCTCTTACTGAGTCAATAATAGAGATACGGGTACTAAAATAACCCAAAATATTCATATTTAAACGGAATGTTTTGCTGGTACGGACGGATAAACGGACATGCAAGCGCCATATTATACCAAATGATACGTATGTACAAAACCTATAATATGTGCAGCATTCAGCTTCTTAAGTTTTATAATAAAGGCTTAGGTCACGTTTATTCTACGTTCTATTCTGTTCATTTTAACCCATCCCAAGCTAGTACTATCGTCCATTTTGTGGGCTCAGGCAGACGCACGGGCGACCAGGGAGACGTCAAACCGTTTGGCTCTTGTACTCTAAGGTCAGTAGTATACATACATGTATAAGTGAAAATATATATCCTAAGACCTCCAGCGGGCTCAAGAAACATGAAACATTCTTCCAAGGGGTTGCAAAAACACGAAAATATAGGCTTTCTAATGCAGTAAACAGTGCAGATTCTTATCAGAGTCGCCTCGGAGAGACGCCGGTATGCAAATCAATGCAACAAACAGTGCAGACCCTGATCAGAGCCACAAGTCTGTATATGTATCAATGAAGCAAACAGTGCAGACGCTGATCAGAGCCGCCTCGGAGAGGTGGTGGCATGTTAATCAATGCAACAAACAGTGCAGACCCTGATTAGAGCCACAGGCATGTAAATCAATGCAACAAACAGGGCAGACCCTGATCAGAGCCTCGGATATCTGGATTGTATAATGCAAACAAATGAAATCTCTTTGTACTAAGATACTTTGTTTATGATCTGGACCAAAACAGACAGCTGCAAGGTATAAAACTATATGTAATCTTCTAGAATGAAGTTTCCTAAATACGACAAAAAAGATCTAGCGTTTTGAAATTTAACTTTTTTCGTATACAAAGTATCAGCCTATTCTCGTTAATGAAAACAACGGCCGAGTAGTAAACCTATATTTTACTGCCCGCAAAGACAGACAGATTAACGGACGGACAATAAAACATACGCAGACGATTAGCAAATGTACTATACCATATACCCATGTATATATTATAATTCTATACCACCCTGTTATGGATACAGTCCTTGTCAAAAGTCATGAAAAACGACCCGTTTTTATAACGAAATATATATAGCTTCGGATAAGATAATTTGCTGCGCGTACGGTCGGACAAGCACGTAAATGTTGCAACATCTGGTAATTTTATAGGACCTTTGCAATGAATGTAAATTTATGTTATCTATCTATAAAATTATACCTTATACGGGCATTTGAAATTAAAATTTGCACTTTCCGGATGTCTGAATTTGGCCGTTTCTTAAGCTGTACGGACGGACGAATGCCCCAAATTCTATGTAGATTGAGTCATTTTATTTATATCTTTGTTACATACATACATATATAAAGAAAAATTAGTAGATACAATTAAATAATGTAGAAATAATCCTCAAAAGATACCAAAATGGCCTGATTGTCACAAAAAATAGCACTGTGGGCCTAGAGAACGGGGCGTACGGACGGACAAACGCATTATATTATAACGCATAATACCAGCTTGTAGAGAATAACTTTTTTAATAAATACACGTAGGTTTAAAATAAGAATAAATGTTTATAGAGTCAAGGGCTCCATTAAATATGGCCCAGAAGGTGCATTTTGGACTCTTTAAATAGCGGGCCTCCAGAATCGAGCATAGAACCAACTATATCGAGGGTTCTCGGTAATGTATTCAGTACCAATTAAATAAGCATTATTAGGTCTACATATGCATTATAAATTTAGTGCGTATGTCAGTGCCAGGTCAGTTCTTAAATGTCCGTTAAAGTTTGTAAAATTCGGAAAAAACGGTAATTTTCGCGATACTTAGCTAATTCAAGACTTCGTACAGACATACACAATAGCGGGCAGACCAATATATTTATGCATAAGTTATGTCCAAGAATAGTTATTTATATTGGTATATAGATATAAAGAATATATGCAGGGATTATGTAGATGCGATATCGTAGCTGTAAGACTGATAATGACTAGCGTCCAGTTTATTTAGGAATAGAGCTACGTTATCGTATCTAGGGATTATGTAATAATGGGGCACCCAAAACGGTATATTACAAAGAACTGTTTTGGCGCCAAAAGGGGTTTTGCGCTCTGACGGACGAACACCTACACTGAGGATTGTGAATTTAGTACCGGTTGAAATACCAAGTAAGCAGCTACAAGTCGGTGCAAAGATATTGAAAAAATCTTGAAAAATTGCAGCGATATCAGGTTCCGATCCCTTAAAATGAGCAAATCCGGAGCGCTTTAGGTGTATCTGTGTCATAACTGGCAACCTTATTAAAACTCTGAGTTGACATCTGAGTCTACTCTGTTTACATGGTCCTTTTCGTTCTTTTTAATTCAGATGTAACCACCAAAGCAAAACCCACTTAAACAGCTTGAAAAGAAGGCGGAGCAGTTTATTACGGGTTTATTACTCCGCCCCTCAGCCTACAGGTGCTCGCCTGACTGGATGTTCTTTAGCATATCCGGTGTGAGCCCGGTCACTTTTTGCCCTTCTTTATTCTATGTAAAAACAGGCATTTTCTGCATCCCATAGCTACTTCCAGGCATAGATTTGGGTTATACCCTCTTAACACGTTCATATTTAGTCCAAACACAGTCTCTAGATCACCAGAAAACAAGGTCAAGAACGTTGACTTTTTTCGCTACACACAAAAGTATGTACACACCGTCTATTTTCGCTTTAAATTTGGGAGGCAGGCAACAGAAGATCCTTGTTTTACGCCGACAATTCACCACGTACCACAGTCTATAGCTCCTCTTTGCTTTCAATACAGATCCTGAAATAAGATTATGGCCTAGATAAACAAATATATCCATAAGCATTGTAAAACACTGTAAAATTTATTCTACAAATTGATTTCACACTGTGCCAAGAGTGAATTTTCTGTTTGTCCGAGCCGCGAAAACACATGACAAAAACCCAACAAAACGACACTTTCCACCATAAGATTTGAAACTGCCAGGACATTGCAATGCTCCAAAACACTTCATGCTGAGGATCCATACCATGGTAGCTTTCAAATAAACAAGAGAGACAATATAGGTATCCAGACTTTTTTTCCACTATTTCACTGATTTCTTACCTCACTTCAAATTTCCGCTGTAAATTTGGCAGATGCAGCCGATACCATTAGTTTCGCATTCTACCCTCATTTCATGCTGTACACTATTTAGAGGTCATGACCTTTGGGCCCAGTCTATTGAAAACAAGTCATAAAATTCACTTTTGGCACATAACTTCCTGTCTTTTTTGTTATTATCATTAAAACAGCTTTCAAACACAGACAATTACTAGAATTAAGGAATTTGACCGGGGCCAATTCGAATATTTCCCTACTCTACTGTTTACTGCTACCTTAAGGGACCATCAATTTTTTTCCATTCCACTAAAAAGCACTTTTCCCAATAATTTAGGTATATTGAAACAAACATTAACAAAAATAATCACATTTGGACCTTGTTCTGCTTTCCTAGATAGTTTACAAAACATGGGCTTATTGGCCAAATTCACACACAATTTAAGGGCAGTTTTCTGGAATTTCACCTTTAACATACAGCATGCTGTGTCTTCATGGTTTGCCTGTTTTTGCATTATTTGCTGAACAAACAATGCCTATAATGTTTGTACAAGAATTTTAGACCTGTCAGTCTATGTTGCGTGCCATAGATCTCTATAAAACAGACAAATCGGTACTATTTTCTGTCGGCAAATGCCATTTTACGCGTAAACTTTTGTCTTTCCTTAAGTGGATTTTTTTCTTTGCATACTAACAGTCTCTTTTCTAGCCCTAAACATACAGCAGAATACATTTCTGTAACATACCATATAATATCTGACCAGATTTACACACAGTTTGCATTTCTCAGGTTGTGCAAACAAGATTATGTACCAGTCAAAGGGACATAATCCAGTCAGCACTGTATTTTCATTTTCATACTATGTCCATAATAGGCTGAAACTGTCTTTCTCTTTACCTATTTTACACACAGGTCTGTTGGTCATGTAATATGATACAAAGAAAACAAGATAAATCCCCAAAACAATGGCCCCAGCTGCTCTGGCACTGATAAAAAGCCTATTTAGACACATTACAGTGTTTCCAGCACTCATTCTTAGTGAATACCAACTGGAGTATACAGTGCAATTTGAATTTGCCACTTCATTGCTTTACAAGATGTTTCCAATTGTTAGGGATGGAAAAAGAGCTGTAATAAGAGCAGAGGAAAGAAATCCACTCAGTTTAAGAAAGGCACGGGCAGTCGCCCGGCCACCAGAAAACGGTCGCTTGCCCCGGAATCGACAGTCGAAGACCAGCCAGGTTCGTCAGCAACCAGCAAAGTGAACCGACTTACGGCACAGGAAGTCCAGGATGTTGAGCATGTAAGAAGATACAAACCTGCAAAAGACACTAGCACTGGTGTTAAATACCTTCTTCGGCCAGTGCCCGAAAGAGACGACAATAATTCTGAAAATCTGGAGGAAAATGTCATCATAAAATTACAGAAAATAGGTGAACTGTACAATAAAATGCTAACATTGCATCCATGCAGAGCTCCAGTCCAAGTAAAACTGGAAAAGAGAATAGGGCTGTGTGTGTTTTTGTCCCTAGAATGCCAAAAGTGTAGATTTAAATCGCCTGCTCAGCCAATGTCGGACACGGTGAAAAAGCCCAAGGGACCAGCTGCCGGGGCACTGAATGATATGCTGGCTTTGTCTGTTATCAAGTCAAAACTTGGCCTGGAGGATGCAAGATCAGTGCTGGCCTGCTTAAATATCAACCCACCTAGCCGTACCACAGTGCAGAAGAAATTAAACTGTATGGGCAGCACTGCAACAAATTTAAATGAAGAGGAAATGGAAAAAAATCAAGAATATGTAGCTCGCATCACAAAGCTTGCCGGAAAAGAGGAGTCGGCCGACACACAATTTGACGTCGCTTATACAAGCCGGCCACAGGGCGAAGGTGAAAGAGCCACACAGAGCTTTGGCACTTTAATAGAACACACAACTACCAGAAAACTGCCACTTGCAATAACCACTGCAAACAAACACTGTAAGAAAACAAAATGCAGCCATGACAACTGTTCAAAGAATTATCCAAGAGATGCCACAATTGCATCCAGTGAACGTACACTACTGCATCGGTCTCTGCGGAAAGTTGACGCTGCTGGTCATTTGAAAATATCCTCAATAACTACGGATGCGAGTACATAGGCTGCAAAAGCAATACGCGACTACTATGATGACGACGGCAGACCGAGGGCAACTCACTACAAGTGTTTAGTACACCGGTTCAGAGCACTTGAGAAGAGTATCCGAAATGCTAAGCTGCATGGAATACCAAAGGACTGTGATAAGGCAGTATTTCATAGAAAGCTTGCCTCTTGTATTCGGTCAAGACTTCGCCTTGAATTCAGCAACTTGAGAGCAAAGCGATGCTCGGACCAAAAATTCATTAATGCAAGTCAATCAGCTTCTGAGAACATTCTATGTTGCTTTTCTGGGGACCATCGACACTGTCGCAAAAAATCAACCGTCTGTATCAGTCATCTTAAACACTACAGCACCAAATTCCTGCCAGGAGGAAAGCACTGAAGCCTATGTGATGCTGACTATCAAATGCTGCAAAGCAAGATTGACAGTGTTTTTGATGCCAATGGACTGAAAGAAGTTTGTCGTCTCTACAACACTAACATGTGTGAGAGCCTAAATGCCGCCATATTCAATTACGCCCCAAAGTCTTCCTGTTGGACGAGAAACTTCACAGCCCTATGCCATTCCGCAGTACATTCTAGAGTTTTGGGTCCAGGGCATTCAACTATAAAAATAGCCAGAGCAGCTGGGATAAGTGTAAACACACACAGCTCCATGTATCGGACACTGATGCAGAAGGACAGACTGCGGAAACTGCATGCCCTGCGAAAATCCTCCGCAAATTACAAAAGAAGGCGGTTTTACCTACGAAAGCGACAGGCGAAAGCAACAATATTTAAAGAATCGGTGTACAGTGCAGAGAATGTTTATTCGAGCAGTGCGACAGACCACAATTATGGCTTAACTTCATAACAGACTGCAAATATGCAACATCAAACCTTGAAAATTCAAATAAACCGCAATATCCAAGTGAACAAAGTTATTTAACGCAGGCACCAGGCATCTCGAATAACCTCTATGACCGATACATTCACCCTCAGCAGCGCATATCTGCTGCGCAGTGTTTATCCGAGAAGGCTCGTAAGACAAATGTACTGGATTTATACAGAACTTCCTGTGACACAAGTGTGATACATTATTTTTTGGAACTAGCTGCTTCAGTGTGAACAAGTAATATGCCAATCTGTGAACATGCACCTTTATTGGCTTATTTCTGAGAGAAAACCTGTAAATGCCATATCCGAATCTGTCGACTGGACCAGTCCATACACAACAACGCTTAATTCTACAAGATTTATCAGTTGTAAACGAAGAAAGTTGCTCGACAATTGCCCGGCTGGGAACGACTGAGAAAAATGCACTAGCCACAGGAAATTATACTGAATCCAGATCTGGAAATACATGAAATGGGGTAAATTTCTATCATATCTACTTATTTTGGCTATTTTGTATCATTTTGACCAACAGACCCTCATTTACTTTCATTTCACATACATATTTAAGGTTTTTTTTGTGGTAAGGAAATGTTACTCTTCATAACGTTCTGAATTACCTCCCTTGTTTAAATCCTTATTTCCAGAACATAAAACTCAAAAAAGCTATAAAAATGTTGATTTTGAACAGTACAAGAATTGGCCTATCTCACAAATCATCATACAGTAGATTTTAAAGAAGTTCATTTTTCTACAATTTACCCTTAAGGGACCATCATTTTTTTTCCATTCCACTAAAAAGCACTTTTCCCAATAATTTAGGTATATTGAAACAAACATTAACAAAAATAATCACATTTGGACCTTTTTCTGCTTTCCTAGATAGTTTACAAAACATGGGCTTATTGGCCAAATTCACACACAATTTAAGGGCAGTTTTCTGGAATTTCACCTTTAACATACAGCATGCTGTGTCTTCATGGTTTGCCTGTTTTTGCATTATTTGCTGTACAAACAATGCCTATAATGTTTGTACAAGAATTTTAGACCTGTCAGTCTATGTTGCGTGCCATAGATCTCTATAAAACAGACAAATCGGTACTATTTTCTGTCGGCAAATGCCATTTTACGCGTAAACTTTTGTCTTTCCTTAAGTGGATTTTTTTCTTTGCATACTAACAGTCTCTTTTCTAGCCCTAAACATACAGCAGAATACATTTCTGTAACATACCATATAATATCTGACCAGATTTACACACAGTTTGCATTTCTCAGGTTGTGCAAACAAGATTATGTACCAGTCAAAGGGACATAATCCAGTCAGCACTGTATTTTCATTTTCATACTATGTCCATAATAGGCTGAAACTGTCTTTCTCTTTACCTATTTTACACACAGGTCTGTTGGTCATGTAATATGATACAAAGAAAACAAGATAAATCCCCAAAACAATGGCCCCAGCTGCTCTGGCACTGATAAAAAGCCTATTTAGACACATTACAGTGTTTCCAGCACTCATTCTTAGTGAATACCAACTGGAGTATACAGTGCAATTTGAATTTGCCACTTCATTGCTTTACAAGATGTTTCCAATTGTTAGGGATGGAAAAAAGAGCTGTAATAAGAGCAGAGGAAAGAAATCCACTCAGTTTAAGAAAGGCACGGGCAGTCGCCCGGCCACCAGAAAACGGTCGCTTGCCCCGGAATCGACAGTCGAAGACCAGCCAGGTTCGTCAGCAACCAGCAAAGTGAACCGACTTACGGCACAGGAAGTCCAGGATGTTGAGCATGTAAGAAGATACAAACCTGCAAAAGACACTAGCACTGGTGTTAAATACCTTCTTCGGCCAGTGCCCGAAAGAGACGACAATAATTCTGAAAATCTGGAGGAAAATGTCATCATAAAATTACAGAAAATAGGTGAACTGTACAATAAAATGCTAACATTGCATCCATGCAGAGCTCCAGTCCAAGTAAAACTGGAAAAGAGAATAGGGCTGTGTGTGTTTTTGTCCCTAGAATGCCAAAAGTGTAGATTTAAATCGCCTGCTCAGCCAATGTCGGACACGGTGAAAAAGCCCAAGGGACCAGCTGCCGGGGCACTGAATGATATGCTGGCTTTGTCTGTTATCAAGTCAAAACTTGGCCTGGAGGATGCAAGATCAGTGCTGGCCTGCTTAAATATCAACCCACCTAGCCGTACCACAGTGCAGAAGAAATTAAACTGTATGGGCAGCACTGCAACAAATTTAAATGAAGAGGAAATGGAAAAAAATCAAGAATATGTAGCTCGCATCACAAAGCTTGCCGGAAAAGAGGAGTCGGCCGACACACAATTTGACGTCGCTTATACAAGCCGGCCACAGGGCGGAGGTGAAAGAGCCACACAGAGCTTTGGCACTTTAATAGAACACACAACTACCAGAAAACTGCCACTTGCAATAACCACTGCAAACAAACACTGTAAGAAAACAAAATGCAGCCATGACAACTGTTCAAAGAATTATCCAAGAGATGCCACAATTGCATCCAGTGAACGTACACTACTGCATCGGTCTCTGCCGAAAGTTGACGCTGCTGGTCATTTGAAAATATCCTCAATAACTACGGATGCGAGTACACAGGCTGCAAAAGCAATACGCGACTACTATGATGACGACGGCAGACCGAGGGCAACTCACTACAAGTGTTTAGTACACCGGTTCAGAGCACTTGAGAAGAGTATCCGAAATGCTAAGCTGCATGGAATACCAAAGGACTGTGATAAGGCAGTATTTCATAGAAAGCTTGCCTCTTGTATTCGGTCAAGACTTCGCCTTGAATTCAGCAACTTGAGAGCAAAGCGATGCTCGGACCAAAAATTCATTAATGCAAGTCAATCAGCTTCTGAGAACATTCTATGTTGCTTTTCTGGGGACCATTCACACTGTCGCAAAAAATCAACCGTCTGTATCAGTCATCTTAAACACTACAGCACCAAATTCCTGCCAGGAGGAAAGCACTTAAGCCTATGTGATGCTGACTATCAAATGCTGCAAAGCAAGATTGACAGTGTTTTTGATGCCAATGGACTGAAAGAAGTTTGTCGTCTCTACAACACTAACATGTGTGAGAGCCTAAATGCCGCCATATTCAATTACGCCCCAAAGTCTTCCTGTTGGACGAGAAACTTCACAGCCCTATGCCATTCCGCAGTACATTCTAGAGTTTTGGGTCCAGGGCATTCAACTATAAAAATAGCCAGAGCAGCTGGGATAAGTGTAAACACACACAGCTCCATGTATCGGACACTGATGCAGAAGGACAGACTGCGGAAACTGCATGCCCTGCGAAAATCCTCCGCAAATTACAAAAGAAGGCGGTTTTACCTACGAAAGCGACAGGCGAAAGCAACAATATTTAAAGAATCGGTGTCCAGTGCAGAGAATGTTTATTCGAGCAGTGCGACAGACCACAATTATGGCTTAACTTCATAACAGACTGCAAATATGCAACATCAAACCTTGAAAATTCAAATAAACCGCAATATCCAAGTGAACAAAGTTATTTAACGCAGGCACCAGGCATCTCGAATAACCTCTATGACCGATACATTCACCCTCAGCAGCGCATATCTGCTGCGCAGTGTTTATCCGAGAAGGCTCGTAAGACAAATGTACTGGATTTATACAGAACTTCCTGTGACACAAGTGTGATACATTATTTTTTGGAACTAGCTGCTTCAGTGTGAACAAGTAATATGCCAATCTGTGAACATGCACCTTTATTGGCTTATTTCTGAGAGAAAACCTGTAAATGCCATATCCGAATCTGTCGACTGGACCAGTCCATACACAACAACGCTTAATTCTACAAGATTTATCAGTTGTAAACGAAGAAAGTTGCTCGACAATTGCCCGGCTGGGAACGACTGAGAAAAATGCACTAGCCACAGGAAATTATACTGAATCCAGATCTGGAAATACATGAAATGGGGTAAATTTCTATCATATCTACTTATTTTGGCTATTTTGTATCATTTTGACCAACAGACCCTCATTTACTTTCATTTCACATACATATTTAAGGTTTTTTTGTGGTAAGGAAATGTTACTCTTCATAACGTTCTGAATTACCTCCCTTGTTTAAATCCTTATTTCCAGAACATAAAACTCAAAAAAGCTATAAAAATGTTGATTTTGAACAGTACAAGAATTGGCCTATCTCACAAATCATCATACAGTAGATTTTAAAGAAGTTCATTTTTCTACAATTTACCCTTAAGGGACCATCATTTTTTTTCCATTCCACTAAAAAGCACTTTTCCCAATAATTTAGGTATATTGAAACAAACATTAACAAAAATAATCACATTTGGACCTTTTTCTGCTTTCCTAGATAGTTTACAAAACATGGGCTTATTGGCCAAATTCACACACAATTTAAGGGCAGTTTTCTGGAATTTCACCTTTAACATACAGCATGCTGTGTCTTCATGGTTTGCCTGTTTTTGCATTATTTGCTGTACAAACAATGCCTATAATGTTTGTACAAGAATTTTAGACCTGTCAGTCTATGTTGCGTGCCATAGATCTCTATAAAACAGACAAATCGGTACTATTTTCTGTCGGCAAATGCCATTTTACGCGTAAACTTTTGTCTTTCCTTAAGTGGATTTTTTTCTTTGCATACTAACAGTCTCTTTTCTAGCCCTAAACATACAGCAGAATACATTTCTGTAACATACCATATAATATCTGACCAGATTTACACACAGTTTGCATTTCTCAGGTTGTGCAAACAAGATTATGTACCAGTCAAAGGGACATAATCCAGTCAGCACTGTATTTTCATTTTCATACTATGTCCATAATAGGCTGAAACTGTCTTTCTCTTTACCTATTTTACACACAGGTCTGTTGGTCATGTAATATGATACAAAGAAAACAAGATAAATCCCCAAAACAATGGCCCCAGCTGCTCTGGCACTGATAAAAAGCCTATTTAGACACATTACAGTGTTTCCAGCACTCATTCTTAGTGAATACCAACTGGAGTATACAGTGCAATTTGAATTTGCCACTTCATTGCTTTACAAGATGTTTCCAATTGTTAGGGATGGAAAAAAGAGCTGTAATAAGAGCAGAGGAAAGAAATCCACTCAGTTTAAGAAAGGCACGGGCAGTCGCCCGGCCACCAGAAAACGGTCACTTGCCCCGGAATCGACAGTCGAAGACCAGCCAGGTTCGTCAGCAACCAGCAAAGTGAACCGACTTACGGCACAGGAAGTCCAGGATGTTGAGCATGTAAGAAGATACAAACCTGCAAAAGACACTAGCACTGGTGTTAAATACCTTCTTCGGCCAGCGCCCGAAAGAGACGACAATAATTCTGAAAATCTGGAGGAAAATGTCATCATAAAATTACAGAAAATAGGTGAACTGTACAATAAAATGCTAACATTGCATCCATGCAGAGCTCCAGTCCAAGTAAAACTGGAAAAGAGAATAGGGCTGTGTGTGTTTTTGTCCCTAGAATGCCAAAAGTGTAGATTTAAATCGCCTGCTCAGCCAATGTCGGACACGGTGAAAAAGCCCAAGGGACCAGCTGCCGGGGCACTGAATGATATGCTGGCTTTGTCTGTTATCAAGTCAAAACTTGGCCTGGAGGATGCAAGATCAGTGCTGGCCTGCTTAAATATCAACCCACCTAGCCGTACCACAGTGCAGAAGAAATTAAACTGTATGGGCAGCACTGCAACAAATTTAAATGAAGAGGAAATGGAAAAAAATCAAGAATATGTAGCTCGCATCACAAAGCTTGCCGGAAAAGAGGAGTCGGCCGACACACAATTTGACGTCGCTTATACAAGCCGGCCACAGGGCGGAGGTGAAAGAGCCACACAGAGCTTTGGCACTTTAATAGAACACACAACTACCAGAAAACTGCCACTTGCAATAACCACTGCAAACAAACACTGTAAGAAAACAAAATGCAGCCATGACAACTGTTCAAAGAATTATCCAAGAGATGCCACAATTGCATCCAGTGAACGTACACTACTGCATCGGTCTCTGCGGAAAGTTGACGCTGCTGGTCATTTGAAAATATCCTCAATAACTACGGATGCGAGTACACAGGCTGCAAAAGCAATACGCGACTACTATGATGACGACGGCAGACCGAGGGCAACTCACTACAAGTGTTTAGTACACCGGTTCAGAGCACTTGAGAAGAGTATCCGAAATGCTAAGCTCTTCAGCGTAGCGATTAGGGGAGATTACTGCGGTGGAGGTTGCATTTCATGCTGTACACTATTTAGAGGTCATGACCTTTGGGCCCAGTCTATTGGAAACAAGTCATAAAACTCACTTTTGGCACATAACTTCCTGTCTTTTTTGTTATTATCATTAAAACAGCTTTCAAACACAGACAATTACTAGAATTAAGGAATTAAGGGCCAATTCGAATATTTCCCTACTCTACTGTTTACTGCTACCTTAACGACATCCAGTCAGGCGAGCATCCTGTAGGCTGAGGGGCGGAGTAATAAACCCGTAATAATCTGCTCCGCCTTCTTTTCAAGCTGTTTAAGTGGATTTTGCTTTGGTGGTTACATCTGAATTAAAAGAACGAAAAGGACCATATATTGTTGTATGTTAAGTCAGAGACCTATATTACGTCTCTGGTTAAGAGGACAAGTGCAACAGTCAATAGTATTTTGGGTTTCTTTTGCCAAAACTTTTGTTCAGTATCAAACTATCATTTAGAATTTAGATCCGTTTAATGGCCATTTACCAAATTCAGACATCCGGAAAGTGCAAATTTTAATTTCAAATGCCCTTATAAGGTATAATTTTATAGATAGATAACATAAATTTACATTCATTGCAAAGGTCTTATAAAATTACCAGACGTTGCAACATTTACGTGTTTGTCCGACCGTACGCGCAGCAAATTATCTTATCCGAGGCTATATTTCGTTATTAAAACGGGTCGTTTTTCATGACTTTTGACAAGGACTGTATCCATAACAGGGTGGTATAGAATTATAATATATAAATGGGTATATGGTATAGTACATTTGCTAATCGTCTGCGTATGTTTTATTGTCCGTCCGTTAATCTGTCTGTCTTTGCGGGCAGTAAAATATAGATTTACTACCCGACCGTTGTTTTCATTAACGAGAATAGGCTGATACTTTGTATACGAAAAAAGTTAAATTTCAAAACGCTAGATCTTTTTTATATATATCGTATTTAGGAAACTTCATTCTAGAAGATCACATATAGTTTTATACCTTACAGCCGTCTGTTTTGGTCCAGATCATAAACAAAGTATCTTAGTACAAAGAGATTTCTTTTTTTTGGCATTATACAATCCAGTTATCCGAGGCTCTGATCAGGGTCTGCACTGTTTGTTGCATTGATTTACAGGCCTGTGGCTCTGATCAGGGTCTGGCCGTTTGTTGCATTGATTAACGTACCGCCATCTCTCCGAGGCGGCTCTGATCAGCGTCTGCACTGTTTGCTTCATTGATACATATACAGGCGTGTGGCTCTGATCAGGGTCTGCACTGTTTGCTGCATTGATTTGCATACCGGCGTCTCTCCGAGGCGACTCTGATAAGAATCTGCACTGTTTGCTGCATTAGAAAGCCTATATTTTCGTGTTTTTGCAACCCCTTGGAAGAATGTTTCATGTTTCTTGAGCCCGCTGGAGGTCTTAGGATATATATTTTCACTTATACATGTATGTATACTACTGACCTTAGAGTACAAGAGCCAAACGGTTTGACGTCTCCCTGATCGCCCGTGCGTCTGCCTGAGCCCCCAATATGGACGATAGTATGGCGCTTGCATGTCCGTTTATCCGTCCGTACCAGCAATACATTCCATTTAAATATGAATATTTTGGGTTATTTTAGTACCCGTATCTCAATTATTGACTCAGTAAGAGGGTTAAATATACCTATGGGTATTTATATGTTGACTAGAAACATTTGTCTACAAGACCGGGACACTCTGAAGTCTCTCTGATCGTCCGTGCGTCTGTCCGAGCTCCAAAATGGACGATTTAGCCAGTTTAAGTAAATTGAACAGAACAGAATAAGTGTATAAACGTGACATAAGCGTTTGTTATAACAGCTAGAAAGATTAAAAGAGTATGTTGTAGAAGGGGTAAAGACACGTTTTATGACCAAATATGGTCTTTCTTTATATATGGGCATAATGCATCACAGACGAGGGGCTAATAACTACATACATCAACTGAGGTGAGGAGCTAATAAATACATGCATCCACCGAGACGAGGGACTAATTTACATCCACTGAGACGAGGAGCTAAAAATGAATTACACTCACTGAGACGAGGACCTTAAAAGCATATACATGTACACCGAACCGCAAAAGAAACGCAGCAGTTGGAGAAACATATATAATTCTAAACTAAACAGTTCAAATGGTAAATAACGGTTGTATTTCAGTTTATAGGTACCTTATCTACATACTGTGTAATTTTTATTAAAATATATCAACAAATAACTCCGATTTCATTATGTTAAAGTTCCTTACCCATGAGTTCAATTTTCACACATTATCAATAGCCAATTGAGGATACACGAGGTATTGACAATATGTGAAAATTGAAATTGTGGGTAATGAAATTTGACATAATAAAATCGGGTGTATTTATTGACACATTTTGATGAAATGTATACAGTGTGTAGGTAAGATGCATATCAAATGAAATAAAACCGTTATTTATCATTTGAACTGTTCAGTTTTGAATTATATGTGTTTCCCCAGCTGTTACGTTTCTTTTGCGGCTCGGTGTACGTACATCCACAGAGGAAAGGTGCTAAAATCTAAAAACATCCTCTAAGACGAGGGGCTAATTTACACCCACTGAGACGAAAGTCTAAAAAGGAATTACATCTACTGTGACAATGGCCTTAAAAGTTTATACATCCACTATGGCGAGGTGCTAAAAAACCCCTAAGACAAGGTGCTAATTTACATTCACAGAGACGAGAGGCTAATAACTACATATATCCACTGAGACGAGGGACTGAAAAGGAATTGCATCCACTAAGACAAGGGCTTTAAAAGTACATACATCCACAAAGGCGATGCGCTAAAAAGTACAAACATCCTCTAAGACGAGGGGCTAATTTACATCCACTGAGACGAGGGGCTAATAACTACATACATCCACTGAGACGAGGGGCTAATAAGGAACCATATCTAGTGAGACGAGGGCCCTAAAAGTATAAACATCCACTGAGGCGAGGTGATAAAAAGAATAATATCCGCTAAGATGATGGGCTAATTTACATCCACTGAGACGAGGGGCTTAAAAGCATATGCATCTACTGGGACGAGGTGCTAAAAAGGGAAAAAACTGAGACAAGGGGTTAATAACCACATACATACACTGAGGTGAGGAGCTAAAAACTACATAGATCCACTGAGACGAGGAGCTAATAACTACATCCACTGAGACGAGGGGAAAATTTACATCCACTGAGACAAGGGGCTAATAACTACAAACATCCACTGAGACGAGGGACTAAAAAGGAATTACATCCACTGAAGCGAAGGCCTTAAACGTTAAAAAGATCCACTGAGGCAAGGAGCTAAAAACTACATAGGTTAACTGAGACGATGATCTAATAACTACATCCACTGAGACGAGGGGCTAATTTACATCCACTGAGACGAGGGGCTAGTAACTACATACATCCACTGAGACGAGGAACTAATAAATACATCAACTGAGACAAGGGGCTAATAAGGAATCATATCTAATGAGACGAGGGCCCTTAAAGTACATGTATATACATCCACTGAGGCGAGGTGCTAAAAAGAACCAACATCCTCTAAGATGATGGGCTAATTTACATCCACTAAGGCGAGGGGCTAAAAAGGAATTACATCCACTGAGACGAGGGGCTTAAAAGTATATGCATCTACTAAGACGAGGTGTTTAAAAGGGGAAAAAATAATAAGACAGGAGGTTAATAACTACATGTATAAACTGAGGCGAGGAGTTAAAAACTACATAGATCCACTGAGACGGGAGCTAATAACTACATCCACTGAGACGAGGGGCTAATAACTACATATATCCGCTAAGACGAGAGGCTAAAAAGGAATTACATCCACTGAAGCGAAGGCCTTAAAAGTATATATATACACATCTACTGAGGGTAGTTGCTAAACTCATACGAGACATACATCCACTGAGGCGATGAACTAATAACTACAAACATCCACTGAGGTGAGGAGCTAATAACTACATACATCCACTGAGACGAGGAGGTAATAGCTACATACATCCACTGAGGCGAGGAGCTAATAACTACATACATCCACTGGGGCGAGGAGCTAATAACTACATACATACGCTGAGACGAGAGGCTAAAAAGGAATTACATCCACTGAAGCGAAGGCCTTAAAAGTATATAAACATCTACTGAGGGTAGTTGCTAAACAAAAACATCTCATACGAGACATACATCCACTGATGCGATGAGCTAATAGCTACTTAAATCCACTGAGGCGAGGAGCTAATAATTCTATACATCCACTGAGACGAGGAGCTAATAACTACATACATACATACATACATACGTACATACGTACATACATACATACATACATACATACATACATACATACATACATACATACATACATACATACATACATACATACATACATACATACATACATACATACATACATACATACATACATACATACATACATACATACATACATACATACATACATACATACATACATACATACATACATACATACATACATACATACATACATACATACATACATACATACATACATACATACATACATACATACATACATACATACATACATACATACATACATACATACATACATACATACATACATACATACATACATACATACATACATACATACATACATACATACATACATACATACATACATACATACATACATACATACATACATACATACATACATACATACATACATACATACATACATACATACATACATACATACATACATACATACATACATACATACACACATACATACACTGAGGCGAGCAGCTAAAAACTTCATAGATCAACTGAGACGAGGAGCTAATAACTACATGTACATCCACAAAGACGAGGGGCTAATTTACATCCACTGAGACGAGGGGCTAATAACTACATACATCAACTGAGACGAGGAACTAATAAGTGCATCCACTGAGACGAGAGGTTATTAACTACATACATACACTGATGCGAGGAACTAAAAATTACATAGATCCACTGAGACGAGGAGCTAATAACTACATCCACTGAGACGAGGGGCTAATTTACATCCACTGAGACGAGGGGCTCATAACTACATACATCCACTGAGACGAGGAACTAATAAATACATCCACTGAGACGAGGGGCTATTAACTACATACATACACTGAGACGAGGAGCTAATAACTACATCCACTGAGACGAGGGGCTAATTTACATCCACTGAGACGAGGGGCTAATAACTACATACATCCACTGAGACGAGGAACTAATAAATACATCCACTGAGACGAGGGGCTATTAACTACATACATACACTGAGACGAGGAGCTAATAACTACATCCACTGAGACGAGGGGCTAATTTACATCCACTGAGACGAGGGGCTAATAACTACATACATCCACTGAGACGAGGAACTAATAAATACATCCACTGAGACGAGGGGCTATTAACTACATACATACACTGAGGCGAGGAGCTAATAACTACATACATCCACTGAGGCGAGGTGCTAAAAAGAACAAACATCCTCTAAGATGATGGGCTAATTTACATCCACTGAGACGAGGGGCTATTAACGACATACATCCACTGAGACGAGGAACTAATAAATACATCCACTGAGACGAGGAACTAATAAATACATCCACTGAGACAAGGGGCTAATAAGGAATCATATCTAGTGAGACGAGGGCCCTTAAAGTATATACATCCACTGAAGCGATGTGCTAAAAAGAACAAACATCCTCTAAGATGATTGGCTAATTTACATCCACTGAGGCGAGGGGCTAAAAAGGAATTACATCCACTGAGACGAGGGACTTAAAAGTGTATGCACCTACTGAGACGAGGTGTTAAAAAGGAAAAACAACAACTAATGAGACAGGAGTTTAATAACTACATACATACACTGAGGCGAGGAGCTAAAAACTACATATATCCACTGAGACGAGGAGCTAATAACTACATCCACTAAGAAGAGGGGCTAATTTACATCCACTGAGACGAGGGGCTAATAACTACATACATCCACTGAGACGAGGAACTAATAAATGCATCCACTGAGATGAGAAGTTATTAACTACATACATACACTGATGCGTGGAACAAAAAACTACATAGATCCACTGAGACGAGGAGCTAATAACTACATCCACTGAGACGAGGAACTAATAAATGCATCCACTGAGATGAGAAGTTATTAACTACATACATACACTGATGCGTGGAACAAAAAAACTACATATATCCACTGAGACGAGGAGCTAATAACTACATCCACTAAGAAGAGGGGCTAATTTACATCCACTGAGACGAGGGGCTTATAACTACATACATCCACTGAGACGAGGAACTAATAAATGCATCCACTGAGATGAGAAGTTATTAACTACATACATACACTGATGCGTGGAACTAAAACCTACATAGATCCACTGAGACGAGGAGCTAATAACTACATCCACTGAGACGAGGGGCTAATTTACATCCACTGAGATGAGGGGCTAATAACTACATACATCCACTGAGACGAGGAACTAATAAATACATCCACTGAGACGAGGGGCTATTAACTACATACATACACTGAGGCGAGGAACTAAAAACTACATAGATCCACTGGGAGTAGGAGCTAATAACTACATCCACTGAGACGAGGGGCTAATTTACATCCACTGAGACGAGGGGTTAAAGGCATTTAAAAGCATTCACATTTCAAACACAAAATAAAAGCTGTTTTATCATAAAGCAGGCATAGTAAGTTATCACATTCATACATGGTGACAATCATTGGGAGGCAGCTCATGCAAAATCCAATACAGAAGGATGCATGAATTACATCCCTTGACTAAGCTACAATAAACAGATTGGTATTTGTTTTTAAGAATAACTCAATTGAAAGAGCTATAGTCTATTAGAGGTGATTTATTCTAGACTAAAAATGCATTAAAAAGCATAAATTATTCAACTGTAGTTTAAGACACATTACATGTACATAGTCAACAACAACGTTATATGGGTACTAAATATGCAGCACATGCATAAGCAAAAAATAAAACAAAAATTGATAAGAAGTGTAACACGGTGAAAAGTTGTGTCTCGACTGGGACTCGAACCCAGGACGTCTGGCTTACCATGCCAATACTCCACCAACTGAGCTACCAAGCCACACAGTAAAGCCTATCAACTGATTCACCACAATCTCTACCCGGCTACAGAAGCAGACAAACATAGAAATTACATTTCGGGGGAAAAGGTTCAAAACGCAAACCATGGGCTGACATGAAAAATGGAGACATTTTCTACATGCTGCAGCCAAAAAGACTTCAGCATATGAAGTAATACCTTAACCATTTCCCTCATATATATATGTGTTTTCAACGCAATAGCAACCAGAGTAGACCCAGATCAGACGGCTCCTATGATCAAGGTATGCTCTGTTTGGTAATAGAAATTGAAAGATCTGTTTCTTTACTTCTAAAATGGTTAAAATGTTCTACCTTCCAATTTCTTTTTACCTATTTGCCCATGAATATTCGGTAGGTATTGAGGTTTGAAATAAACAATTATTTTACTAACGGCTAATTGAGGTGGAATGATGAGTAGCTTTATAGAAGAAAAAAAAGATTGATATGACTGTTATCACATTTTCAATCTTCTCTTTGTAGTGGTGAAAATATTATATAAATAATGCGACAAAATAAATTTATCAAGGTATATATTTGCTAATGTTTGAAGTAAGGAAATAGACCTATGAGTTAACCCTGTAAACGTGTTTTCACGCATTTGCAAACAGAGTAGACCCAGATCAGATGGCTCCTATAAGAGCCGCCTGATCAGGGTCTACTCTGTTTGGTTTTGACATGATATACATCTAATTCTACAGTTTGTGTCAAAGTAAAAACAAATCAATTGGAAATTCTATTTAAAAGATCATGATGTTAGGCTCTTATTTCATGAATATGAAATATGTTAGTAGATCTATCATACTTTAAGATCGGGGTTAATAGGTGAATTACATATTTACATAATTAGATTTACATATATTGAGCTTGCCAGATTATCAAAGTCTTGTTTAAAGATAAACTATGTGTATGTGGGGGTCTCTTTCGCTATTTATCCAAACTTTGCACCAAATATATATTGCCTAGGGAGTCATCCACCTAAATTATGGGAGGGGCAAAGACAGATCCGCCCCTCGCCTCATCGGATGTTTGCAACTTCCTCGCCTCACTGGTTACTCTTTAGCACTCCCTTGCCACCTTCGCTCCACACACATTTTCCCAACATCCACCAGAGGAAGTAGTCCTGCAAGAGAGTCACAAAAAATTACCCCAATGGGCAGAGAATACACACAATAACTTGAAAATATGCAATTATTCAGCCTGTCAAGTTCTTAAGAGACACTTATTAGCTCATATTTAAAGCACTGCAGTTCTAAAGAACTACTTCTTACTACGACCTCCGGAAGCAATTGCTCACCGGGGTCACACCATCCCGAAAAATTACGTCAATCGGCGGCCATTTTAACTGTCAAAATGACTAATGCTATAAGGTGAAAAATGATTTTTTGCTGATTGTCACGTCAAAATAGCAGGGATCAAACTTTTATTCAGGATCTGACTACATAAAAAATAAATACATTGATTGAGGTAAGTTTAAAAACAGAAAAAATATGGAATAAAAAAAAAAATCTCGATTGAAATCGATTGACAGGGCTGGGTGAAACACACAGTAGGCCACTCTTCATGTTGAATTTGATATGATTGGAAACGTTATTTGAATAAATGGTGGATATCAAGAGAGCATTGAAAATAAACTAGATTAAATTTAAGGTAAGTCGATAATTTGATTTCATAGCGTTTTATAACATTGTGGTCCTGGAGACCGAAAATCCATCAAATCATAGAAATAGTTGGAGCTTGGGTGGGGTAATTATTTAAGGTTTTAATACGTATACCCTAAGCATTAGCTATGCGCGCCGCAACGTTGTACATAAACCACATTTAATTTCGTTATGTGACATTTATACATACCAGGCAGGATTCAATAAGGATCCTGAGCTAGATCCAATCCATGTAAGCATTCATACATGTCATAGTATTCTTAAAAGCTACTTTGGGTTTTGATATCTCATTGATGATATAAGATCATGATCAAGCGCAAATTACTTAGTGTGATCAATAGCATATTCATATTAACGAAATTTGCATATGAAACATAAAGAGAAGGAACAGAAATTATCTTCAAAATTGTTGATAGATAGAAATAATATTTTTTTCTTTTCTCCTCTGAATTGATTCCTTGGAGAAAACAACATGTATACAATGTTATTGTTTTTGAAAATGGTTCTGTGCACCAGGCCAAAAAACCCCAAGCAGATCATGATAGGTCATCTGATATTGACCTACTCTGTTTACAAAAGTATAAAAATCTATGGAGTAAAGTGTTAAAGTTAACAATTTCAGTACTACTGATTTCACAGGGGTCTGGACCGCTTCATTGGGTTCTATATGTACTATATAATAACGTTATTATATAGTACATATATACCCAATGAAGCGGTCCAGACCCCCTGTGACTGATTTGGTATGTATTATGACATGACTACCCCCATATTTATCAGTTCTATGATTTTATTGTATTATAAACTTAAATTGTAATTTTAGTGAAAACTTTCTATGCCTTAAAGTTATTAAAGTGTTAGAATATATTTTGTATTTTTCTCTGTCTGTCAGATGTCAACTGTTTGGAGCCAAAGCCAGGATGTCATAAATTTATGACATCTGTCGCAGTGTGTAGGTTTATCATCACTTGTACGGCCTTGCTGTACAAGCGCGCTTTTATGGCGATATGGTAGAATGTATGACTGCGAGCCTGGCGACCGGGTGTTCTTATGAAGAAACATACCCCCCTCAGACCTAGAATTAAACCCAGGTCGCCAGGTTCGTGTAGTCATACACGCCACCATGTCGCCATAAAAGCGCGCTTGTACAGCAATGTGTATAAGTGAGGATAAATCTACACACTGTGACATACTCCCCCAGCTATGTGTATGATAACGACCAGGAATCAAACTCGGAGCTCATACAGTCACAGCCCCAAGTTGGGTGCCAAATGTAACCAGGTGTTCTTATAAAGAAACGTACCTCTCAGACCCTGGATCAAACCCGGGTTGCCAAGCTCGCAGTCATACACTCTACCACATCGCCATAAAAGCTCACTTGTACAGGAAGGCGGTACAAGTGATGATAAACCTACACACAGTGACACGTCTAAATTGGCTCCTAATTTACTGAGATACATGTGCATACGTTTTGTCTAGTTTACCATCTAAGTACTTAATTCTGTAAATTTCAGGATCTAGATCAAGCAGTCCTCAGTGAAGCCTGTGTACCAAATATATTCCCAGGGAACAGCACCAAGAAAATCTCAAATGGCAAGTATTTATTTGTTAGGAGGAGAAATACAAAAAAGTTTGTGTAACTCTACTCTACTCCCAACATATTTATGTAAAAATGATATCATGAATATTATCTTTTTTTTATTACTGGTAATTTTTAAAATGGCATATCAATAAATGATTTCTTTGCTACAGAAATGTTTTTATCATGTTCTATCAAATTTCATAAAAGAATCTGTATCCATGATGATTTAGAATGGATTACTTTTATACAGGATACCGAAAGAAAAATATTTAAAAAAAAATTCTTTCTAAAACCGGTGAACCAATTTGAATGACATTTGGTAGGAATAGTCGCCAAATAACCCTAAATATCAAAATTTAAAAAAAATCAAATTGATATTTGAAAAACCAGTTAATCTCTTTCCCTGTTCTATATTTAGTCCAAATTTCATTTCCTGCTGAATATTCATGGACAAAATACTTGTAGTTAAAATTAAATATGGAAGGTGCAACACTGTATCTATTTCAGAAAGTAAAGAAACAGATAGATCAATTTCCATTTGCAAACAGAGCAGACCCTGATCAGACGGCTCCTATAGGAGCCGTCTGATCTTGGTCTACTCTGTTTGCAAATGCGTGAAAACACGTTTATATGAGAGAAAGGGTTAATGTTGATTCTCTACCTCCTGTAGTATAAGCAGATTCCTAGGTAAACTGGAATCTTATCCTTAAAAACTCAAAATGTTAAACCAATTGTGACTGATCCTGATAGGTATAACATTGCAGAGATCTCCCAGGAAAATTCTTTCTTTTGTTTGTTATTTTGTAAACAGCTAGTGTTGATAACAGATACGACAGAGCTCTCCGAAATGAGGAATTGCTACATTGGTGCCAGAACTTACAAACTAGAAGTCAAATACACTTATACTTCATTTTCAAGTATTTTATGCAAATTGTTTAAAAAGCTTTTATATTTTTAGCTCATCAGACCACAAAGTGCTCAGGGTGAGCTTTTGTGATCGCCTTATGTCTGTCTGCGTGCATCATGTGTGGTCAGTTGTCAATAATTTAAAGCTTAAATCTTCTCCTCTGAATCTGCAAGGCTCTCAGCTTTCATCTTTGGCCCATAGCATCATGTTAACCCTTTCCCTCATATAAACATGTTTTCACGCATATGCAAACAGAGTAGACCCAGATCAGACAGCTCCTAGAGGAGCCATCTGATCAGAGTCTACTCTGTTTGCTAATAGAATTTGATAGATCTGTTTCCTCACTTTCTAAAATGGCTACAATGTATCACCTTCCATAATTCATAATAACTATTTTGTCCATGAATATTCATTAGGTATTGAAATTTGTAATAGACAAAGAACAGGGAAAGGGTTAAAGCCACTATTGTTTTTAGCTCACCAGAGCACAAAGTGCTCAGGGTGAGCTTTTGTGATCGCCTGATGTCCGTCGTCCGTCGGCGTGCGTCGTGCGTCGTCCGTCGTCCGTCGTTCGTCGTCAACAATTTGAACCTTTAAAGTTCTTCTCCTCTGAATCTACAGGGGTCTCAGCTTCCATCTTTGGCACATAGCATCATCTGTAGGTCCTTTACAAAAGTTATATAAATTATACCCCTGGGGTCAAAATTGGCCCTGCCCCAGGGGTTTTCAGTTTTCAATAGAAACATATAGTGAGAACTTTGAACACCATCTCCTCTAAAACTAGAAGATCTGCATCTTTCATTTTTGGCACATAGCTTCAACTTCAGGACTTCTACAAAAGTTATATAAATTATGCTCCTGTGGTCAAAATTGGCTACACACCGGGGTGGCAAGTTTTCTAGCAAACTTGAAGCTGACTGCACTTTTAAGCATCTTATCTTTACTGGCTCATAAACAGGTCATCAGGTCAAGCATCAGAGAGGGAGAGAGTGGCTATTTTTAGTGCACCTGTACTGCTGGTAGTAGCTAGTAGACAGACATCTTGACCCTTTGCCTGTTCTGTGTTTATTATTAATTTGAATGCCTATTGCATATTCATGAACAAAATAGTTAAAGTGAAGTATGGAAGGTGAAACATTGTAGCATTTATTTTCCAAATTTCACAACCTACTGAATATTCATAGACAAAATAGTTATAATGGATTATTGTAGGTAGAACATTGTAGCCATTTTAGAAATTAAAGGAACAGATCTGTCAAATTCCATTAACAAACAGAGCAGACCCTGATCAGATGGCTCCTATAGGAGGCATCTGATCTGGTCTACTGATTTTCAAATGTGTGAAAACACATTTATATAAGGGAAGGGTTAATTAATAATAGTGATTGGCATTATGACATTATAACCTGTTCTACAGTTCAGAAGAAGGGTAAATCATGTAAAGGCTCCAGAATGCCAAATTAAAGATTTTAAATAAATTGTGAAATAATTTTTAACATGAAATTGTATAACTTGAAAATATTAAGTTCAACTTATGAATATGAAATTATTATGTAATAATTTATAATAATATTCAAATGCAAAAAATCTGTTATGAATGCTAGGGTACACATACCTTTTCAGAGGAACAGTTGATTATTTGAGAGGTCAGTTGATTTTCTTTAGTCAGAATTTTGTATGGCCTTGCATAATTAAAACTACCCGTTTAATACATATCAATCTTACAATTAACTCTCTTGTACAAACCACATATGAAGTTACATATAATATGTGTCAGATCAGAATCCAAACTGTGTGCTAATTTCAGTCAAATTATGCTCAGCAGTGATAGGGTTTCTGTCATCTGTAATTTGTTTGTCTGAAAAATTAACACTTTCAATGGCCCTCTTGTCTATAGAAACGTATAGTGAAAACTTTGAAAATCTTCTTTTCTGAATCTACAGAGTTCTCAGCTTTCATATTTGGCTCATAGCACCATTTTCCGATCCTCTACAAAAGTTATATAAATTATGCCCCTGTTGTCAAAATAGGCCCCACCCCAGGGTTGGTCAGTTTTCAATAGAAACAATTTTATAGTGCAAACTTTGAAAATCTTCTCCTTTGAAACTGGAATGTTCTCCGATTTCATATTTGGCACATAGCTTCATATTTACAAATGTTATATACATCTACAAAAGTTATATATTGTGTCCCTAGGGTCAAAATTGGCACCGCCCCAGGGACGGTCAGTTTTCAATAGAAACATATCTGATTGTCTGGTGAGGGATGTCAGGGCCATTCTGGCCCTCTTGTTTTTTATGCCCCCAAAGGCGGGCATATAGTAATCGCATTGTCCGTCCTTCCGTCTGTCCGTCCGTGCGTCCGTCCGTCCGTCTGTCCTTCCGTCCCAAATTCGTGTCCGGTCTGTAACTTCTTCATCTATCAATGGATTTCAATATAACTTGCCACAAATGTTCACCACACAAAGACGATGTGTCGCGTTCAACTCCCAGGTCCATGGGTCAAAGGTCAAGGTCACAGGGTACAATTACTTTGTCACAAATTTCGTGTCCGGTCTGTAACTTCTTTATCTATCAATGGATTTCAATATAACTTGGCACAAGTGTTCACCACACAAAGACAATGAGTGGCGTTCAACTCCCAGGTTCATGGGTCAAAGGTCAAGGTCACAGGGTACAATTACTTTGTATCAAATTTCGTGTCCGGCCTGTAACTTCTTTATCTATCAATGGATTTCAATATAACTTGCCACAAATGTTCACCAGACAGAGACGATGTGTCGCGTTCAACTTCCTGGTCCATGGGTCAAAGGTCAAGGTCACAGGGTACAATTACTTTGTCACAAATTTTGTGTCCGGTCTTTAACTTCTTCATCTATCAATGGATTTCAATATAACTTGCCACAAATGTTCACCACACAAAGACGATGTGTCGCGTTCAATTCCCAGGTCCATGGGTCAAGGGTCAATTACTTTGTAACAAGGCCACAGGGTACAATTTTTGGGGGCATTTGTCACGTGATTGTGACATCTCTTGTTTTCAGTTGTAATGCTCGAGACTCTATCGCAACCCAACAAAAGAAAGGAGTCCAATTCAACTGATCAACCTGGTTTACCAAAATGGCAGCAGACACTACAAATTATAAATGTAGTTTGCCAAACAACTAATCATGATTATGTAAAATCCAGCAGTCCAGTACTTTCTGTGATTGACCGCACAGAACTAATGGTTCCATGAGCATCTAAGTTGGACCCATGGAAAAAAATCCAATTATAAATACAAGACGAATACTGATGCAAGGCATCGGATCGCCGCGAAATTTCTGTACAAGGAAGGTTTTTAATAAGGAACTGTTTTGTTAAGACAATTGAAATACAACATTGTTATCAAAGTTTATCTATGATTTGACCTGGTGACCTAGTTTTCAACCAAAGTGACCCATGTTTTATCTAGATCTCATTCAGGGCAACACACAAAATATTTAATTTAAAGATTAATAGAGAAAATAGAGCTAGATTTCATGAAGACAAACTTCTGATCCAATTTCAGTAATATCCAAAAACAAGAGGGCCTGAAAGGTCCTGACATCGCTCACCAGACAATCAGAGGAGAAGATTTTCAAAGTTTTCACTGTGTTTCTATAGAAAACTACCCGGCCCTGGGGCAGGCAAATTTTGACCCAAGGGGCATAATTTATGTAACTTTTGTAGAGGACCTCAAGTGAAGAAAATTTAAGAAAATGTAAATGAAAACATATAACAATGTCAATCTAAAGACGGGCATGTACAAAAGTATGTAAACCCTCTCCCTGGGCAAATTGGTTGAATTTCAGAAAGAATAAATTAATCTATACATGTACTTATACTCAAAATTTTGGATATTTTCATTACACCTTCATGAGTTATTATTATTCATATCTTAATTTATTTTCAACCCTTCCCCTGTTCTATGTTTATTCAAAATTTAAATACCTACTGAATAATTCCATTAAATTGACAAACAGAGCGGACCCCGATCAGACAGCTGCTACAGGAGCCATCTGATCTGGGTCTGCTCTGTTTGCAAATGTGTGAAAAGGTGTTAACATAAGGGAAAGGGTAGTAAACATGTTATAAGTATATTGTACACAAAATGAAAATAATGTAATGCAATTTGCACTATATCATATCATAAGCAAACAGCAGATTGATCAGATGGCTACTACATAAGCCATCTATTCAGGGTCTATTCTGTTTGCAAAGGCGTAGAAAGGCCTATTTATGGAGTAAAGGGTTAATTGTCCTAATTAATGTGCAACAGGCGACATCTAACTATAACAATTTTCTTTATTTGGGTCTGCAATATTACTGCAGATCTACTACCAACAAAGGAGGCAATCCAGTTGTTATCAAAAAGGGAGATAACCTGCCTTTAAATGTTTGCTAAAAGTAGACAACAGTCAATGTTTAACTAGAGATATGCCAGTCTCCCATAATTGATTTGCAACTGCAAGCTTGTTGCAAACTTAATCCTAGCCAAAATGAGCTTGCGATTTAGGTTTGGGTTAATTAGCATTTAGCCCTGGTTATATATACAAGTTTAGTGAACCAAGAAAACCCATCCATATGCATAAGTGATCTGCAATTATTCCTAGTCAATATGCTTATGGCTGGTCAAAGCTATTCAAAGGTCCTATACCTTTAGCCTGCTAATATTACACCAGCTACTTGCTCTGGGTTTTTTTGCATTTATAATAACCTTTGCAAACAGTCTGGATCCAGATGAGATACAAAGTAACTTGGCATCTCATCAGGGTCCAAACTGTCTTTCACTATGACATTTGTTTTTTTAAAAGATATGGAAGGAAACAACTTTTGCAGCAGATAACATTATTTGCAGACAGTAATTGCTCAGAGTGCAAAGGGGAATTGGAGAAAATTATACTAGACACCAAATGACCTCCATAATAACCTGCATGATGTTTACAACACACCAAACAGCAAAGCGGTCCTGGGTATCAGTAAGGCTGATTGAGCACAGTGAAAAATATTGCAGCTGCATATTTCTGGAGTGTAAATCTGGAGTGTACTAGTAGTCTCCCAGTAAATAATAATGGTCAGTTTGAATTAGCTGAAACAGCAGCCTGCTCTTAGAAACTGGCCACCTCTGGGATGGGGCCAATTTTGACCCAAGGGGCATGATTTATATAACTTTTGTATAGAACCTGAACATGATGCTATGTGCCAAATATGAAAGCTGAAAACTTTCCAGTTGTTTGTAAATTTCTTTTTTAACATCGTATGAAGGTTTTCACTACATCAATAATGCAGATAGAAACTATTCTCTGCCACGCTCTCATGTGTCAATTCATTTGGTTCTTCTCACCGATGTACGCGGAATAGACTTTGTAAAACTTGTCGCTACCCCTCCTACATGGGTAAATACTTTTGAACATTCCATTAGTGATCGCCGCTCATGCGGCGATCAACTATGACACTGGCCGTTAGTTATGTATCCAAATCATGGGGAGGCAGGTCTTTTGTCAACCACAGAACTTTACAGGGTGAAGCTTTCATGTATGGACAGGTCAGACTGTAACAGCTGTTTGTGGATTCAATATAACAAGTGACCTTAAAAAGAAAGATGTGAACATTTCCAAAGCCAGAGTACACATTGATAGAATAAGTCAATGAATAGACTTCCACCTGGAGCAAATCATTAATTTAAATACATGTATGCAGGATTTGATGAAGTTCATATCTCACATACTTTAACCCTTTCCATCATATGCATGTTTTCTCACATTTGCAAACAGAATGGACCGAGATCAGGCGGCTCCTATTGGAGCCGTCTGATCAGGGTCTACTCTGTTTGCTAATGATATTTGACAGATCTGTTTCTTCAGTTTCTAAATGGCTGTGATATTCAACCTTCCATATTTCATTACAACTGTATCGGCCATGAATATTCAATAGGTATTGAATTTTGGAATAAATAAAGAACAGGGAAAGGGTTAAGCTGTCAATTAGTTGTTGACTTGACTGTTGTATGTTGTACAGTGTACCAGAGGAGAATATAAGAACTATAGTAATAGTATAGTAATTCTCCTCATTTTCAAAAGTAATTTAGTATCAAACAAAACAAATTGGGTACATGCACCTGGCCTTAGGTATTCGGACATTTTATATTAAATGAACTATTCCTAATTGTCATTTAATACATTTACCTCAAATAAAATTTAGTATCTACATAAATAATATCATTGGTTTTTGTGTCACCTGCTGAGAAGCAGTGTGCCAGATAGGGATAATTTTTCCATCGTCTGTCCGTCAGTCTGCCTACCCGTTACACATTGCAAGGTTCAAATTTTAGGTCAGCCTCATTGGCAGATGACACATGTGTTCTGTGAACACCTCTTGTTACTCAAAACACTACTTATAAATCTGTTCCTCTGGTATACTAGAATTGATTTGACTGAAAGTGTTTGAATACTGTATATTATACAATGTATGAATAAATATTATTTATGAATGATAGATAAGTTTAACCCTTTTCTCCATGAATATTCATGTAAGAAATAATGATATCACTATTATTTATTATGCCGCCACAATATGGTGGCATATAGGGTTTGCTTTTGTCTGTCCGTCCTTCCGTATGCACGTCTAGAAGAATTTGTCGGGGCTCTTTCTTGGAAAGTGTTTGTCAAATCCACACTAAACTTTACACATATGTTTGTGACCATTATATCTTGGTCAAGTTTTATAGCCATGTAAATTGCTTCAGTGGTTTATGAGTTGCAACCCTTTATTTGCAAGAATGACTTTTAAAAATATCTTGTCCAGACTCTTTCTTGAAAGTATTTGTCTAATCCTCATCAAACTTAACACACATGTCTGTTGCATTATATCTTGGTCATGGTTGATAGCCATGTAAATGGCTTCAGTCGTTTAGGAGTTGCGACCCTTTATTTGCAAAAATGGTTTTAAAAATATTTTGTCCGGACTCTTTCTTGGAAAGTATTTGTCCAGTCTACACCAAACTTTACATGTTTATGGCCATTATATCTTGGTCAGATTTTATAGCAATGTAAATCGCTGTAGTCATTCAGGAATTGCGGCCCTTTTTTCTTCAAAAGATGACTTTGAAAATATCTTGTCCGGACTCTTTCTTGGAAATTATTTGTCCAATCGTCACCAAACTTTACACACGTTTGTGGCCATTATATCTTGGTCAAGTTCGATAGCCATGTAAATATCTTCAGTCATTAAATACTTTATAATGTTTATGAGCATATATAATCAATTTTATGATAATTATGGCACTTTCACTCTGTGACAAAAAAATCTGAAGTTGGGGCATGAATGTCCTATGGACACATTTCTTCTTAGATATGAAATTTACATTAACACAAGATTTTTACGACTGAAGACTGACTAGAATCAGGTCTATAATTATCATTTTACAAGTAAACAGAGCATGTATACCCAGACCAGACGGTTCCTATATGAGCTGTCTTATCTGGGTTTATGGTTTGAAAATGTGTTCAAAAATTATTAATGGAGTAGAGGGTTATTTACAGATGACAGGAGCATGCAGTCTTTTTACATGTACATTTGTAATAGGTAAAATTTACACTTTCAATACTGAATTTCCATTTGGAATCTTTTATTTTCTAAAAATGATGAATTTGTATTGGCAATCTTATGGGTGTTTTTTCTTTATCAAAATTATTTATGACAAACACATCAGTCCCTTATGAGAGGGATTCTAGAGCCCTCTCATCTTGGTTTACACTGTTTGCAAATGGCATTGAATCTCAGTTGTGGCATTGTTAGGGTTAGGTTGGGTGTCATCATATTACAGTTGTAATTGCATATTACAATTGTAACATTATATTGCCAATCTATGAAGACAAAATCAAATATAAAATATGAACTTGTTTACTCTTGGCACCTTAACTCTTTTTCTATTCTATACTTATGTAAGAAGTAATGCCATCATGAATATTTATTAACTGAAATTTATGATGGTGTATGTAGACAGGATGTTTTTGCTCAGGCAGAAACTATAGAATCATATCTTTACATGTACTCTACCATAAGCAAACAGAACAGACATTGATCAGATGGCTCCTATAGGAGTCATCTGATCAGGTCTACTCTGTTTGCAAATAGATAATACAGAAAAGGCATTTATATGAAGGAAATGTTAAATTTCTCAAACTCTTGCTCGAGTCTGATCAATAAAAATGTGATACACATGTACTAGGTCTACACTGTTTCAATGCTGTGTATCCCTTTTGTTCCTTACAAGGAACAAACTATCAGGGCTCTTAACTTCAGGGAGTACCTCTTCTCGAATTGCTTATTTCTCAACCAATTCCTACCCAGGGGTGTAAAATTCCACTCGCCCACTCGCCAATGCGAGTAGGTTTTGGAGTCGGTCGAGTGCTTTAAAACATATGCTCGACCTTTAGGGCGAGTGGATTTTTTAATCTGACATTTTCCCAATTGATAACCTTGAGTAAAATACCTTAAAATGCAAATTAAAACGGCTGAAAAGTCTCTGCAAATGTCAGGTTGAATACACAATTTCCACTCTGTCTCGCACTTAGTAATATCTACAAAGAATTTAGAGGCATTCCGATTGACGCGCACCTGTTACCTAGCGAGACATATTCTACCCAAGTAGAAATGTTGGGCTCAAAGGAAGTTTATTTGTGTTAAATATTTCGGGTGGTGGTTCAAATACTCAGTCGTGTTATGAAATTAAAATATGCATAGCAGTTTGATAACGTTTTTCAGTACAATAATTGGTTTAGCTGAAAAAATCTTGATTTAAACCATCGACGCTTTCGTACCTAATTTAAACGAGTAAAAATATTAGAGGCCGAAAAAAACGGAAGCACCGTAAGATTTACCCGCAATATGTCAAAATGTCCAAACAAACAAGCTTTCATTCCTTCTCCGGTGGGGAAGAATGGGTTGGGGTGATGACAAAAAGGAAAAAGAAAAGAGAAAAGAACCACAGAAACAGTATGATAAAGTATGAGATCAAGAAAAATAGTCCAATGAGATTGAATGGACGAAAGGGACTATGGTGGTTTCGTCAAACTACCGGTTCGTCAAACTGGCCTGTATGAAAAAAAGATGGTTTCGTCAAACTGGCAATTGTATAGTATAATAGCGGAGGGTGTATTAATTACAGTAATTAGGTTCATACCTGAAAGCAATTGATGTGTTTATGCCACGTTTTGATAACTGTTTGGTCGAAAATAGTTTGGAATCAAACCATTTGCTGAACATTTCACTGATTTAATAGATCATACAAGGTTGTACTGATCCTGCATGACTTAGTAATTTGAAGTTTAAACAGGCTTGTTTTTGGCAATAAAAGTATATGCTTTTGATTTTTATCTCCATTCATAATCAACTTCATATGATATAGATCACACCGGCTTTTAAAGAGTACATGTATGAAAAATCAAGGGCGAGTGAAAGTTGAATAAGGGCGAGTGGATTTCAGTGGTCACTAGTCCTGCAGGGCGAGTAGCTTTTGAATTTTTTTTACACCCCTGCTACCGTGTGCCTTCTCATCAGAATTGTCTTGTGACTATCTAATGAATAGTCACAAAGTAGATCTAATATTTGTTAGAGAAATAGTAAAACTTTTGTTAGAAAATATTGATATTCTTTCTCCCATCAAGCTATATTAGTTACGTTGTTAATAAACTTCGTGAACTATATACATGTACATCTATTACTTTCTGACCCTTTCAAAAAACGCTCACTTTCAGTACTTTCAGTACTTTGATTTTTACTTGTATTTCATAATTCGCATTCAAAATCTTTGAAACTCCACCAACTATGCCTGAGCGAGAGTTCAGAATTACCACATATTGCTATTAGTCTGTCGATTGAACATACAATAAAACCTCTCTAAATCGGTCACTTGATGAATAAACATGGGTGTCATAACCATTTCCTCCATAAATACAACTTTCTACACCTCTGTAAAAGTCACTTTTTTAAACCATCGCTCCTATAGGAGCAAATGCTCTATTTATCACAATGGTTCCAACTTACAAAAATCTAAACATTTCATTTTCTCCAGTTATGCTCCTTTTCGGTAGATTTATTCAGAGGTCGGATCTAAGAATAGCCTATGAAGGAATGGGTTAAAATGATTGTGCCGAGGTCCACATAATGTGCGTAAATTTAAACAATTTCAACAATATCTCATTTATTTCTCCACCAAACCCTATACTGTGACCACTCTTTAATATCGTCTCTTCGAGACGATTCTAAAGAGTGGTCACACTCAGTCTATTGGGTTTGTTGGGGAAATGGCGATTTATTATTTGGGTACTCACCTTTATCTGTAGGGTTTGTTGGAGAAATGGCGATATTAGTATTTGGGTACGCACCTTTATCTGTAGCTCTGTAGTGGTCGCCAAATTTATCTGTAGGGTTTGTTGGAGAAATGGCGATATTAGTATTTGGGTACGCACCTTTATCTGTAGCTCTGTAGTGGTCGCCAAATATAGAACAAACATATTCCAGACATTCCGTATGATTTCTTCCTATGTTACTCTCTTGCTTTCTCGCTGCATTACTTTTGTCATGTATCACTTTCTTCATGGATTACTTTCTTCCTGCATTACTTCAGATACATATACATACATGTATATATATGTCGCTGATTACTTTAATGTTGCTGGTCCTGTGTTAAGCTACCACATGTTTTGGCCATTTAACTGACAGAGCCGCGTTTGACGCCTTTGCAAACAGAGGATATCAAGATACATATTGATCAGAAGCCGCTTGATTAGCATATGTTAACCATTTACAGTGCAACCCCTCTAAACCGCACGTTCAAATTAGCATCAGTGCCGGTCTGTAAGTAAAGTGGCAGTTTAATGCATGGAGAAAGTCATGCAGAAAAGACACATGGGAGCTTAATGCAGGTGAAAGTCATGCAGAAAGCTCCTTTGGGGGTTTTCTGCATGGCTTTCACCTTGCTTTAAGCAGTCACCTGCCTAAAACAAATCTAAATTCTACTTTACTAAACTTCCGATTTAGACGGGGTTTACTGTAGTACATATATATACATGTACGTATTTTAACGTCTTTGCAAACATAATAGATTTAGACCAGACGGCCCCTGGAGCCGTCTGGTCTGAATCTTCTCTATTTTTTGCATATAAAAAATAATATAGATATGATTCTAAAGTTTCTACTATTGCCCAAACTTCAAGTATTAACATGCCACTATGTATATAGTGAATGTATATATATTCGTCTAATTAATATTCATGATACCGTTATACCAAGTCCTTCGGACGAGACTATAAACCGAGATCTGATGTATCAGTGCTTTACACTGGGAATCTAAAAGATCCAGAGAAACTCAGTCGATAATAAGAGTAGGGCATCGCGCCGGGGTTTCTCTGTATCCTCTCTCCTCTCTCTGGGGCGTCCAAATAGCCCATATTGAGCAAAAACGGACGTTAATCAACACAAACAAAACCGTTATTTTTTACATGAATATGCCTGAGGTAAAGGATTAAAAACAGAACACGTTTTCATTTGAGTGGTCAGTTTAGAGAGGTTGAAGCATAATCTTCTCAACCTTGAAGAGAACTGCCTGTGTGAAATATGAACTCTTCCAACGGGAAATAAGTGTCTATACACTATACAAATATTTGGATACATCTCTTATCCATGGCACCTATAAGAATTGATACTTATCGCGTTATCGGCACAAATCCTCTATAACTCTTTCAAACTAAGCTCCCCGCATGAAACTAAGCTCCCCGCAGGGAACAGTTTCAAACTTTGTATATGGACTGAGGATAATGACTAAACTGCCAGTTCATTTACGAGCTGTCTGGTTTACTACATACACCGTAATACCATTCTAATTTAAAGCGTCCACATAAAAGAGGTACATATGTATTGTTGTATGCCTTACATCTAGGCGACAACTTAATGCAGGACGAAACTTTACAGTCGATCAACGACTCCTGACCAAGTTTTGGAAGACGAAGACGAAAGTTATGCAGGAATACCATGCAGAATATTTCTGAATAACTTTCGTCCTGCATTAAGGTAGTTCGCGCTGTTGCTCGGCAAAAATCGAAGTTTATCCAATTATTATCATATTTGGTCCAGGTATACAGAAAGTTACCGCCGACACGACTGCGACGTTTATTTTAAATTTGATGTCGGTTGCTTAGCAATATATGACGTCAAAAGCGCCCTCTGGTGTCATCTAAGCAATTCGCATGTGTTTGAGTATTTCTTTATTTATTTATAAATGCCGTTGTGTATTTCAATGATTCGAAAACTGTTTTGAAGAAAAAGAATAGTTCTTCAACATGATATGCGATATATGTCTTAAAAGCGTAACGCTTTTGTTAAGTCGGGAGTTGAATGTTGGGAAACCCATTTTACCGCATTCTGAAATTTAATTTTTTTCGCCATTTTCTTGAAATTCCAAAAATACTAGACGGTGAAAGTTTATTAAAAAATTATATGTCATACTCTGTTCATTTCTTAACAGGATCAAGTAAAAAAATCAATACCTATTCGAGTTCATTTTTTCGCTATGAGTGATTTTGCTAGGTTATCTCGTCATCATATTCGACATCAAGGCGACGTTGAAATATATATAAAACTGTTCCAGATCTTATTTACATTATATATGCTCATTGCTCTTCTTATTACACTATTTATTCATGGAAATGTCAGTATGACTTGAAATTTTAGTTTTAATATTCCTGAAAACTAATTGTCTTTCATCAGAAAAAAACTTATTTCTTCTATTAATAACAAATAGAGCAAACCCATATCAGACACTTCATGCAGGAGTTTCTGATTAGGGACTTCTCATTTTGTGTAAAAATATATTTTAGAAAAGAGTACTGTACACATATAATTAATAACTATTATCTGATATCCCTTTTTAATATGCTCTATAAATACGTGTTTAGAGTTGTCATATTGTATGAAACGTACTTATTCTGAGGGCCTCGGGGTAGATTAGTCTATTGACTAACCGAGCTACCCTCGTAAAATAAAGTGTTTCATTCATCCATTGACACAGGGCGCAAATGGAACGGGTCCATATAGGAAACTTTCAACAGAAGTTTCTCGCTTGGTTCAGTTCGATTTGAAACTTTGTATGTAGTTTGTATAATTATGCTGATTTCATTTTGCGTTATTGAAATGGTTTAATAGCGTAATATCTGCATTGGACACATTGATTATTATGATATGTGATTGTTATTTTTGCATATAAATGTATGAACTGTACTGATTAACAAGGCCTCGGAGTACCTAATGAGCCACCCTCATTAAATAAACTATTTTAGCATGCATTCATTAATTTAGATTAATTGGGTTACTCTCAAACCTTTCATTCATTCATTCATTCAATTCGTTATAAACCTTGTGTATATAGTTTGGATCCAGATGAGACGTTGAGTAACTCAACGTCTCATCAGGTTCAATTAGTTTACACTCTAACTGCATTTTTCTAATTTTGAAGCAGATAACATTTTATTTTAACTAAAACTAAGCAAAAATATTTTTTCGTAAATATAGTATTTACAGCGTTGGTAAATGACGTCACAAATATGTGAGTTTTAATAGCGCGTGCATTTATCCACCTGAATCGGGGTCAAATGGCATATATGCACTTCATTTGTGCAACAGTACATGTAAGCTAAATCCAGCTTTATATTAACTATTTGGAAGCTAGTGGCAATTCAAACCTTTGATAACATATTGGATCTAGATAAGACGCCAAGTTACTCGACGTAAAATATAAGGATCCAAATGCGTGTCCTTGAATAATAGATCTACAAATTGAAGCAGACAACAATTTTCAATTATACAGACACATCATTACTTAGCGAGCAATGAGTTTGTATCTTATATTGATTTCTTGTGCGTATATATATCTGTGATTTACTCTTGTATTTTGTACTAAATGCTTTTGTTTCAGGGCCTCAATGAAGACTAATTATGACTAATTGAGCTACCCTCACTAGATAAAGTATTTCATTAATTCATACATCCATTCATTCATTCATTCAATGAATAAATTTATTCATTCATTCATTATTAATTCATTCATTCACTCTTCCGTGAGAAGATATGACTGGATTTAAAAGAATAAGAAGTAGATCTAAAACAATAAATAAAAACGGGTCAAAGTTCAAAATTGTCATTGCCTCGACGAGCAAATATCAAAATACACCGGAATAAGAGTAAATCCATTTGGACACAAGGGCCGTGGCAATGGGGAGGGGTGGGCAGACGCAAAATGCAAAACAAAATGAGACGGGTCTGATCCATACCATACAACTCTATATCTGCGACTTTCGAAGAGACACAGATAGATATACGAGTATAATATAACCCGCCGTGGAACTAGAATAGCAGAAATGGGTAGTGGGTGGAAGGGGGTGGGGGCAGTGCAAAAATAGAAACTATCGTTTTATCGACAAGAAACAATTTGAAGTGCATCTGATGGAGTATAGATGTTGCTAGAGTCTATATTTTACGTATTCTAAAGATTTTTTTCATTTTCTCATTTATGATAGATATGGAACAGGCGCACTTAACGCATTGTTGAAAGAGCGTGTCAAACATTATCAGAAGTTATGCAAGTCCGTATCCCTCTTCTATGAAATGAGATAAACAGTGACGTAGCTGCGTTATCATGTTCACACTATGTAGACAGCTTTCTACATTAAGCTATATTTATGATCCCTTGCATAGTGTCCGGCAGTTGTCTATCATGCAACATACATTATGACAAGATTTGTCGATCATGGAAAGATAATAAATTAGTAGATGTACGTAAATAGCAGTACAGAAGAAATTAAATGTAGTTTGTTTTCTGACGCTAACGCTAGATACATCGTTTATGCATTTTCAAAGTATATGCGTAAATGTTCTCAAAACATTGTTGCTTGTTAAATGCATATTAAGTGCAAATGTTAGTTTATGAAACGGTTTAACCCATTACAGCATACACCTTTACATCGGTCAAGACAAACAGCATACCAGTGAAACGGTTTGCGAGTAATTCATAGGCTGAATGTAGGTAATATGATGTTTGCTACTCGGTATCTTTGGCAAGTAAAGAGGATGTTGATACATTAATAAAACAGAGAATCAGTTGTATATGATTTTTCAATGGAACTCTAATGCGTTAAAGGCGTTTATATACTGCTAAAGGTTTGTCCAAAACTTAGTTTCTGCACTATACGATATTAATTCATAAATTGTATTTTTAATTCAAATTCTATGAAAGTATATTTCAATGTATGCCTTCGATGAGACTAAAATCAATAAATATTCAGAATAATAAATTTTTGCATTGTTATCTGTAAAAGTCAAGTGACAAATAGGGCAATTAATTATTTTACTGACGATCACATCACATCAACGTCGCGTTGACGTCGAATATGACGAGGAGTTGACCTAGCAGAATCACTCATAGCGAAAAAATGAACTCGAATGGGTATTGTTTTTTTTACTTGTTTCTATTAAGAAGTGACCGGAGTATAGCATATAATTTCTTAGTAAACTTTCACCGTCTAGTTTTTTTGGAATTCCACGAAAATGGCGAAAATAATCCAATATCAGAAAGTGGTAAAATAGGTTTTCCAACATTCAACTCTTGACGTAACAAAAGTGTTACGCTTGTAAAACATATATCGCATATCATATTGAAGAACTATTCTTCTTCTTCAAAACAGTTTTCGAATCATTGAAATACGCAACGGCATTTGTGAATAAATAAAGAAATACGCAAGCACATGTGAATTGCTTAGATGACACCAGAGGCGCTTTTGACGTCATATATTGCTAAGCAACCGACGTCAAATTTAAAATAAACGTCGCAGTTGTGTCGGCGGTAACTTTCTGAATACTTGGACCTTAAGGTAGTTTGCGCTGTTGCTCGGCAAAAATCGAAGTTTATCCAATTATTATCATATTTGGTCCAGGTATACAGAAAGTTACCGCCGACACGACTACGACGTTCATTTTAAATTTGACGTCGGTTGCTTAGCAATATATGACGTCAAAAGCGCCCTCTGGTGTCATCTAAGCAATTCACATGTGCTTGCATGCGTATTTCTTTATTTATTTACAAATGCCGTTGCGTATTTCAATGATTCGAAAACTGGTTTGAAGAAGAATAGTTCTTCAATATGATATGGGATATATGTTTTACAAGCGTAACACTTTTGTTACGTCGGGAGTTGAAATTTGGAAAACCCATTTTACCGCATTCTGATACTGATTTTTTTTCTCCATTTTCGTGGAATTCCAAAAATACTAGACGGTGAAAGTTCATAAAAAAATTATATGTCATACTCTGTTCATTTCTTAACAGGAACAAGTAAAAAAAATCAATACCTATTCGAGTTCATTTTTTCGCTACGAGTGATTTTGCTAGGTCATCTCGTCATCATACTAGACGTCAAGGCGACGTTGAAATATATATAAAACTGTTCCAGATCTTATTTATATTATATATGCTCATTACTCTTCTTATTACACTAATTATTCATGGAAATATCAGTATGACTTGATATTGTAGTTTTAATATTCCTGAAAACTACATTGTAATTGTCTTTCATCGGAAAAAACTGTTTTCTTCTATTAATAACAAATAGAGCAAACCCATATCAGACACTTCATGCAGGAGTTTCTGATTAGGGACTTCTCATTTTGTGTAAAAATATATTTTAGAAAAGAGTACTGTACACATATAATTAATAACTATTATTTAATATGCCTTTTTAATATGCTCTTTATTTGTTTAGAGTTGTCATATTGTATGAAATGTACTTATTTTGAGGGCCTCGAGGGTAGTCTTTTGACTTACCGAGCTACCCTCGTAAAATAATGTGTTTCATTCATTCATTGACACAGGGCGCAAATGGAATGGATCCATGTAGGAAACGTTCCACAGAAGTTTCTCACTTGGTTCAGTTCGATTTGAAACTTTGTTTATGTAGTTTGTATAATTATGATGATTTCATTTTGCGTTATTGAAATGGTTTAGCGTAATATCTGCATTGGACACATTGTTTATTATGATCTGTGATTGTTATTTTTGCATATGTATGAAATGTACTGATTAACAAGGCCTCGGAGTACCTAATGAGCTACCCTCATTAAATTAAGTATTTTAGTATGCATTCATTAATTTAAATTAATTGGGTTACTCTCAAGCCTTTCATTCATTCATTCATTCAATTCGTCATAAGAAGTTAAGAAGTGAACGGAGTATGACATATAATTTTTTTGTAAACTTTCACCGTCTAGTTTTTAGCTCACCTGAGCCAAAGGCTCAAGGTGAGCTATTGTGACCGCCTGTCGTCCGTCGTCCGTCTGTCCGTCTCCGTCTGTCCGTCTGTCCGTCTGTCCGTCCGTCTGTCCGTTCACTTTTATTTCAAATGACTTCTTCTCCTAAACCACTGGGAGGATTTCAACCAAATTTTACAGAAATGTACCTTAGGATGTCCTCTATCAGTTTTGTTAAAATCATGACCCCCGGGCAAAAAATGGCCCCGCCCCACTACTTTTACAGGGTTTTTTTTAAATCTTTAAAAATCTTCTTCTCTGAAACCACAATTTCTAGAGCTTTGATATTTGGTATATAGCATCATCTAATGGTCCTTTACCAAGTTTGTTAAAATGATGACCCCCGGGCCAAAAATGGCCCTGCCCTGGGGCTTGTAGTTTTTACATAGACTTATATAGGGAAACCTTTAAAAATCTTTTTGTCTGAAACCACATAATCTAGAGCTAAGATATTTGGTATGAAGCATCACCTAATATACCACTACCAGGTGTGTTCAAATAATGACCCCTGGGCCATAAATGGTCTCACCCTGGGGTTTTATGCTACTTAACATCAGAATCTGTAACACTTAAAAGGTAATTTCCTCACAGTTATTTCCCTTGTCCCATCAGCATAGCCATAAGGGACAAAGGGAGATAACTGCATTGGAGTGCTAGTATCATTCTATTTATAACTATTTATAGTAAAATGTTGAAGGTGAATCAGTGTAGCTGTTTTAGAAGGCATAGAAACATCTATCAAATTCCATTAGCAAATAACAGACCATGATCCTATAGGAGCCACCTTATCTGGGTCTACTCTGTTTGCAGATGCATGAAAACAAGTTTATATGAGAGAAATTAAGGGTTAAATATCAACTCCAGATCCTAAACTGCAGACCAGCAGCAGTTCAAAGATTACAGCTGCCCAGAATCTCTCCAGGTCAATGCATGACTCTTAACTCTTTGCATGCTAGTGGTGAAACTGTGATTACCTATGCAAACAGTTTGGATCCAGATGAGAGGCCGCATACTTTTTTTTATTTTAAGAATTGAAGCAGATGACAATAACTTTTTGTTGCAGACGAAACATTAAAGGCATTTTGACCCATTCACCCCAGTGTGTAGTGTGAGTGATGTTACATGGTGTCTTCCAATGTCTCTCAAATTAGATGTGAGAGATATAGCAGGGTTACAGATAAGGGGAGTATTGGGGTATTTACCCAATTAAAATTATGGAAAAAGCAATTGTTTTTCAAAATAATGAGTAACAGAAAGCAAATAAATATAGCAAAAAGCAGACAAAATTTAGAATACCTATTAAGAATATGAATAATACCCAATTACGAAAATTGCCAATACCCAATAAAAATTGCAAATACCCAATTCTGTAAAAAATCAAGGAGTAAATACCCAATTGCTTCAAAACCTTATCTGTAACCCTGTATAGGAAAGTAACAATTCAGGCAATCAAGGAAATTGATCACCATCTAGACTTTTGATCTGGGTCCAAACCCAACTGATGTAAGTCATGGTAATGTTTAAGAAAACTGTGAAAACATGATTATGCAATGGCCCAACTGATATAAGTCATGGTAATTCTTAAAAAAAACATGATAATCCCCCCCCCCCCTCCCCCTAACAATGATAGGTGTTAAACTTACTACTGTGGATTAAGTCTGCTGCCCCAAAAAGCATCTTAAATATAACTTTTTTTTATAAAATTTGATGACAACACATTAAAAAGTCCTAAAATGTCTGAATCTTGTATGATATTAATGAAATAACTGAGTAAATATAACTTAATTATAACAGTAGACGTAACTCTTCTCAATTTCAATTGTTAAAAATACTAATGACCCGTTTAATTGAATTATCATCAGATATTCACACCTAGAGCTAGACTTATTTCTAAACACCTATTAACCCTTAACCTGTTTGCTTTGACAAAAATTGATCTGGGACTACTCTTGTTTGCTAATGCTTAAAAAAATTGTTAATGCCATAAATAGAAGTTTTAGCTTTGAAAAAAACTGTAAAATCAAATCTATATCTTGTCAAATGTAAAAAGAGCAGACCCTGATCAGACAGCTTCTATAGCAGCCGTCTGATCTAGTCTACTCTTATTTTTAATGTGCAAAACACATTATTTCTCTGAAGAGAAGTTTTTGTTTTGACAAAAACTGTAGAATCCGATCTATATTGTGTCAAAAGAAACAGAGAAGACCCAGATCAGACAGCTTCCGTAGGAGTCGTCTGATCTGAGTCTTCTCTGTTTGCTAATGCATAAAAACAGCTTTATATGAGGGAAAGGGTTAAACGATTTTTAAAGATATTCTTATTGGTCATTTCACACAAAAACTGGCATTATGTACTGCCTAGCACTCTATTTGCCTATATACCTGGGTCAAGGTATAATTGCATAGCTTTATTGAAGTCATTTGAATTTCTCAAAGACCAGTTTTAGGCATTTTGAGCTAAGGCAAAAATGGCACAAGTTGTAAACAGTTTAGGTCTTGGTCAACCAGTCACTTGGTATTAGTTCTGAATTCAGTTCAAGTTTATTCAGCAGTGAAAGGGTGAAAGCAGTGCACTAAGCTTATTTCATCTGCTAGAAATGTTGTCCACTGAAAAATTAACATGTCAATATACATGTATTACTGTAACTCAGGTGAGCGATATAGGGCCAATGGCCCTCTTGTTTTGGAATTCCGCGAAAATGTCGAAAATAATCCAATACCAGAAAGCGGTAAAATAGGTTTTCGAACTTTCAACTCTTGACGGAACAAAAGTGTTACGCTTGTAAATCATATATCGCATATCATATTGAAGAATTATTCTTTTTCTTCAAACCAGTTTTCGAATCATTGAAATATGCAACGGCATTTGTAAATAAATAAAGAAATAAGCAAGCACAGGTGAATTGCTTAGATGAAACCAGAGGGCGCTTTTGACGTCATATATTGCTAAGCAACCAACGTCAAATTTAAAATGAACGTCGTAGTCGTGTCGGCGGTAACTTTCTGAATACTTGGACCAAATATGATAATAATTGGATAAACTTCGATTTTTGCCGAGCAACAGCACAAACTACCTTAAAGCAAGGTGAAAGTATATATAGGAGCGTTCTGTTTTACTTTCACCTTGCTTTAAGCAGCCACCTGCCCTAAATACCAACTAATTAACACACTTTAGTGATCGTTATAGAGAGGTTTTACTGTACATTACATGATCTAAATCAGTTTGAAGCGGCTGCTAGTGACTTATGCTCGATTAGGTGCATATGCATAGGGAAAGGCACATCAGAGACTTTGGAAACAAAATGTAGACGTAAACAAACGGCCATGTGATAGACGCGACAGGCCAGTATCTGCACGGTTTGACACTTGTCAGCAAAGCTGTAGATAAGAGAGGTACCCATATATCCAAATCACTGCTTTCTCAAACAAATAAAACCCTGTTGGTACTTGTTAGACTGGTGTTGGTCCTTACAACCAATTAGTAGTATAGTTTTATCTAATCCATTTACTCCTGCTGTCCCATAAGTGGGAAGTATCCAAACAATGTAGATCCAGATCAGAGAGTTTCATAGGAAGTGCTCTGATCAGAGTCTGCACTGTTTGTTGAACTATTTGATGTTTGTCGTGTACATCAGTAAATATTTTGAATAGATCCCTAAAGGGCCAATGTAGTTCGTTACTGTTACTGACATTTTGCGGATCTACATTTCAGTGCGATACTATTGTTGTGTGATTTCTTGATCTACGCACGAAGTTCCGCAGAGACCGAGCCAGTAGAATGTCGACCAGACCCGACAGACCACAGGCTACCAAGTTTGATTCTGATTTCAAACCAGAACGACCGACTATACAAACGACCATTGGCAATGTAGTTGACAGGGTATCCGTCAAAAACAAAACAGAGTTAAAGAGACAATCAAAACAAAGTGACACCTCTAAACAAAAAAATGGAAAAAACCCCCAAAGTTACGAGAAAGTGACCGAAAACAAAGAGACGACACAGTCGAAGAATGACAGTCTTCCAAAAGGGGCTGTATCACTTAAAGAGAAAAAAACATTGAAAGAGAATGGTAAACCAATACAAAAAGTCACGGAACAGACGCCACGTAAAGGTGGAGATAATTATACTCAGCGTACTAATAAATCATCGAAAGACAAAGTAAATGATCAACATCAGCCAGTAAAGAAAAGTTCTCAGATAACACTGGAAAAGGGAAGAACAAGGGATGCCACTGACAGCATTAAACCCGATTTAAATGCTTTCGCAACAGAACAGGGTGCAAAACCTAAAGCTGTCACAGGAAACCATGCTATTACTGATCGAAGAGACATTAAGGCAACTAGGCGACAGACTGTGAATGACTCTGCCAGTACGGAGCCTAGAATACCTAGTGCTTCAAATGCCTCTAAAAAAAAAAATGAAAAAAACCCCCAAAGTTATGAGAAAGTGACCGAAAACAAAGAGACGACACAGTCGAAGAATGACAGTCTTCCAAAAGGGGCTGTATCACTTAAAGAGAAAAAAACATTGAAAGAGAATGGTAAACCAATACAAAAAGTCACGGAACAGACGCCACGTAAAGGTGGAGATAATTATACTCAGCGTACTAATAAATCATCGAAAGACAAAGTAAATGATCAACATCAGCCAGTAAAGAAAAGTTCTCAGATAACACTGGAAAAGGGAAGAACAAGGGATGCCACTGACAGCATTAAACCCGATTTAAATGCTTTCGCAACAGAACAGGGTGCAAAACCTAAAGCTGTCACAGGAAACCATGCTATTACTGATCGAAGAGACATTAAGGCAACTAGGCGACAGACTGTGAATGACTCTGCCAGTACGGAGCCTAGAATACCTAGTGCTTCAAATGCGTTGAAAATAATGATAATGAACGTCAGTGGCAAAAATGACCAATTAGAAGCACCTCCCGACAGGAGAAGAAATGTCATACAGACAGTTATTGACAAGGAAACACCGCATATATTACTATTCCAAGAATTTCGATGGGTTGGAATTACTGGAAGCAAATGGGAAAAATATCGGATACCGGAACATTTCGCATACAAAGGTCACACTGAAGCTAGCATTTTGTATGACATACGTAGTATTAAGGTTCAGGACTTACCAGCTACTGAAATTGACACCCTACTTGGAGGTTTACAGAATAATGCAAACAACCAACTGAAACAAAAATTCCCATTGGATTTCACACCAGTGCCGCGAATGTGCATAACGCAAGTAACATCATCAAAATCATCGGCAATTAACTTTATCATCATATCATGGCATGGTAAAAACAATTCAGACAAGGCAAATGGTGGTGGGACACTGAAAGAAGCCACAAAGATAAAAAACTTTGAGTATCTGATGGAATTTTTACGAAAACTAAAGGAGAAGTACAAGCTCCCGATATTAATTGCAGGTGATTTTAATGTAGATATGCACAGCATAGAGAAATGTGTGCAGCCACCATTTGAACTCTGTATGTATGAAGCCTCAGTGCGACGGAAAATTATTGTTGATTTCTTCATTGTCACAAAAGGGATTGAGATCAACACTATCAAGTGGGTTGATATAGAAAGCGATACGACAGTTGCCAATCCCACGGGCATACTTGATCACGATCCTGTGAGCGCTGTAGTTCACTTTGCACCAGCCACAAAAGGAACAAGAGGGCCTGAAAGGCCCTGACATCGCTCACCAGACAATCAGGAGAAGACAGGGTTCCCACGGACAGGGAAAAGTCAGGGAAAAAAGGGTTTTTTTCAAGGTCAGGGAAAAGTCAGGGAATTTTTTAATTGGTCAGGGAAATTTGAAATTTGACAAAAGTCAGGGAAAAGTCAGGGAAATTTGGAACAAAAGGATGAGGGTTGAGGAAATATGTCAAAAAAGGAGAAAGAATGAAAATAAAAGGCTAAGGCAGTTTCTTCAATTTTGACCAAACCAAATATCTTTATACATCTTTGATTAGCTTTGTATATTTCACATCCAAATTTTATAGTATATCTGTCATGAAGTCTGTTAAAACAAAATCATTGGAGAATTCTGGCACCTCTGCAAGACTCCAGCAACCATTTTGACAGCAGTGCTAGAATAGGGCAGCAATGCTAGATATTGGACATTCTACTGTAGTGTCTCAGGCTGGGCAGCTGCTAGATATTGGACATTCTACTGTAGTGTCTTCACTTGTTAGGACAGGCTGGGCAGCGGTGCTAGATATTCGACATTCTACTGTACTGGCTTCACTTGTAAGGGCAGCAATATTTTGTCTGCTATTATGAAAACAGTGAAAATGCAGACCCTTTTCTGGCGTCTACAGAGACCCGTTAAAAGGACCTATTTTTCCCAATTTGGGAAAAACATCCCAAGTGATGCAAAATTTTGATTAAATTGCAAAACAAGGTTTTAGGCCCTAATATCGCTCACCAGAGAATCATAGGAGAAGATTTTCAAAGTTTACACTATGTGTTTCTATAGAAAACTAGCTGGCCCTGGGGCGGGGCCAATTTTGACCCCATTTTAATAGCATGCTATATCAGTGTCTTACACACTATATGTATTATTTTAAAATTCAGCTTACACAGAAAAACTGAAAGATTAACCCTTTCCACCATAGATACACATTTTATCACCTTTGCAAACAGAATAGACCCATATCAGGCAGCTCCTGTAGGAGAGCTGCCTGATCAGGGTCTACTCTGTTTGCTTAGAAAAATATCATAAATCTGAATTTTTACTTTAGTCTACTGCCAAAATATTTCTTAACTTTGCTTAAAAATAAATTTTAACTTAATTATATATTCATAGTAGATGGAGTCTCTAATAAAAATCCATGGAGTCATGGGTTAAGAGAGATAGAAAAGATTCAAGAGACTTTATACTTAGGGTGCATATTAGGACATGTTTGGCATCATGCATGTTACATTCAGTATTGAGCAATTAAGAATGAAAAAGTCAAAAACATTTTTAAAATGATCAAAACACTACTGCTGTATATATAGTTGTCATAAAGAGAGAGGTGGTAAGGATAGGCTGATGGGGAGGACGGAGGCCAACATTTATTGATCATGCTCATAGATGACCAATTAAACTTCTGTTAACATGTGGTCAGGGAAAATTGAAATTCGGTCAGGGAAAAGTCAGTGAAAAGTCAGGGAATTTTATTTTTTCTGTTTTGTGGGAACCCTGGAAGATTTTCAAAGTTTTCACTATGTATTTCTATAGAAAACTACCCGGCCCTGTGGTGGGCCAATTTTGACCCAAGGGGCATAATTTATGTAATTTTTGTAGAGGACCTCAAGTGAAAAAAATTTAAGAAAATGAAAACATATAACAACGTCAATCTATAGAAGGGCATGTACAAAAGTATGTAAACCCTCTCCCTTGGCAAATTGGTTGAATTTCAGAAAGAATAAATTAATCTATACATGTACTTACATTCAAAATTTCAGATATTTTCATTACACCTTCATGAGTTATTATTATTCATATCTTAATTTATTTTCAACCCTTCCCCTGTTCTATGTTTATTCAAAATTTAAATACCTACTGAATATTCATGGACAAAATAGTTATAATGAAATATGGACGGTGGGACAGTGTAGCCATTTTAGAAAGTAAATGTTGTGAAAGTAGGTTTCAAGGGTATCACATGACTGTCTTTATATACCCATCATGCTCTAGTCTCGCGAGACCTTGGACGATAGCCCGCGAAACACGGACAGCAGAAGGCATTCTAATTGGTACACTCTTACTAGCAAGACGTATTACACGGAGGCAGCAATCGTTGACGGATTGAGACCTCGACAGCAACAAACCGGCAGGTGACAACCAGGCGAGTACTGGCCCTGAAACCGTAAGTTGTTAGTGGACATATAGAGCAATTTTCTATATTGGCGACGAGGAAAAACACTTGAAAAAATTCGGCAAGCTGAAGGGTTTTTTCGGTGACACGAGGCGGTGTCGTGTTGCAGAAAAATTCTTTTGGATATTGACTTGCAACGAGGTCGTTGTAGTTTGCAAACAGTAGTTTATTGATTTGTTTCAATACTACATCTAAAAATTATACATATTTATTCGTAATTTTTGCATTTGTAGAATTTACGTGTTTTCGGCCGAGGTCGGCCATTTCCGTGAATTCGAGCACATGTTAAATTGTCGACTTCCGGGGAAAATGTAAACATCCGCTGAGGACTGGCGGACTGGAGAATTCGAGTTCAATGAGTAAAATAACCAAGACAAATCCTGAAATAAGGTTTATTTAGTGATTTTTGGTTTGTTTGAGTATTATTGAGAGTGCCATGTGGTATTTTCAATATGGTAAATAGTGTGAGTGTTAAGTTTATACATAATTGAATCAGAATAGGAGAATTTATTGTGGGATCTAATAATTTGCTGAGGTTTCGTGAATTATTTGTACTTTTTAGAAATTATGGCTTATAATTAATATGCTTCACTGAGGTAGTGTGGAGTTATTTGCTTTGTTATTGTGACTTAGGACTTGGGTTAACCTTTGCACCAATATGGCTTGTTTAGATAGTAAGATTGCGATTAATTTTGCTAGTGAGAAAGAATTAACAACGTTGCCAGGGGTAGCAACCAAAACAGCAAAAAAAATCGTTAAATTCAGGAAACAGTTTGGAAATCTAACACATGCAAACATCTACAATATTAAGACACTCAGAATAAATAAGGCTTTAATGGAGAGTATTGACTTCATGCCTAACAGAGAGTTCAGTGTTGATGATGATTCTATCTGGCTTCAAGGCATGTCTCAATTTCTTGATAGAGCTCAGGGTAAAATTGACTCTACATGTAATGAGGGATCTAGTAAACATCAAGCTCCCCCACTTCCAGATAAAAGTCTGTTTTCACAGAGACGTCCTCCTCCCTATTGTAGTGAGGTAAGTGATTGTGAGTCTGGGTCTGAGAATGATTCAGAAGGGTCTGAATCTGAAGAAACTCGTCCTAACCGTAGGGTAAGTAGGGTACATACAGTTCAGTCGAGGAATGCTTGTCGTCCATCTACCCTTCCTAGAAGCTTGGAATTTGATGGTCAGTCAAATTGGAGACTTTTCAAGAGGAAATTTACTCATTATGCAGAAGCTTCGGGTTGGTCGGGAAAGGAAAAGAGAGATGCATTGTGTTGGAGTTTAAAAGGTAAAGCAGGTGAGTTTTACACTATGTTGTGTGAGGTTGGTGAGGAGCCCAATTTTAAGACCCTTATGTCTCAGTTGGATAAGCGTTTCAGAGGGGAGGAAATTCAAGAAACTCTCCAAGCCAAGTTTAGATCTGCGCGTCAGCGTGAGGAAGAAGATCTTTTGGATTGGGCAGATAGGGTAATGATGTTGGCAGCCAAAGCCTATAAGGGTTTACATGAACCTTTCATTAGAAAGAGCGCGATCTCGCAGTTTTGCCAGGGATGCAAATATACAGATGCAGCTTTGCACGTGTCGCTTCAGAAGCCACGGACTTTGGATGCAGCAGTAGAGGCAATTGAATGGTATATGGCGATCTGTAACAGCACCAAGTCGCACAAGAAAAAACATGAGAAGTCGGAATACATTATCTATAGCGCCTCCTGTTATTCTGATGAGGAAGAGGTGAGTTCCGGGTCAGAGGATGAGGTCTCAGTTGCTAAGGTGAGGAGGGATTCGCTTAGGGAAGTGAAACAAGAGCGAGGTAGGCGTGAGTTTAGGGGTAGGACTCCTCTTTCTATTTTGAAAAAGCCCGTAAGCCTTGATGTACGCATGTCAGAAGTGGAGCAAACTTGCAATACTTTGACCGAAAATGTTCAGATCCTGGCTTCAAAATTTGATCAGCTTACTTCGAAAGTAGATCAGATTGCTACTGACTTGAAAAGTATTACTATGGCCAGAAGATCCAGCAGCCGAAGCCCGAGTCTAGGTAGACCATCTTCTCCGAGTAATGTTTGTTTTAACTGTAGACAACCTGGTCATTTTCGCAGGGATTGTCCTTCGGAGAAAAAGGTGAGTTTTGGGGCCAATACTTTAAACGGGGTTGGGTCGGGGATGAAGGCCGAATCCTCACCCAAGTAGAAGGCCTAGAAAGTAAGCCCAAGTTACCGGTTACGCCTGAGAGCGGGCAGTGGGGTAAGGGAAATGGTGGCCTGGTCTCTGAGGTTTCCGAGGGTGGGGACTTGCTAGAGAAGGATACGGGTACTGAAGAAGTGGTGATTGTAGAGCGGATAAGGCCTAGTTCTTTGTATTGTGTAGCTTTACAAATTGGCGCCAGTCCTGTTGAGGCTATTATTGACACGGCGGCTGAGTCTACTATAATTTCGGATAAGATCTTTCAAACATTGAACCCTAAACCACAGATTCTGGGTAAGATCAAGCTCATGACTGCTGGTAGAGATATGTCGATGCCAGGTCATAAGGTAGGGCCCGTGGATTTGAGAGTAGGTTCATCTGTCGTTAGTCAAGTCATTAACGTAGGACCCATTGATGATGATATGCTGCTAGGTTTTGATTTCTTGCGTAATTGTGGCGCTCAACTTGACATGAAAAATAATCGCCTCTCAATTGGGAAAAATGTTATTCAGCTGAGGTTTGCTGATGAATCCCGAGATCCGAAAGTATGCAAGGTTACCATCGCTAAGAGGCGAGTTATACCTCCAAACTCTGTAGCCAGAATTCCTTGTGTGTTGGATGGGTCTATGCCTGATTATTATGTAGAGCCAGATTCTGGGTTGGGTTGTGCGTTGCCTAGGACACTGTTCTCTGGAAACGATGCACCTTATGTCTGTGCAGTCAATCTGACTGATAATTTTAAGGTATTCAAGAAGGGTAAGGTCATTGGTCAGGCTCTGGAAGCAGATGTAGTTCTGGACAACCCGGTTGAGACTGAGTCCGAGGGTGGAGATCAGTTGGGTAATGAGACTCAAGAGGGTGACCCAGGGAATGAGGGGATTCCTGAGCATCTCAGAGATATGCTAGAATCTTCAAAAGGAGATCTCACTGAGGAGCAGTTCGGTAGACTACGAACTGTGGTGTGTCATTTTGAAGATGTCTTCGCTAAGAGTTCGTTCGATCTTGGGGATTTCTCGGCGGTGGAGCATTCTGTGGATACAGCGGATGCTGCTCCTATAAAACAGAAAATGCGTCGCACACCGTTGAAATTCGTCAAGGAGGAGGAGAATGAGATAAACAAGATGCTCGAGGCCGGAGTTATACAGCCTTCTATGTCAGATTGGGCCTCCGCCCCTGTTCTTATACGTAAGCGGGATGGAACAGTGAGGTATTGTATAGATTATCGGGCAGTCAACAATGTGACGGTTAAAGATGCCTTTCCTTTGCCTCTAGTGGAAGACTGTGTAGATACTCTAGCAGGAAATGAGTGGTTCTCAAAACTAGACGCTAACAGTGCCTATTGGCAGATTCCGGTGAAAAAAGAGGACCAAAGGAAAACGGCGTTCTCTACAAAGTACGGGTTGTTTGAATTCGTTCGTATGCCTTTTGGGATGTCAAATAGCCCGAGCAGTTTCATGAGAGCAATCAACCTAGTTTTAAGAGGGTTGAATTGGAGAACCGTTCTAGCTTTCTTGGATGATATTCTGATTTTGGGCAAAGATTTTGAAAATCATTTGCAGAACTTGGCTGAGGCATTGTCTAGGTTCCGTAAATTCGGCCTTAAATTGAAACCAAAGAAATGTGTTTTCTTTCGTAAGAAAGTAGAGTTTCTAGGGAGAAACGTTAGTAAGGATTCTTTAGAGATGGCAGAATCTGATATAGAGGCTGTTAGGAAATGGCCAGTGCCGTCAAACTCTAAAGATGTTGAACGATTCTTAGGCCTCGCCAATTATCATCGGTCGTTTATCAAAGATTTTGAGGAAATAGCTGTTCCACTGTATGCATTAACTGGTAAACGACAGTTTGTATGGGGGGTGTTGCAACAAGTGGCATTCAACAGTCTCAAAGAATTACTTACTCAGCCTCCAGTTCTGACTCTCCCAAATGAGCACGATGATTTTATATTGGATACAGACGCCTCTAATTCAGCTATTGGTGGGGAGCTGTTACAAGTCCAGCATGGTAAGGAAAGGGTGATTGCATATGCCAGTTTTGCTTTGACCCATGAGCAACGGAATTATTGCACCACTAGGAAAGAATTGTTGGCAGTAGTCCGTTTAACAAGACAATTCCGTCATTATTTGCTTGGCCGGCCGTTCACTGTGAGAACGGATCACAGTAGTCTTATCTGGCTGATGAGGTTTAAAGAGCCTCAGGCTCAACTGGCCAGGTGGCTAGAGGAATTAAGCCAGTACACGATGGTTCTACAACATCGTAAAGGTAAGGATCATATTAATGCTGATGCCCTGTCAAGAACTCAGTCTATTGCTGATCATTATAGGCATGGTGTCAAATTGGAGGATCTGCCTTGTGGGGGTTGTAGAAAATGCAAGCATATGGAAGAGAAATGGGGCTCTTTCATTTCAGATGTGGACGATGTCGTCTCACTCTCATCACATTCTCCAGTAACTAAATGTGTGCTGGAGAACCGGAAATGGGATCCAGGGGGAGGCCCAGTTGCCATAGAAGTTAGTCCGTTTCTGGGTAGAGTAAGTCTTTTAACAGAATGTGGCGAGTTGTTATATGAGTTGACCTCTATTCCAGACGGAGTAAGCACGATTTGGGGTTTCTCCAGGGACGAGATTTTAGAGAAGCAAGGTAAGGATGAAGATTTGAGACTCGTTCTGAGTTGGCTTAGAGAAAATGTTCCTCCAGGTGCCGCGGAATTGGCTTTGGCGAGCCCAGCTTGCAAGTTTTATTGGATCAATAGGGATCGTTTAAGATTTTTGGAAGGAGTTTTGCAATTTCAGCGTAAAAAAGAGAGTATTTATGATTTGTTAGTTCCTGAGAGTTTGCAGCAAACAGCACTCGGATTGCATCATGATCTTCCTTCCTCCGGACATCAGGGTATAAGCCGTACTAAACTGAGAATGAAGGAGAAATTCTTTTGGTATGGTATGAGCAAAGACATTGAGGGGTATGTCTCTACTTGCGAGATTTGTAACCAGAACAAGAAATCGGCCAGGCAGGGTAAATTCGGATTAACCACTTATCATGCAGGTTCCCCTATGCAGCGGGTTCATATAGATTTCCTAGGGCCATTAAATAGAACAAAACATGGGAATGAGAGCATACTCATGATGGTTGATCAGTTTACCAAATGGGTAGAAATTATCCCGCTTCTTCCCAGACAGCTGAGGAGACGGCCAGGGCGGCGGTGAATTCGTTCTTCTCTCGGTTCGGGGTCCCTTTTGAAATTTTCTCGGATCAGGGTAAGAATTTCCAGAGTAAATTGTTTTTAGCCTTATGTGAGGTTTTGCACATACACAAAACTAGAACCACTCCGTACAGACCGTCTGCCAATGGTCAAGTGGAACGGTTTAACCGGACCCTTATGGATGCCGTACGATGTTTTATCGGGAAAAAACAGGATAACTGGGATGAGTTTCTTCCACAACTGGCTGGGGCTTTAAGATCCACCATGAATAGGAGTACAGGTTTCACTCCGAACATGCTTATGCTTGGCAGAGAGGTAAATATCCCAGCTAACCTTATGTTTTCTTCTATTTCCCCTGTGGTTGCTAATGAAGTCCATCAATATGTCTCAGATCTTGTTGACAATATCCAGCAAGCTCATCAGCTGGCCCGTCTAAAGTTGAAGCAGACTCAACAGCGGATGAAAAGAGATTACGATATGAGGATCTTAGAAAGATCTTTCGATGTGATGGACAAAGTGTACTTGTTGGACTGTGCGGCTGTTAAAGGTAAGAGTAAGAAATTGTGCCCACCTTGGAAGGGTCCAGGGGTAATCATACAGAAACTTACTCCGTATCTTTTTAGGGTCCAGTTACGGAACAAGGTATTCACCGTTAATCACGATAAGTTGAAACCCTGTAGGGATAGACATTTACCAGCGTGGTTAAACAACTTCACTCTCCATGGTTCTGACATGCAGGAGGATACTGAGGATGGTATTTTCTGTTTATGTAGGAAACCATGTGGGGGACAGTTCTTGATTCAATGTGATTACTGTGATGAGTGGTATCATGGCTCTTGCATTAACATGGCGCCTTCGGATGCTTTGGATATAGATAAGTATAAGTGTCCTCGGTGCAGAGGTTCTCCCAATTTCTAACGTCTATAAACTCGTGGAAATAATGCTAATCATACTTTGTTATTCTTATTTTGTTTATTAGATGGAGAACCGTAAACTACCCTGGGAGGAGGTAGAGGATTGCAGCTTGATTGATTATCTCTTGAGGCCTAGAGACCTAACAGCTAAGCTGACTATGCCTGTGAAACGAGCGGGTTCATTCGTTTATCCTAAGAAAGAGGAGATTCTATCAGCGTTGGCGACCCAGGTGGGTCTCGCTGTTAGGAAGAAGAAGAGGGACTGGCTTCGGACGATGTCATTTGAGGCTTTGAATGTCATCGGAGCAGAGAGGACATGGGTCTTGAAACACTTTGGCACCGCCCCTGTTGAGCGTAAACGGCCCCCGGATCCCCCGTCGCCAGCCACTTCTGATTGTGATGAAGACTGGAAGCCGTCCGCGCCTGTCAAGAAGGTGGTCGTAAGTTCGACTGTTCCAATGGTTCCTTCCACTCCATTAGGTCCAATGCCTTTACCACTTGGGTTCACTGATGCGGACTTTCCTCCTTTGCCGTCTATGACGAGACCGCCCATGGCTTCGGAAGTTGTTGTTTCACACCTGGGTGTGGATCAGGAACTTTCGTTGTCGTGTACTGATACCACGGAGTCCCCCAAGAGGTCTTGGAAAAGGTCTGGAGCATTGACTGAGGGAAGGCGGAAGTGTGACAGTTCGTCTGCGGAGGTGTTTAAGCCACCGATTGAGAAGCGGCGTAAGGTAGAGAATGTTTCTTCTCTGGAGGTAACGAGGTCGTCCTCTGGGAGAGTTGTGGAGATATCTACACACCGTAGAGTACCGGTATACAGTCAGGTTTTCACTAACAGCAGTTTGAAAACCTCTCATCATGTATCTGATACGAGATCGTGTCCTGAACCATCCCCCGATTCATCTTCTGTGAGGAAGCGGGCTGGGAGGCGCAAAACAAGTATTTGTGGTATAGCTGGCTGTACAAAAGAAACGTCCTTTCCTAAACTTCATCTCATTGAAGAACATCTACCATCAGTGTTCTCCGAGAAGGTAAAGTCTACAGAAGAGGTGACGCAGCGACGTTTCTCTTGTTTAGTGAGTATTGCCAAGACGATTCTAGGTCCGAGAGCGACTCTTACTGACGTACAGGAGCACTTTAACCGGCATCGTTACATCACCCCAGGGTGGGAGATTATTCCCGAACAGGAGGAAGCGATGTCGCAGTTATGCCGCAGCATGGGGTGGAGAATCCCCGACAAGTTCTCTCTGACTCCTATCAACTCTCCAGCGGCTCTTCTACACTGGAGATGTTTGTTGGTGATGTCTAATTTCTTGACCAAGGCAGTTATGGAGGATCTGAGGATTAGATTCACTCATGCCACTTCTAAAGTAGAACACCCAGGGGAGGTGTCCCTCAGTTTGGATGATGGTTTGGAGGAGATTGAGTCCGAGGAGGAGATGGAGGCCCTGAAGCCAGTCGTCTTTGCGTTTGATAGCCATTTTCATGCTGACAGACTCGCCAGAAGCTTGGGAAAGCCATCAAATTCTTCGGTCCCATCTGTTCTTGATCTCATGCCGTTGCGGGAGCGGGAGGATTATGTACTGGAGGTGTCCGGTGGAGTAGCCAACTACTGCGATCCGGAGCATTATCCTACGGGGGAGGATCTGGTCAGATTAGTTTCAAATGGTTATATGGCGGCTATTGGAGTTCACCCTAAGAAGATAGCGACTAACAACCAGTTGAAGAGTTTGGGGGGATTGTTGCGGTCTTCAGCAGTGGTTGGCTTAGGAGAAATTGGCCTGGATCATTCCGTGAGCCCGGAGGAGTGGTATCCGCAGGAGGAGCAGCTGAGGAGGGTTCTCCCTCTGTTGGACCCGAGCCAGGTGTTGATCCTTCATCTACGAGGTTCAGACCGTATAGGGGCTTATGTGTATAGGCGTTGCCTGGATCTCATTAAGGAGTACTTGTCGGTGACACAGAGGATCCAGCTTCATTGTTTTTCTGGTGATTCAGAGGTGGTGGATCGGTGGCTGCGAGATTTTCCTGAGACGCATTTTAGTTTCTCAGGAATGTGTCGTGGCTTCGGTCCAGTACAGAAGAGCGCTCTTAGAAGAGTTCCTGAGGATCGGCTTCTTCTAGAGACTGATGCTCCATATTTCCCTCTGTTCGCGGAGCATTCAAGCAGTGCCCCACATATGTTGGACGCCGTAGCCAGGGTTGTTGCGGAGGTTAGGGGAGAAAGGAATATGGAGGAGATTTTGGAGATCACCGAGGCGAATGCTAAGAGGTTCTTCAGGGTTTAAGAACTATTACTATATTAGACTATGTGCAAGTTTCTGTCATCATTTGCTCATTGTGACCCTAACAGATTACTCAGGGGAGTATGTGAAATTTGTAGAAAGACTCCAGACGTACCTCAAGTACTCAGGGGAGTATGTGAAATTTGTAGAAAGACTCTAGACGTACCTCAAGTACTCAGGGGAGTATGTGAAATTTGTAGAAAAGCCCAGACTCAAGTAGGCTACTCATGGAGCATGTGAAATATGTGGATTAACTTTCAGAGTGCATAAAGCCGAGAACCTCAAGACTGTTTAGGAGATACAGTATGAATTTATAAAGTTGGGAGGAGTGTTGTGAAAGTAGGTTTCAAGGGTATCACATGACTGTCTTTATATACCCATCATGCTCTAGTCTCGCGAGACCTTGGACGATAGCCCGTGAAACACGGACAGCAGAAGGCATTCTAATTGGTACACTCTTACTAGCAAGACGTATTACATGGAGGCAGCAATCGTTGACGGATTGAGACCTCGACAGCAACAAACCGGCAGGTGACAACCAGGCGAGTACTGGCCCTGAAACCGTAAGTTGTTAGTGGACATATAGAGCAATTTTCTATATAAAGAAACATCTTTCAAATTCCATTGACAAACAGAGTGGACCCTGATCAGACAGCTGCTATAGGAGCCATCTGATCTGGGTCTGCTCTGTTTGCAAATGTGTGAAAAGGTGTTAACATGAGGGAAAGGGTTAGTAAACATATTATAAGTATTGTAACACCTCCGTTTCACTTGTAGTTATAGGCATGTTGGCTATATTGTGGGTGGGGTAAAATCGAGTAATTTGGTCTAACTTATACTCACATTTCATCCTGAATCATCATGTAAGAAGTACTGATTGAGTTCACATCCATTAGTAATCCGATATCTATGAACCAATTCCTTTAACTCGGCGAACTTATGAAGAATTTGAACAAGAAGTGAATTCTTCATAACATCAGCTGCTATTTTTGCCTCCATTTCTACAGGAAGCGATGTCAATTTTAACCAGAATTCTACATTCTAGGTCATGTTTATTTTGATGCTGTCAAAATCAGACGACATCTGTCAATATAGTTCTTTCACCTTTTCCTGCTAAATGGTTCAAAGAAATGTATTCCATCAGGTAAATTGGTTCATAGATGTTTGTTTTTCATTTATATAAAGTTAAATGAGTGTTTTTAATACAGTTTTATAATTTTTCTGCTAGAAGTTTATTGACGGGAATATGCAGAATTCTGCAGGAATTCTGCTAGAATCCCGCTAGACTTCCGCTGGTAAAACTCGCGGAGACTGTTTTCCGCAGTATTCTGCTGAATTCCGCCAGCTGCACCCTTTTGGTATAAAAAGGCATGCCTGGCAGAATTCAGACAGTGAGAACTTTAACAAAATTAGATTCAGTTGATTAATGTAAATTTAGACTTCAGTTGAATTTAGAACATAGAACATATTTAGAAGTGAATAACATATAATAAAAGGTAGAAATTTAATCAGAATCTTGTTTCATTATTTTTATCTTTATCCACTGTTATTAAAAGCCCGCTACCATTCACGAGATCGTGACATAGTTTTTGGTGGCAGCGGTAAAGAAAATAGAAATTTTCAATGAATTTTGCCTCAGATTTATGAATTTTATTAGATTAATTAAAATTTTTTTTAAAAAATCTAGATTAATATTTTTAGCCATACTAAGGAAAAGAGTTGCAAATGCATAGCTCTTAATTATTTTAATTTTTGTAACAATTTAAGCAATATAAGTTTGAATTAAATGTAAGTAGATCTTAATATATATTTAGTTGTTCTCACTCAAACAAAACTCAGTACTTGGTGATGGAAATGGTAGTCACTAGAAATCAGTCTCAGAGAGATCAGTCTCAGACAGAGCCAGTATATGAAGAAAGGGAAGATAACCTTCAGATTAATACAAACATGGCTGAATATGTAGATCTCGAAGCACCTGAACATCGAGATAAAATAACAGAACAGAGCACAAGCCAGAGACCAATTCAACACATTCAATCACAGCTTCAAGCTGATGACAGCATCAGAGCAAATGACAATATCAACTGCCAACAAGAATCCAGATCATATGGCTTTATAGAAAACACAAACCAACATTTAGCACAGTCAGTTCAATAGAAAACAAAGTAAAGAGTCTAGAAATGACTTTGAAAACTGTAACAGATCAGTTGACAAATGCATTGAGAACTTTACCAAGGCAAGATTGTAATTCTGGTCCCAATCCCAATCCTAATCCAAACCTTAACCAGAATCAAATGTCTCAAGGTTTAAGTTCAAGACAGAACCACTCAAGGAGACATAGATCAAGAACAAGAGCCAGATCTGTTACTCATTCAGATTCCGAGTTCGAGTCAGAACCTCAGTTCCCTTACTCAATTGGTGAGCACAGGTACAGATCAAAAACAAAACCTAAATTACCTCCCTTTACAGGTAGAGAATCATGGAAAGTATGGTTCAACAGATTTGAAGAAGTAGCTAACCGTCAAAAATGGTGCCCAGAAGATAAGTTAGATGAATTACTCCCCAGGTTACAGGGTATTGCAGGTGATTTTGCCAAGAAATTGCCCTCAACTGAAAACACAAGTAATCAGTACAACCCAAAGTGAGCAAACTAATCAGTCGTTAAACTACAACGGACTGGCCGGGGTGACCAACAGTCAGTCCTAGATACCTGCAGCAAGGGCCAAATGCATATGTCAAAAAGTGAAGCACTCTATGAAACACATGACAAGTCAGTCAGAAGTAATTCACATACCTCAACTACAGTTTATGTGAAAGGCTCAATTAAAATCATACCAGTAAATTTCGTTGTTGACACCGGTGCAGAGCAGACAATAATATCAGACAGGATATTTAGCAAACTGAAAGACCATGATAAGCCCAAAGTCCTTAAAAAAGGTAAATTATTTCATGCGGGTGTTGAACAAATCATTACAAGTGGAAAATGCCTGTTACAACTGAAATTAGACGGAGTCATATTAGAAAAAGAAATAATAGTTGCAAAAATCAAAGATGATGCCCTGTTAGGAATGGATATTTTACAGGTCGATAATAAACCTGCAGACATAATACTTAGCCAAAATAAAATAATTCTCCCAGACGGCAAAGTGATAAAATGCAGATTATCTTGTGATAGCAATTGCAGACAGGTTAAAGCAGCTGATCACTATGTCATTCAAGGTAACACAGAGCAAATCATTGATGTCTTTGTTGAATGCACTGAAGAAGACTACCAGAGTCAAAACTCCACAGTCCTCATAGAGCCAACGAAAAGCTTCAGTGAAAACTTTCCATTAGTGTTAGCGTCAAGTCTAGCAGATACCAACTCAACCCCAACAGTTAAAGTAAGACTTCTAAACCCCTTCCCCAAAGAGGTATCAATCAATCAAGACACAGTTATTGGGTCTGCAGAATTCATTGACAATGAACCAATCAAAATATTACAGGAAAATAACCCCTCCAATGACTTTAGTTCCGCACGAAGAATCCAGTTTATACAAGAACCCAACCAAAGCATTATTAGGAATATTAAGGTTAACAATACTAAATCGGTACCTAGTTTACCAAGCAAATAGCCTATTACAACCACAGATGTCAGAGAAATGACCACTCAAGTACCTGATCACTTGCAGTCAATGTTTGTCCAATCTATTACAAACAAATCAATGCAAGAAAAATTAGAAATTGCAAATTTACTTCAGGAGTATTCTGATGTCTTCTCAAAAAATGAAAACGACCTAGGATTAACGTCTCTAGTAGAACATGTGATTGACACTGGTGATGCTAAGCCGGTCAAACAACCTTTTCGTCGTGTACCAACAGCTTTCGCTGGGGAAGAAAAAAAAGCAATAAACAAACTCCTCGATCAAGGTGTTATTCGTTCTTCGAACAGCCCATGGTCCTCACCTCTGTGTCTCGTTTTTAAAAAAGACAAAACATGTAGACCCTGCGTCGATTATCGCAAAGTGAATCAGGTCACTAAAGTTGATGCGTTCCCAATCCCCAAGGTCGATGAATGTATCGATTCGGTATCAGGTGCCAAAATTTTTAGCACATTAGATTTAACATCAGGTTATTTTCAAGTCCCAGTAAGACAACAGGACATCCCCAAAACCGCATTCTCAACAAAATACGGTCATTATGAATTTACATCCACCCCATTTGGCATGACAAACAGTGGTGCAACTTTTCAACGGGTTATGGAGTTAGCTTTGAAAGGATTGCAATGGCAAACATGTATTATATACATAGATGACTGTATTGTATTTGGTTCAAAATTGGAAGAGCACAATGAAAGACTAAAGGCAGTTTTGCAGAGGTTCAGAGAAGCAAACTTAAAACTTAAACCTAAGAAATGCAATCTCTTGCAGGAAGAGGTCACTTTTCTTGGTTTTACAAATCAAATAACCATCTTTTACCACCTCGACCTAGAGTTACATTTCGCTACTTGAAGAAAAACATTTCTAATTTTCATTCAGATTATGTTCTTGTTCCTGCTGACAAGGCATCAAACAATGTAATCATTATTTGAAGATTGTATTATGTTGATGTTTTAAAGAAGGAACTAACTGATTCAAAAACTTATATAACTGTTCAAACACCTGAAAAAGATATAGTCTCGGAACATGTAAAAATGTGCAATGATTTTAAGTCTGGTCCTAACATAAAACAACATAAACTTTCTACTTTGTACTGGATTCCGAAACTACATAAAAACCCTTATAAGTCGCGTTTTATTGCCAACTCTAGCTGTTGTACCACTACTAAATTATCTATACTTTTGACGTCCTGTCTTACTACGATCAAAGAACATGTTAAACGCTACTGTGATAAAATATATGAAAATTCTGGTATTAATGTTTTTTGGTCCATAAAAAATTCAAATGATGTTTTAACAAAACTTGAAAATGAACAGTATAACATTTCTTTACTGAGCTCTTATGATTTCTCTACACTCTATACTACTCTACCTCACCATCTTATAAAGGATAGACTTATTAAATTAATAGAAAAAACCTTTGCCAGAGAAAACAAAATGTTCATTGCTTGTAATGTTCAACGTTCATTCTTTTCGAATTCAGAAGTTGAACATTACACAATGTGGACTTGCCTTGATGTTTGTAGATCTCTTACCTTTCTTTTAGATAATATATTTGTGCGTTATGGAGATACCATATATCGTCAAGTTGTTGGTATACCCATGGGTACAAATTGTGCCCCTCTTGTTGCAGATTTGTTTTTGTATTGCTACGAGAGGGATTTTATGCTTAGCTTAAAACCTGATACACAGACCGATATTGTTAATGCTTTTAATAAAACTTCAAGGTATTTAGACGATATTTTGAATTTAGATAATCCTTATTTTGATACTATGGTTTCTTCAATCTACCCAAAAGAACTGTCTTTAAACAAAGCTAATCAATCTGACATTATTGCTTCATTTTTAGATTTGAATCTTTCAATTACAAATGATAAAGTTTCGTCCAAAGTATACGATAAAAGAGAAGATTTTAATTTTAAAATTGTTAATTATCCTTTTCTAGATGGGGATGTGCCACGTTCTACATCTTATGGTGTTTATATTTCTCAACTTATTAGGTTTGCCCGAGCCTGTTCTTTGCTTGAAGATTTTAACAGACGTAATTTAGTTATAACTGATAAACTTCTTAAGCAAGGTTACAGATATCACAAACTTCGGAAAACCTTTTCTAAATTTTATTATCGAAATTTACCTCTCATTAGTAAATATAATTGCAATCTACAGACGTTACTGCGACAAGGCATTTCTCAACCAGAATTTTATGGGGATGTTATCTACAAACTTAGGAAAATTCGGGGTCATATCCATTTTCATGATTTGTTTATAAAACGCATTAAAAAATTTAAAAAGAAAGGTTATGATCCTATTATATTGCAACACACTGCATGTTTGGTTATCGACCCTTTTACAGTCGGTAGCTACGCTTCCCTCTTTGCTTGCGCGATGACAGGCCGAGGGTAGTACTCTATGATGGTATACTCTTAAACTTGGATACAGGAGGAGCTTACCAGACTCATGTATTATTTTTTCCCTGTCGTGCCCTTAACGGCTTACCTGCAGGTGCTCTGACTTCAGCAAAGCCATTGAGTACATATTTGACGGATTGTCACAGTTATTATGCTATGTTTTACATGTTGTCCTGTGTTCACCGTCGTCTATGTTGTGGGTAAGTCCAGCGGGGATACCTTTATTTACAATATTTGTAAAGCTAGGGTGACTTTGAGAGAAGTGTGAGGTTAGGACGTCCGTAAACCGGTTTAAACCCCCAGTGGTGTTTTTGCTGCTGACCGTGCCAAGGCGGTACTCTCTTTGTCACCCTTCCTTTTGTTTGACTTGCGTCTTTTTGCTTGTGGTTTGTTCATGTTGTGGAACGTTTGTCCCTGTTTCTTGTGTGTCTTTTGGTGCTTTCTGTGTTCATTTCGTATGTGTGTGTGCGTATGCGTTTGGGTGTGTGTGTGTGTGTGTGTGTGTGTTTCATGCTGTCTATCGGTGTTTTGGTGGTGGTTGCGTCTTGCATGTGGCTTTGCCTGCTTGACTTTACTACTTTTCGATTTAGAGTGTCTGAAAAAGGAATAAAGCCCGATCCAAACAATGTAGCAAAAGTTTTACAATGGAAAATTCCAAGTAATGTTACTGAGGTGAAACAATTCTTAGGCATGTGCTCATATTACAGGAAACACATAAAAAGTTTCAGTGTAGTTGCAAAACCCCTGTTTGACCTGACCAAAAAAGAAAGCAAATTGAAATGGACCAAAGAATGTGAATCTGCATTTCAGTCTCTAAAGAACACCCTAGCAAGCCCGCCCATCATGTCTCTTCCCGCCAGTGAAGGTGAATTCATATTAGATGTAGACGCATGTGATTTCGGAATTGGCGCAGTATTAAGCCAAGTTCAAAACGACAAGGAAAAAGTAATTGCTTATGCTAGTCGCTCACTAAATAAGGCCGAAAGAAACTATTGCGTTACAGATAAAGAACTCTTAGCTCTTAGATACTTTGTTGAATACTTCAGACACCATCTATTAGGGAGACAGTTTAAATGCAGATCAGATCATCAAGCATTGAAGTGGCTTTTCAACCTCAAGTCCCCTAAAGGTCTAGTCGCTAGATGGCTCGAGATTCTGTCAGAATACCGTTTCACTGTTGAATATCGCCAAGGGTCCAAACATGGAAATGCAGACAGTCTTTCACGATGCCCCAATCCTAAAGACTGTTCCTGCCCTGAAGTAGAAACAGATGAAAAGCTAAAATGTGGTCCTTGCAACAAGTGCAAAAAAAGAGCTGATCAGATGGACAGCAACTTTTTCAAAGACTCTTCTAGAAGTGAAGTTCTAGAGATTGCAAGACGCAATACTATAGAGACTCAAAAGGACTGGAAAGATGTAGTAAACAAGTATACAGTGTTATCTGTGATTCAGTACTGTAAGGGAATTGACATAACAGCAGTACTATGTATACTTACATGGATAAGTATGATACTCCATAAAACATGGGAAAATAATGTTTTTGCATGGAATAAAATATTGGACGTCTTAATAGATTTTGTCTCAAAAGTCAAGCAGTTAATGGTAAAAGACACATATGATATGTGTCGGGAAATCAAAACTCGTTCGAAAGCAGATTTTCTTAATAGTTATGTACCATGGTCAGAGGGGTACAGTATAGGCGACCTGAAGGATTTACAGGCGGCGGACAAGGATATTGGTCCGGTTTTAAAATGGTTTCTGTCAGGGATACGTCCCACAGAACACGAGATTTCAGTAGCAAGTCCAGCTACAAGGCATTATATTCTGTGCTGGAATGCACTTGTTTTGAATAATGGCTTATTATTCAGGAAATTTGAGAAAAAGGATGACTCAGGATCCTTTACGCAGTTAATTGTACCTGCAGGATTGAGAAAAGATGTTCTTTACCAGATGCATAATAGTGTGTTGTCTGGTCACTTTGGGAAGAAAAAGACCAAGGAGAAACTTGTCCAAAGATACTATTGGCACGGTATTCGAGAAGACTGCAATAACTGGGTTGCAACATGTGAAACATGTGGTGCCAATAAACCCCCATGTACAACACCTAGAGCCCCCTTAGGTACTATGCCCGTAGGAGCCCCATTAGACAGACTAGCAACAGGCATAATTGGACCGTTACCACGGACACCAAGAGACAATAAATATATATTAGTAGTAACAGATCATTTTACAAAATGGGTAGAAATATTCCCCATACCAGACCAAACGGCAGAAACCACAGCAAGAGTTATATTAAATGAAGTAATAGCCAGATACGGTACACCTGTATCAATTCATAGCGATCAGGGTAAAAACTATGAAAGTAGAATCTTTGGTGAAATATGTGAATTGCTTGAAATTAAGAAAACAAGAACCTCTGTACGCTATCCAAAATGCAATGGTCAAGCAGAAAGATTCAATAAAACATTAATTCGGATGGTGCGTGCATATCTAAAAGACCGTGACCAAACTGACTGGGACTTAAATCTAGGTTGTTTGGCAGCAGCATATAGATCAACACCTAATGAGAGTACTAAACTCACACCAAACTTGCTAATGCTAGGACGAGAGGTCAGATTACCTTCAGAAATCGCTTTTGGAAGTAATACAACAACTTCTGAACAAGTGTCATCATATGGTGAATATGTCGAAATCCTGAAATCAAAACTGCAAAAATCTCATGATATATGCCGAAAACATTTAGAGTGTGCACTCATTCGCAATACTGATATATATGACAACAAACAAATGCTGAATAAGTACAAGAAAGGAGATCCTGTATGGTACCTACATACATCCCGAAAAACATCATTATGCCCCAAACTACAAATGCCTTACACAGGACCTTTTCTTGTCACTCAAGTACTGAGTAATCAAAATTACAGAGTCCAATTCAAAAAGTCAGGAGAAACAAAAGTAATCCATCATGATAAACTCAAGCCATATAAGGGTTCCTCCCCACCAAACTGGATAAGACAGCAGTCAAACTAGGCATCTACTGCAACTCTTTTACCATTCATTCATTATATAAATATGTCTATTTCAGTCAGAAAATTTACCGGTATGATAATGAGTCCAACCCTGTTCTACTTTCAGTGCCAATATGTCCAACACTGGAGTAACCATACCCATCACAATATCAACATCATCAAATAAATTTATCAACAACAGAGGGAGAGTTTACAAATGCCTGAAATGCCCAACAGATCCATATCAAGGAGAAAGAACAAAAGTAATCAATCGTATCTACAGAAAACATACAGCCCTAGACAAAGTGCCATTCTACTGCAACATATGTAAATTCATCACAACATCCCAAACAGAACTCGAAAGACACATCAACCCAAAAATCTACCCGTCCCACACAGCAACAGTCCAAGCCATGCTAGATAATGATGAATATGTAAATGAAGCAACCAGCCTACTACAGAACACACATTATTACACTCCAACAGAACATGCAGACTACAAACGTTTAGGTAAAGAAGAAAGCAACATCATTTTTGAGCAACGCCAACGACAGAAAACAACATCATCACCTACAACAGCAACAACACACCAAATAAGAGATGACACTGCAACCAACAACTTACTCCGCAACATCTTACTTAAATGCAACATACCAACAAAATCTGACACAACACAAAGACCTGCATCTGCCAACACAGAACGCACTGCCAACATCTTGCCTGCAATCCTGGGAGGTCACCAGCCTAGTGAGTGTAATTTCACACTTAACAGCAACCCACCAGCAACCCCTGTTCTGAACAACCCACCAGCAACCCCTGTTCTGAAAAGCAAGCTTCAACATTCACAAACAAAAACACCGCAACTAATACCCAACAAGCAAATGCACCAAGCAGCATTTTCAACCACCACTTCATCCTCTTCATCAACAAAAACATGCCATCAATGCCCTAAAATTCATCAAGAAATCCTTCAGTTAAAATCCGAAACAAAAACAATGGCTAAAGCAATGGACCAGATGATCAAAGAAATGGAAGAATTAAGAAAAATAATAAAGGACAACCAACCTAGACACAACAGAGAAGACCGAGAAAATACACACCCATACAGTCGCCCTCTTCAACACAACAGCAACAGAAGACACTACAACCAAAGAAATTACGACCACAGATACAATTGAACAGACAACACATAACATCATCCTCCAGTACAGTATAACATATACAATGTATGATAATTCAATATCATATACCGTTATTATTATTATGATCAAATAGATACTTCAGAGAGATACTTCATAGAAACAGTCTGCAGTGACTTTTAATGTTACCTCTGCTGTGATTTAGCCATGGACTTCACCCAGAGTATATAAACCATGCAATTATCCACTTATTACAGATAGACACTTATAGTATTGTGATCTACAGAACTGTATAACTTCATTAAGAAAAATATGAGCTGATCTACAGAACAGTATAACTTCATTAAGTAAAATATGGACTGTAAATAGAAATTTAAAAAATATTATGCCTACAGAATCTGATATGTAGTGCTGTTTTTCCAGTGAACATTTGATGGCCTCTACCTTGTGATTTATTTTATGTGAGACCCATTATAACCGCACATGGAGTTTTGTATACACATGGGAATACAGCTTTAAATTACCAGAGACTTCCCAATTTATATCCATGTGTCATTGGACATTTTCATGTAAGATCTGATGACTACCAGATTGCTGGAAATAACTGTATATGATCCGGATCCAGCTACAGAAACATGTCTCGATCATTATAGACATTCCATTGCAGTGATAGACTACATGTCTCCAACCTATGCATGTGTACAGAATCATAGACTTTATATCCATGTACCTATGGACAGTATATCCACTTAAATAATATTTCCTTACTTATTGGTAACCTAGCTATGCAATGATATTGCATTTGTTACGACTTTTATTAATTTTAATACTTAAGATTAAGGTCAACGCACAAGGACTTTATTTTAGGTAGAGTAGCTACCATGGATATGCTTTTCACACTAGTCTACTCTAAACTTTGAAATTTTAATACATTAAGTGACTGTCGTACAGTACTTAGTAATGTAGAGCAACTGTATTTTACTGTGAATGCTAGAGGCACAGTATAGTGTAGACACACAAAGTTTCAGGTTATTTCACATTTCCCGTGATTGAGTTGCAATATAATGTATGGTAGATCTATGTCGAAGGATCAGGAAACTATTTGTTATCGAAAGCATATGTTACCTAAAATTTAACAATCATATTAATTATTAGTGAGTAAGTAACCCATGGAAGATTGCAAATGGCCTCCCTTGAAAAATGTGCAGACTTTCACGGATTATCATCTTTTATTGATTTCCAAAGTTTTATTTATGATTGACATGTAGTTTTATTTATGATTGACATGTTCATGAATTACTTATCTTTGATGCTTGCCAGATTGTTTCCTTTGACTAATTCACAATCTTAACCATTATTTATGACAATTATTCTATTGTTGCGAAAAAGCAACAGATAAATTTGTTTGGTACATTAATACCAAAGGCTGAATTTATTTCACCATTAAGGAATGGGAAAGTTCTTAGACTGGAGACAAAGTATAAGATGTTTTACAATATTTAACTACAGGTGTAGTGTATAAACATTAAATTACAGTCAGTGATTGATCATGAATTTCAGTACTTCTTGTTCTGAAAATTGAATACCGCTTAAGCCGGTGCTAGGGGGCGTGAGCAGTGTTGCACTTTCAATTACTGTTCATGAACAGACTTAATAAAACCGAGTCTGCAATTTTCTCTTTTTGTGTTGTAATTTTTGCTCTCGGGGATCACCCCCTTTCAGAATTTTTAATATTGAAATTAAGTGCATATATCATTTGTCTCAGTTGAAAGCAGTTTCCCAATCCCAACATCTTGATAAGATGATGTATGTATTTTCATATGTTAGACTCACTGTAATAGTACATGTAAATGTGTCTAATATTATTTATTCCATTAATGCATGTTCAGATAGCAAATATAGTATATTCAAATATGTGGTGACCACAGTCATATAATATGTTTGTGTTTCAAAAATGAGAAGTTATTTTTGAAAGACAGTATATTAATAGATTGGCGCAAAAACAAAGTTCCAAATTCTTTGTTCAGAGAAGAAAATCTCTTTAGTACTGTATCTAATTTGACACTGCAAAGCGCAGAAAGTGTGTTTATTTAGTTATAGTATTTGGATACCTATACTAGGAATAATTATTTGCATATTTGTTGATAAGTTATGTATTTAATATCCAATGTTTTATTATTGACATTATGGAGTGAACTCAATGATTCATTTTACTCACCTCATTCTAACTTTGAATCCATTCCATTTGTGAGGACACAATTTTTTTTAAGGAGGGGGTAATGTAACACCTCCGTTTCACTTGTAGTTATAGGCATGTTGGCTATATTGTGGGTGGGGTAAAATCGAGTAATTTGGTCTAACTTATACTCACCTTTCATCCTGAATCATCATGTAAGAAGTACTGATTGAGTTCACATCCATTAGTAATCCGATATCTATGAACCAATTCCTTTAACTCGGCGAACGTATGAAGAATTTGAACAAGAAGTGAATTCTTCATAACATCAGCTGCTATTTTTGCCTCCATTTCTACAGGAAGGGATGTCAATTTTAACCAGAATTCTACATTCTAGGTCATGTTTATTTTGATGCTGTCAAAATCAGACGACATCTGTCAATATAGTTATTTCACCTTTTCCTGCTAAATAGTTCAAAGAAATGTATTCCATCAGGTAAATTGGTTCATAGATGTTTGTTTTTCATTTATATAAAGTTAAATGAGTGTTTTTAATACAGTTTTATAATTTTTCTGCTAGAAGTTTATTGACGGGAATATGCAGAATTCTGCAGGAATTCTGCTAGAATCCCGCTAGACTTCCGCTGGTAAAACTCGCGGAGACTGTTTTCCGCAGTATTCTGCTGAATTCCGCCAGCTGCACCCTTTTGGTATAAAAAGGCATGCCTGGCAGAATTCAGACAGTGAGAACTTTAACAAAATTAGATTCAGTTGATTAATGTAAATTTAGACTTCAGTTGAATTTAGAACATAGAACATATTTAGAAGTGAATAACATATAATAAAAGGTAGAAATTTAATCAGAATCTTGTTTCATTATTTTTATCTTTATCCGCTGTTATTAAAAGCCCGCTACCATTCACGAGATCGTGACAGTATATTGTACACAGAATGAAAATAATTAATGTAATGCAATTTGCACTATGTCATATCATAAGCAAACGGCAGATTGATCAGATCATCTAATCAGGGTCTACTCTGTTTGCAAAGGTGTAGAAAGGCCTATTTATGGAGTAAAGGGTTAATTGTCCTAACTAATGTGCAACAGGCGACATCTAACTATAACAATTTTCTTTGTTTGGGTCTGCTCTACTGCCAACAAAGGAGGCAATCCAGTTGTTATCAAAAAGGGAGATAATGTATGCTAAAAATAGTCACCAGTAAATGTTTAACTACAGATATGCCAGTCTCCCTTAATTGGCTTGCAACTGCAAGCTTGTTGCAAACTTAATGCTAGCCAAATTGAGCTTGTTATTTACGTTTGGGTTAGTTAGCATTTAGCCCTGGTTATATACAAGTTTAGTGAACCAAGAAACCCCATCAATATGCATAAGTGATCTGCAATTATCCCTAGTCAATATGCTTATGGCTGGTCACTCACTCTTCAAAGGTCCTATACCTTTAGCCTGCTAATATTACACCAGCTACTTGCTTTGGTTTTTTTTTGCATTTATAATACCTTTGTAAACAGTCTGGATCCAGATGAGATACAAAGTAACTTGGCATCTCATCAGGGTCCAAACTGTCTTTCACTATGACATTTGTTTTTAAAAGATATGGAAGGAAACAACTTTTGCAGCAGATAACATTATTTGCAGACAGTAATTGCTCAGAGTGCAAAGGGGATTGGAGAAAATTATGCTAGACACCACATGACCTCCATAATAACCTGCATGATGTTTACAACACATCAAAGAGCAAAGAGGTACTGGGCATCAGTGAGGCTAATGAGCACAGTGAAAAATATTGCAGCTGCATTTTTCTGGAGTGTAAATCTGGAGTGTGTACTAGCAGTCTCCCAGTAAATAATGGTCAGTTTGAATTAGCTGAAACAGCAGCCTGCTCTAGAAACTGGCCACCTCTGGGGTGGGGCCAATTTTGACCCAAGGGGCATAATTTATATAACTTTTGTAGAAGACCTGAACATGATGCTATGTGCCAAATATGAAAGTTGAAAACTTTCCGGTTTCAGAAGAGATGATTTTCAAAAAATTCACTATATGTTTCTATAGAAAACCATGCACCCCTGGGGCGGGGCCAATTTTGACCCCAGGGGCATAATTTATATAACTTTTGTAGAGGACCTACACATGATGCTATGTGCCAAATATGAAAGCTGAGAACTCTATAGATTCAGAGGAGAAGATTTTTAAAGGTTCAAATTGTTGACGACGCACGACGACGGACGACGGACATCAGGCGATCACAAAAGCTCACCCTGAGCACTTTGTGCTCTGGTGAGCTAATAAAAGGAAGAAGAGGCTATATTGCTATATCAATTTTATTCATATCAAAACGTCAAGAACATGGTCAGAAATAGAACATTGGAATAGAAGATTGAAGATAATTGTAAGCAGAAAACACATGTAACTTCAATGTTATCCTTTTGGTTGTTCTAATACATTTGATAGTCATTGGGAAACTTTTTTCCAATTGAATGATTGCCTGATGATTTTTATACTGAAACTATCAAACAACTAATTGGTAATTGTGAGGAGCTGTTATCATATGACAAACAACCATTGTTTTTAGCGTTATTGGTTGGTAAAATAAAATATGCTATGGATATGCTGAAGTGACTTACTCTGGGCTTTTATCTGCAAGACAGTATATCCACAAATGAGACACAGATTATCTCTTCAGAAGAACTGGTCTTACTCAAAGGCGTTCGGCTCATGAAATATGTCTAAAATAAGTTAAAATGTTCCTAAATTGACGTTTTGTAACATTTGGGACCGAAAATATAATGCCTGGGGTGTTTTGAGACAAAGCTGAAATTTCGTATATTCCATATAAGAGAAAGGCAAATAACTCTCGGGCCATCCGATCCACGGATGCTCCGCTTCAACTGCAATTATTTTCGACCGGAGGGGAATTTTCCCACAAAACAAAGATTATATAGAAAGAAAAATGTTTTATCTACACGCTAGTACCAAATATCCCATACTTTGTCTCCGTTTTAGCGAGTACGATGGGCAAATGCCTTCAGAAAATCGTGTTTTTTGTTTACTCGGAAACGATTTAGTTGGCGACAAAGTGATCGATTTCACTAAAATCCCTATTCGGGAGCGAATCTGACGCTCTTTTTTGGTAGATCCTGGTGAGAAATGATGAAACATGTTCAAAAAGAATTTCACATACCGGTGACAATGCATTCTACTGCCACAAATTCCAGACGTCAGTCCCTCATTCGTAGAAGCCACGAAACTGTGCGCAGATGTCTGCGTATTCCTGTGCTTGGATCATGCGTAACAGCCAGACCGAAAGTCTGTTTATCGTCTCGTTAACGACCCAGCCGACTTTAACATTAGAATTCTGAATACCACGTTCAAATTCCGAAATTCTCGGTCCAGAGGAAGTGTACAAATTTTATGACCTGGTGTTAATGGAATAAGATCCTTTTGGAAACCCACTAATCCCTGAAAATTTAGTTAGTGATCCAATCATTATTGATGGCATTGAGGCTTCTGAGACTTTTAAAAAAAACACTTCTGCCCCTGGCAAGTCTTTATCTCACAGTGCTGATAGGTCCCAATAAATCTCAGTAAAATTCACTAATTTTGTTTGGAATGACGGGGTATATGTGAAAGCAAGTAGGGTCCTATGTGCAAAGCACCTCAAAGACAATGCTGTTTAGAACCTACGGAACATTTGGCCCAGCTTGAAGTTTCTGTGGTTATTAACAGATTGTCTGGATCTGATGGTTTTTAAGCTCCAAATATCGGAGCTTAAAGTGAGATCATCGCAAACTGTGACGTTCCATATCTGGCAAAAAGATTAATGCCGAATATTGAACGGCATGTATTCCACGCTCGAGGAGCTCTACATGATACAGGAAAATTTGAACTTTCCAGCCAGGCGTCAGATCGAGTCTCTCATGAGACTCGGACACAACTTAACCCCGAGCAATGGTCAAAAAGGCTCACGAGGCAATTACTATATTATTCGGTCATCCTTTTTTTGCCATGGTTAATTGAAATGGTCAGCTATAAATTAGACTAACGATATGTGCCGTAAACTATAACATTTGGCTATCCGTTTTAAAAGCATGGCTGACAAAGGACGTTATCTGTCTCTGATTTAGGCCATGGTTCTGAAACGATCTGAGCCAATCTCAACGTCCATTTCCCTGTTCAGTGTTTATTCCAAATTTCAATACCTACTGAATATTCATGGTCAAAATAGTTATAATGAAATAAGGAACATGGAACATTATAGCCATTTTAGACAGTAATGAAACATATCGCTCTTTCAAAATTCCATAAGCAAACAGAGCAGACCCCGATCAGATGGCTCCTAGAGGAACCATCTGATATGGGGCTTCTCTGTTTGCAGAAGCGTGAAAACACATTTATATGAGGGAAAGGGTTAAAATGTTATTCACATTATGATAGTTATATATTCTCCATCGAATAAAGTTTTGAGAAAGTAATTCGGCGTTTAAACTGCCGACTTTCCATCCACTATTACCAAATTTGTCTCTTTGGTTTATAATCTGATTTTAAATGTATTTTAAACAAACATTTAAATTATTTAGCCAGATTAACAGATTACTTTAATATATGCGGGATGTTTGTAAATAGCTGTAAATAGTGATATCTTGTAACAATTGATCGAAATTATTTTGAGGAGTTTTGAGTATTTTTGGAACATTGGCATAAGTTTTCAAAATTCAAAATTCGGGGCTCAAAAAACGCCGGGTCCTCGTCCCGATTCCTGGGCGCACTAACTTGTGCACATGTACGAGTACGTTAGTGTGACTGATGCGTTCAATAAAAACGTTATCAAAATATGAATTTCTGGGTCTACACTGTCAACTCGGTGGCTGATCTGGGTCTTCATTGTATTAACTGCATTCGTCTAAAAAAGGTGTTTTCCTTTGCCAGATCAAACCCCACATATCTTGGTCAAAACCCATATTAACGGTGAAATGACTGATCTGGGTCTACATAGTGCTCAAATGGACCGGTGCTCAAACAGTAGTAGCTTATGTGCGATTATCACGACTTTGTAAATCACACGTCAACACATAATCAGCTATCGTTTGTACAGCGATCAAAATTAATAAACTATCTCACTTTACATGTTCTGATCAAAATGAAAACAACAGAAATATTAAAAATAATAACTTCTTTTATCATTATAATATAATTCTCCACATTAACACAGTTAATAAGAGGTATATCCCTTGTTGACTCCAGTTGACTCTGAGTCGGCTATACTCGGCGGAATATAGTTTGTGTAATTGGGGTGCAACAGGGGTTCAAAATGCAATCTAAGACATTATTTTGGATCTAAACTGATAATTTTCAATCTATTACGATATAATATTACTTTATCTGGCTGTGAATATATAAACAATACCCTAAAACGCCTTTTTAAGTTAGTTGTCTCTAGTTGTCTCTAGTTGACACTTGTTGTCTCTGTTTAGTACCATCCTTTCTGTATGCAGGGAACAGGCTCTACGGGGAAATTGTTGATTCAGTCGGTCAAATCAGATACTTATCTCATCACGATCTACCGAATGTAGTCACGTTCAGAAATGATTTAGAGTAACTTCGGTAAAATTCGACAGTCGGGCAATTTCGGCACATACTTTGTTATCCATTCGTGTTTCATTATAATTGGGCTGATCATTTCTCTGTGTGCAAACATTATGACGTAATAACATTCCATGACATCATAAGAACGTCATTGATTCTCTTGAGGGTTTCTTTTGAAGAAATGTGGGTCATAGAGGATCTTACATGAGTGTTCTTGATTATTGGATTTATTAAATGAAGTCTTTTTAAAACGATAAAAAACGAGCTTGAACAAGAATGCAAGATCCTATTTATAACATAACACACACAAATGTTATTTGCAGCCAATATTTCAGCAGTAACGTGGATTGTTATAAATTCTCCTTACATATAGAATTGATGAATGAAAGGTGTTATTAGGTTCGCTAGGTAACTGGGACAAAGTAGGTCCAAATTTTCCAACTTTTTTTTTACTTACTGTCATATGAACCAGGATCTAATTCAGACCTCTCTGGTATTCAATTTAACTGTGATAGTTTATGATACAAAAACATACAGAAACATGTCAAAATAAATTTTGAGTTACAGTTTTGACATACACACGTACATAGTTACAAACACGTCACATTATGACGTCATTGTACACAGCATGTGTCTATGTAAAGCGCGCCATTTACATGAAGACCCACATACAGTCGCCAACACGTCCGACACTCACTGTCAATGGGATTCGAAATGCGCCTTCGTTTTGGTATATTAAGCCCTTCATTAGTGTTGTATGTATACGCACCCGTGGACATGGACATTTCCACCGAGAAAAAAATCTCGATTCAAGTTCAGTGAAAATGTTTGAAATGGACAAAAGATTCAGTAGGAACTGCTGCATAAAATGTGTTGGAACAGGAGGAAGATTTTCGCGATCAGCTGAGTTAGTGAGTATAGCATATTTGAAATATGTTTGTGCTGTGCTGGATTCAGATGACTATAGTTGTTGATTTATGAGATATTTGTATGAGTAGAAATCTGCATAAACAAAAGGACATGCGGTGAAGAAAATGCAAAGTTGAGGAGGCATTTTAAATGTAGAATGGATTGTATGGGTCAGAGTAGCTGGTAGGTCTCTTTTGGCATACATTTTGTATATGATTCCTGACAGCGATTACAATTTGTATTATTTTATCGAAATTAAGGCGCAAGTGCCAACAATCCTTTGCCATCTATCGTGACTCAATCGTGGACAGGTAGGTCGACCACCGTGCGCCAGTTTGTTTGTTTTGACAGCGCGTATGAATCGTTCGAATGTCATTCGGTCGTTCGAATGTTATTCACTAGTGAATATATGCCCATGATTATCAAAAAATAAATGATAGTGTTACATCACGCTGAAGCCACGAGTTATGTTATAAATGTTAATATTGACCTAGTGACGTTACGCTATTTTTAGACGACGTTATAAGATTTCATAAGAAGGGACAGTATGTCAGGAGTGTTCTATCTTTAACTGTTCACTGTTCTTTGTCATTTTTCGCAAGTTAAATCTCACGCAGACATCGTTTTTATCTCTATGACCTTGATTTTCAAAGAGTAATCGTTTGCAAGCTATGATCAGAGGGGTGTCGAATTTAGCCGACATAATCTTGCATAAGCGGGTAATTTCATCACTTACTGTAAGACAGTACACACCCACTTTTTAGATATCTATGTGGCAATTTAATTTTTCTAAGAAACACATTTAAAGCTTACTAGAAGTAACCTACTACCTATTACACCTTCTACCACTACTAACTACTACTAGACTCTACTACTACTTAACTAAAGTACTACTAACTACTGTTGACTACTTACTACTACTAGATCTAGATTTACTACTACTACTATATCTACTACTACTACTACTACTACTACTACTACTACTATTACTACTACTACTACTACTACTACTACTACTACTACTAGATCTACTATACTAGATCTACAACTATAAACTACTATCACTATACTAACTACTACTACTACTACTACTACTACTACTACTACTAGATTTATCACTACTACTTACCAATTAGATTTACTAACAATTACTAACTAACTACTAATACTAATTACTACCACTATTAACTACTACTACTAATTGTTATCACTACTAACTACTACTAACTAGATCTACTACTAACTGCTACTACTACTAATTAGTTATTTAGCTATCACTACTAACTACTAATACTACTAACCCACCCACTACCAACCCACTTACTACTACATACTAACCTACCATCTACCACCACCTACTACTACTAGTAGTCCACTACTACCTGCTGCTACTAAGTACTACTGCTGCTACTACTACTAAAATCTACTACTACTAACAACTACTATGTACTACTACTACTAGTAGTAGTCTATTACTGCTACTACTACTACTACTATGTATTATACTACTTACTAATACTTCCGGTTAGCACTTCCAATACTACCGCAACTTTATAACAGATTCATTCGTAACGAAAATTTGTGATGTTGAGCGTGTCTTCGTCTCGGGTAAAGCCACATCTAATTAATTCCAGTGAACAAATGCTACAACTTATTTGGCGACAAGACCTCGCCTCAAAACGAAAGTGTCTACACAAATATGCGAATAGTGCTATGTAAAATATGTGCTCTGTAAAATATCAAAAAGGAGACTTTAATTTGTTTAATAAATCATTTCTGAACAAGTAATTTGACAAGTGTCGAAATTGACCGAACAGTGTCGAAATTACCCGAAGCACAGTATGTACAACCGTTACCCATCACTAGGCAACTGGCGGTGTTTTATACATTCATATCACTCAAACATGTTTGGAACTTATCGTTATATACCATTTTGAAGTAATTTGTCGGCTAATTTCGACATGCATATTTTTACAAATTATTAAAGCTTAAGTTGTCGAATATACCCGAAGTTACTCTATATACTGTGACTTATTTTGATGAAAACATCAAAGTCCCTATGCTGCCAGAGGATGAGCCACCATCAGGAATAAAGAGAACTTTATCTGAGGCCTTGGATTCTCCACAAAGATCTACAGTCATGACCAAAATTGTAACGGTTGGTAAATTTTTATTTCTTTTCATTTTTTTTTTGTAAAAAACATGCAACTCATATATCGTGGGTGAGAAGTCGAAACATTGTATCTCGAGTTTTCGCCAGTCAAAAAGATTGTAACCATGCGCCAATCGGTTCTCTTTCTATAGACGTTTGCAGTTTTCAAAATGTCGTATCTCGCTGAATAATAAGATTACTTCAAAAACTGTACAGCAAAAGTTTGTATCTCAGCCGAGATATGTCCTTTTGACTCGAGGTACGACCTTTTGACTCAAAATTACGACATTTTTACCCGATTTTCTTAGCTCATCTGAGCACAAAGTGCGCAAGGTGAGCTAGTGTGACCGGGCTTTCTCTGTCGTCTGTCCGTCCGTCCGTCGTCAACAATTTCTTCAAAATGCATCTCCTCCTAAACCACTGGGCCAAATTTGATAAAACTTCACTGCTAAAAGAATTCCAATCCATTGAGTACTCTGGTTACCATGGCAACCAAATGAAAATTGTAAACTATTCTGTTAAAATGCATCTCCTTCGCTCTAGGGTTTGATGCTTCTGGCAGCAGGTGATCGCTTTGTGACCTTTCAGGCCTCTAGTTTATTTTTATGTCACTTTGTTGAAGTCAAAAGGTCGTAACTCGGTAAAAACTGTCGTTATACTAAAATTAAAATTTGAAATAGAAAAATAAGAAATGTCTTCATTAACTCTTCATATTTATTGTTTATAGACCCGATATTGCCTTTGTGACTATAATCATAAAGAAATAAATCACAAAATATGGCCTCCTGAAAAGTACTAAAAACCGAGATATGACTTATCACCGACGATATGTAGCTTGAGAAGTCTACTCTGTAAATCAAGCTCAAACCCCAGTCTGTCTGTATATTTTTACAGTTCCTGGTAAAGTTTGTGTCGCAAAAACTCACTGCATTATATTTCATGATTCTGTGAATGAAATTCGTATGTGTTGCGAACACTCATTGCATTCATGCATTGTCTTCATCATTTCTCGAATGAATTACACATTTCCATGCTGTGATTCTCAGAAAATAAGTGATTGTAGTGTATTTGGAATGGACATGCATAACAGGTTCTTGGAAGCAAAAGATTTCAGGTTTGAGCTCCATTCGGGCTTCTTTTGTTTTCATTAGTCCTGTTACATGTATATGCATTGCAGCAACCCATCACATAACCTTTTACTTGCTACAAAAGTGCGCATGTGCAAGGCATTTGTCTGTTACATTTTCAAAACTTCACAAATTCAATTATCTATATTATAGAAATGTTGACCGAGTATCAAACAGACTTGGGCCCAATGAAACACTAAGTTATTCAGCATCTAACTTGGTTCCAAGCTGTTTGCAAACAGCTCCATGGTCGTGATTAACAGGCAGGGTTAACACCTAAGTCATGTATATTTTCAGGTGTCTCCTGTCAAATTCAGACAGGATGGAAGCCTTGCTGTTCGCTGCCTTGGCCTCAAAGACCAAACAGGCTACGCAAAAGTGGCCCTCTTCAGCAAAATGGCAGAAGAGACGTATCCAGAGGGAAAAGTCATTGAACTCCCTGGTGTTTACAAGAAGGAGCATAAAAAAAACTGCAACTGGCAATGACCAGAGGCAGCACATGTCAGGTAAGGGCATCCTTAAAAAATTGTTTGTTTGCAGTGACCTGACTGACCCACTCCAAAACCTCCCGACTCATTTTTTAAATGCCACTTTGGATTATTTATTTTTTTATTTGCATTAATTTTATAATATTTGCTAGTGAAATAAGAAAATATAAAAAAATATAATAAAAAGCCGCTTACTGACCCATCCCAAAAATGGTGGGTCGAGTCACTGCAAACAAGCAATTTTTTTAAGGATGGCCTAAGTGTGTTCATTTAATTTTAGTAATTAGTAGAAAAGTATAGAAATTTACAAACACACGAATGCAAGCATTAAAATCCACAAAAAATTTTTGAAAAATTATAAACAATGTTTGGAAATAGTTATATCTACATTTGTATAACATAATATTTATCCAAATCGTTCCAAAATTCTGAAGCTAATTAATAGATCTATGCCTGAATAGACTCTATAATTTTTACAGTATAGTCCACTTCTATATTTACAATTTCTACATTTCTTCTGAATTGATATAAAATCTTCAAAATCCCTTGAAAATCAAGTATTTATGTACCTTACATAAGTTTACGTCGGTCATTCGAAGAAAAAGTGTTGTTTCTGTTTTTCAAATACTATTTTGTTAAAAAAAATCCACCAACATTAAATGTATCTAATCAAGTAGTCACTAATACCAGATAGTTTATATTAATGCAAAAATCTTCATGTGGAGCTTTTTGCATTATTTTCGACCTGCTTTAAAAACCCATTTATCTATTTGTAGTATATTGTGGTTTTTTCCTTTTATGGTTGATATAGCAGAGTTTTACTGTACATGTATTCAGATCATGGCAACATGTTTATTTTTCATTTGTCATTATTTTTAAGTTAAGTTTTACCTTTAAAGAAAGGGTTTTAAGTGGGTATTTTTCACATAATATTTCATTTTTAAGCAGAGCTGCAGATAAGATGCATACATTTCAAATTCTACAATCAATCCCTACTTTTTACCACTTACCATAGATTCTAACAAATGGTAAATGGGAGAAATTGATTGAGATTTAACAGAGATACTGATGATTAAAGTCAAATCTGTTCAACCTTTGAATGCTTTTAAAACACACACTGTAAAATTACTCATTTGGCCCAATGGTACATCTGTTAGTAGCTTATCAAAAATCATAATTTTAAAAATACGAAAATTATGTTTCAGGTAATGGGTTTTAGTAAAATCTGTAATTGAGGCCCACGCTTAAATAAATTAACCCCATCCCTTTTTAGCTCACCTGAGCCAAAGGCTCAGGTGAGTTATTGTGACCGCGATCCGTCCGTCGTCCGGCGTCCGGCGTCCGGTGTCCGGCGTCCGGCGTCCGTCGTCCGTCCACATTTTCAAACGACATCTCCTCTGAAACTACTGGCCCGATTTTAACCAAATTTTGTCAGAAGCATCAGTGGTTAGGGGGAACGAAATATTGTTCACATTATGACCCCCGGGCCAAAAATGGCCCCGCCCTAGAGCTTATCAGTTTGTCATAGGAAAATCTTTAAAAATCTTCTTCTCTGAAACTGTAAGGCCTAGACTTTTGGTATTTGGCATGTAGCATGATCTTATGGTCCTCTACAAAGATTGTTCAAATTATGACCCCCGGGCCAAAAATGGCCCCGCCCAAGGGCTTATCAGTTTTTCATAGGAAAATCTTTAAAAATCTTCTTCTCTGAAACTGTAAGGCCTAGACCTTTAATATTTGGTATGTAGCATGATCTCATTGTCCTCTACAAAGATTGTTCAAATTATGACCCACGGGCCAATAATGGCCCCGCCCATGGGCTTATCAGTTTTTCATAGGCAAATCTTTAAAAATCTTCTTCTCTGATATTGTAAGGCCTAGACCTTTGATATGTGGTATGTAGCATGATCTAATGGTCCTCTACAAAGATTGTTCAAATTATGACCCCCGGGCCAAAAATGGCCCCACCTTAGGGCTTGTCAGTTTTTCAAAGGAAAATCTTTAAAAATCTTCTTCTCTGAAACAGTAAGGCCTAGACTTTTGATATTTGGCATGTAGCATGATCTTATGGTCCTCTACTAAGATTGTTCAAATTATGACCCAGGGGTAAAAAAGGACCCCGCCCAAGGGCTTATGAGTTTTTCATAGGAAAATCTTTAAAAATCTTCTTCTCTGAAACTGTAAGGCCTAGACTTTTGATATTTGGCATGTAGCATGATCTAATGGTCCTCTACAAAGATTGTTCAAATTATGACCCCCGGGCCAAAAATGGCCCCGCCCTAGGGCTTATCAGTTTTTCATAGGAAAAGCTTTAAAAATCTTCTTCTCTGAAACTGTAAGGCCTAGACCTTTGATATTTGGTATGTAGCATGATCTAATGGTCCACTACAAAGATTGTTCAAATTATGACCCACGGGCCAAAAATGGCCCCACCCAAGGGCTTATCAGTTTTTCATAGGAAAATCTTTAAAAATCTTCTTCTCTGAAACTGTAAGGCCTAGACCTTTGATATTTGGTATGTAGCATGATCTAATGGTCCACTACAAAGATTGTTCAAATTATGACCCACGGGCCAAAAATGGCCCCACCCAAGGGCTTATCAGTTTTTCATAGGAAAATCTTTAAAAATCTTCTTCTCTGAAACTGTAAGGCCTAGACCTTTGATATTTGGCATGTAGCATGGTCTAATGGTCCTCTACAAAGATTTTTCAAATTATGACCCTGGACCGAAAATGGCCTCGCCAAAGGGCTTATCAGTTTTGCATAGGAAAATCTTTAAAAATCTTTTTGTCTGAAACTGTTAGGCCTATACCTTTGATATTTGGAATGTAGCATGATGTAATGGTTCTCTACAAAGATTGTTCAAATATGGCCCACCCAAGGGCTTATCAGTTTTTCATAGGAAAATCTTTAAAAATCTTCTGAAACTGTAAGGCCTAGACCTTTGATGTTTGGTATGTAACATGATCTAATGGTCCTATACAAATATGTAGCTTGGCTTGTGGTCCTCTGCCAAGAATGTTCAACTTACGACCCTGGCCTCTGGGCAAAACTTGGCCCTGCCTTGGGGCTTTTCATTTTTTCATGGGAAAAATATGAAATATTATTTTTCTCTGAAACCATTAGGCTTAGACCTTTAATTAATGGCATACTGCTTTGCCTTGTGGTTCTCTATCAATGTTGTACAAAAGATGACTTCTTGGTCAAAAATGGCCCCGCCCCTTGGGTTATCTCAGGTGAGCGCTTCAGGGCCTCATGGCCCTCTTGTTTCTAAATTTATTATGTGTTTTTTAGAAGAACATGTGAAAACAAGCTTCATTCTATCAAATAAGTACTAGGTAACTTTATTGTGTGCTAAGATTTTTATAAGCCTCTAATAAAATCCCCTGTGTCGCCCCAGGGACCTCTATAACAAATTTTATGGGAAATCTTTCTCCATCTACATTTGTATAATTTGTTGTTCATGTTTTTTCCCACATTCAGTTCCTGCCAGATGAGAAAATGGACCTCACATTGTCTGCTCAGGACCAGGATCATTTCCTGAGAGATGGAGACTTCGTTGCTGAAGGTGTGGACCAAAGCCAGGTGTTCGAGTTAGATGCAATCTATGAGGTTCTATCCTATGAGTGTTGTACCAATTCTGGTAAATAAAATTATTCATTTTATAATTACGTTTCAAATCATATTTCTCGAATGATGAATAAAACCATCATAATATGATGTACATGTATATGTACGTCAGACTGAGTTCTTGAAAGGTTCAAATTCAGAATATCTGTAACTGGTATTCCGGTCAGGGTTCAAGTTTCAAGATCAATACCTCATATTAATTATATCAATGTACTCAGGTGTTTATCTTGCAACTTCTTACCTACGTCTTGAGATGACTAAATTATGTGTTACATCGACTTAAAGCCCTATTTCAATCACAGCTGGCTATTATCATGACAAAGAGAGTATTTACTTTTATGTTTGGAAGGTCAATATCTTCCATATTTTGCTTCTCAGTTGCAGAGGTGCAGTTTGTTTTTGTAAAATTGCTAGTTTAGTCCATTAATATGCCAACAATTCAGGTTTATCACTGCACAGAAAATATCGGGTTGCAACCTGTTTATTCATCTGACAATACACATGCAAAATCATTTGTCTCGAGAAAACATGGGTAATTTTGATTTTATCATAGGGTCTCGCATATGTAAATATATTTCCAACAATTTCGACAGAACTTCATCATTTCTCAAGCAATCCCTGTCTTGTGAATTGTCTTGACAATACGAATCGAATAAAAGTTACACTATAGGGTTGGGTGGAATTGTCTTGACAATAGGAATCGAATAAATGTTACACTATAGGGTTGGGTGGAATATCCAAATGGGAGTATTTTGAATATTTCCATTTTATCACACAACATAATTTATCCTGTATAAAATCTCATATAGCCATCACATATTTTCTGGTATTACACACATAATATACAGCCTGTGACGTCACGCATCGCTTAGTGCTGCGGTCGCGCATTGTCCAGTGTAAAACAGTACATGTTGACTTCTCAAAATGCGATTTAAAAGAGCCGATAAGTTGCGTGATAAATAAAATATGATGCTTGTGGTCATTTAATACAAGCTGATATTAAACTCGGGCTTGCTTAATAACATTTTCAAAGACTCGTTTAATATCAGCTTGCATTAAATGACCACTCGCAACCTATCCTATATATCTGTTGGTCCATCTCATGTGCAACAACCATTGCTTCTGGAAAACGAAAGGCTATAGTTTGTATAGGAGTTTGAAATCTTTCTTAATTATAGTATAATATGCTGAGTGTCAATTGTTAAAGGGACCTGTGATTTCAATTAATCTAGAGGACAGATGATCTTAGAGTACTTCTGATAAAGGTTATTTTTTAATAGTTCGTTCTGAAGAAGATTGTCTTTAGATGTTTTCTGGGTTTCATATAATCAACATATCTCTTAACAAGCAAAACTCTAGCTGCTGAAGGCAGGTGGATCAATCATAAAAGTTAAATATATTTATTTTTAAATTTTCATTTAGCTGCTTCATACATTTTTCTTACACTACACAGGTGACTACCAACAGATATGACTGTTTGTACTTTATTACATATGCTGTTGATAAATTGCTTCAACATTTTTTTTCAGGTTGTCACAAAAAGAAGATGATTGATGGCATTTGCCCAACATGCCAAGGAGACGGCAAAACCTGAACCTGTCGGGCAAAAGTCTCCATTGTCTCTGGAAGCACTTCCAAGGACATTACTCTGTTCCAGGGAGATCTGGAGAAGCTCTTTGGTACCATCCAGACAAATGAGGAGAGCGCTATACTTCAGCAGTTTGTGGAACGTCTTCCAGTGTCCTTCTCGGCTAAACTGTGTGCCTACAACCTGTACAATGTTCAAAGCATTTAACCCTTAACCTAAAGAGTGCCATACTTCAGCAGTTTGTGGAACACCTTCCAGTGTCCTTCTCAGCTAAACTGTGTTCCTACAACCTGTACAATGTTCAAAGCATTTAACCCTCAACTTACTATAGTTTACAATGTTCAAAGCATTTAACCCTCAACTTACTATAGCATAAAATGTCTAAAGGAACCAGTTATTCACAACCAGTGAATTATCTATACAGGCTGTCACTAAAAGCATGTTGCAAATATATGACCAAAAAACCCACCAGATGGAGCTTTTTGCATTATTTCCTATTTGCTTATACTTAACTGCTTATAGTGACCACCTGTCTATTATATTGCTTTTGTACCTGTTTTTATGTTGATATAACAAGGTTTTACTGTACATACACTATTATGCACATTTCAATTAATTGTTATGAAAAAAAACATTCAGCATCTGCTTAATCTCCATTTATAAAGATAAATATCAGTCATATTCTTTTTTTTTATTTTTATACGCCCACCTAATAAAGGTGGTCGTATATTGTCGTGGCCCTGTCCGTCCGTCCGTTTGTTCGTTCGTTCGCTCGTTCGTCCGTCAACATTTTGTTTGTCCGCTGTTTTCTGGGAAAACTATTTGAGAGATATTAATGAAACTTCACACAAATGTTTAATGCATCAAGATCTGAAGTTGAGTTGATACTGAGGTTCATTTGATTTGTCGTTTCGGAGTTATGGCCCTTTTACTTAAAAAATACTGCAAATATATGCAAATAGTTTGTCCGCTGTTTTCTGGGAAAACTATTTGAGAGATAATAATGAAACTTCACACAAATGTTTAATGCATCAAGATCTGAAGCTGAGTTGATTCTGAGGTTCATTTGATTTGTCGTTTTGGAGTTATGGCCCTTGTCCTTAAAAAATATGCAAATAGTTTGTCCGCTGTTTTCTGGGAAAACTATTTGAGAGATATTAATGAAACTTCACACAAATGTTTAATGCATCAAGGTCTGAAGCTGAGTTGATTCTGAGGTTCATTTGATTTGTCATTTCGGAGTTATGGCCCTTTTACTTAAAAAATAATGCAAATAATTTGTCTGCTGTTTTCTGGGAAAACTATTTGAGATATGATGATGAAACTTCACAAAAATGTTTAATGCATCAAGATCTGATGTTGAGTCGATTTTGAGGTTTATTTGATTTTTCGTTTCGGAGTTATTGCCCTTTTACTTAAAAATATTTGCAAATATATGCAAATAGTTTGTCATTAGAAAATGTCAACACTTATAAGGCATGTTGAATCAGAGAAAGTTTGCAAGTGGGCGTATTATGTACCGTATGCGGTACTCTTGTAAGAAAATAATGTCATTTTGAAATGTAAAAAATATTGCTGCAATTTAGAGATAAAATACAGTTGACACTTGTTATGTTGAAGTTCAAAGGACAGATAAAATACTTCGAGATAACAGGATTTTGAGATAAACGATATGGTCATGTACATTGGTCGACCATCAAGTTTCCACTCTTCAGGACAAATTGCAGCTTAATGCAGCACAAAAAGTAATGCAGAAAGCTCTTTGGAACTTTCTGCATTACTTTTGTGCTACATTACGCTACCATCCTATTATTAGTGCCCACTTAAGATAGATTGTGTTGATATTTTTTGGTCCAAGGGATCAGAAATTTACTTAGAGATAAACAGTAATTCGAGTAAACCGAGTTCGAGATAACGAGATTCAACTGTATGTGATCAGGTGTTAAATACACATACATGTTTGTATAGTAAAGTTTGTGTTAAACCACCATATAGAAATTTTCAAGCATGCATGTATACTAGTGAAAAGTATGACAGTAGGAACAGCATTACTTTCACCTGTATTTGATTTTCTGTTTTTTATACGCCCACCTAATAAAGGTGGTCGTATATTGTCGTGGCCCTGTCCATCCGTTCGTTCGTTCATCCGTCAACATTTTGTTTGTCCGCTGTTTTCTGGGAAAACTATTTGACAGATATTAATGAAACTTCACACAAATGTTTAATGCATCAAGATCTGAAGCTGAGTTGATTCTGAGGTTCATTTGATTTTTCATTTCACAGTTATGGCCCTTGTCCTTAAAAATATGCAAATAGTTTGTCCGCTGTTTTCTGGGAAAACTATTTGAGAGATATTAATGAAACTTCACACAAATGTTTAATGCATCAAGATCTGAAGTTGAGTTGATTCTGAGGTTCATTTGATTTGTCGTTTCGGAGTTATGGCCCTTTTACTTAAAAATACTGCAAATACATGCAAATAGTTTGTCCGCTGTTTTCTGGGAAAACTATTTGAGAGATAATAATGAAACTTCACACAGATGTTTAATGCATCAAGATCTGAAGCTGAGTTGATTCTGAGGTTCATTTGATTTGTCGTTTTGGAGTTATGGCCCTTGTCCTTAAAAAATATGCAAATAGTTTGTCCGCTGTTTTCTGGGAAAACTATTTGAGAGATATTAATGAAACTTCACACAAATGTTTAATGCATCAAGGTCTGAAGCTGAGTTGATTCTGAGGTTCATTTGATTTGTCATTTCGGAGTTATGGCCCTTTTACTTAAAAAATAATGCAAATAATTTGTCTGCTGTTTTCTGGGAAAACTATTTGAGAGATGATGATGAAACTTCACAAAAATGTTTAATGCATCAAGATCTGATGTTGAGTCGATTTTGAGGTTTATTTGAGTTTTCGTTTCGGAGTTATTGCCCTTTTACTTAAAAATATTTGCAAATATATGCAAATAGTTTGTCATTAGAAAATGTCAACACTTATAAGGCATGTTGAATCAGAGAAAGTTTGCAAGTGGGCGTATTATGTACCGTATGCGGTACTCTTGTAAGAAAATAATGTCATTTTGAAATGTAAAAAATATTGCTGCAATTTAGAGATAAAATACAGTTGACACTTGTTATGTTGAAGTTCAAAGGACAGATAAAATACTTCGAGATAACAGGATTTCGAGATAAACGATATGGTCATGTACATTGGTCGACCATCAAGTTTCCACTCTTCAGGACAAATTGCAGCTTAATGCAGCACAAAAAGTAATGCAGAAAGCTCTTTGGAACTTTCTGCATTACTTTTGTGCTACATTACGCTACCATCCTATTATTAGTGCCCACTTAAGATAGATTGTGTTGATATTTTTTGGTCCAAGGGATCAGAAATTTACTTAGAGATAAACAGTAATTCGAGTAAACCGAGTTCGAGATAACGAGATTCAACTGTATGTGATCAGGTGTTAAATACACATACATGTTTGTATAGTAAAGTTTGTGTTAAACCACCATATAGAAATTTTCAAGCATGCATGTATACTAGTGAAAAGTATGACAGTAGGAACAGCATTACTTTCACCTGTATTTGATTTTCTGTTTTTTATACGCCCACCTAATAAAGGTGGTCGTATATTGTCGTGGCCCTGTCCGTCCGTTCGTTCGTTCATCCGTCAACATTTTGTTTGTCCGCTGTTTTCTGGGAAAACTATTTGACAGATATTAATGAAACTTCACACAAATGTTAAATGCATCAAGATCTGAAGCTGATTTGATTCTGAGGTTCATTTGATTTTTCATTTCACAGTTATGGCCCTTGTCCTTAAAAATATGCAAATAGTTTGTCCGCTGTTTTCTGGAAAAACTATTTGAGAGATATTAATGAAACTTCACACAAATGTTTAATGCATCAAGATCTGAAGTTGAGTTGATTCTGAGGTTCATTTGATTTGTCGTTTCGGAGTTATGGCCCTTTTACTTAAAAATACTGCAAATACATGCAAATAGTTTGTCCGCTGTTTTCTGGGAAAACTATTTGAGAGATATTAATGAAACTTCAAACAAATGTTTAATGCATCAAGATCTGAAGCTGAGTTGATTCTGAGGTTCATTTGATTTGTCGTTTCGGAGTTATGGCCCTTTTACTTAAAAATACTGCAAATACATGCAAATAGTTTGTCCGCTGTTTTCTGGGAAAACTATTTGAGAGATATTAATGAAACTTCAAACAAATGTTTAATGCATCAAGATCTGAAGCTGAGTTGATTCTGAGGTTCATTTGATTTGTCGTTTTGGAGTTAGGGCCCTTGTCCTTAAAAAATATGCAAATAGTTTGTCCGCTGTTTTCTGGGAAAACTATTTGAGAGATATTAATGAAACTTCACACAAATGTTTAATGCATCAAGGTCTGAAGCTGAGTTGATTCTGAGGTTCATTTGATTTGTCATTTCGGAGTTATGGCCCTTTTACTTAAAAAATAATGCAAATAATTTGTCTGCTGTTTTCTGGGAAAACTATTTGAGAGATGATGATGAAACTTCACAAAAATGTTTAATGCATCAAGATCTGATGTTGAGTCGATTTTGAGGTTTATTTGAGTTTTCGTTTCGGAGTTATTGCCCTTTTACTTAAAAATATTTGCAAATATATGCAAATAGTTTGCATTAGAAAATGTCAACACTTATAAGGCATGTTGAATCAGAGAAAGTTTGCAAGTGGGCGTATTATGTACCGTATGCGGTACTCTTGTAAGAAAATAATGTCATTTTGAAATGTAAAAAATATTGCTGCAATTTAGAGATAAAATACAGTTGACACTTGTTATGTTGAAGTTCAAGGGACAGATAAAATACTTCGAGATAACAGGATTTCGAGATAAACGATATGGTCATGTACATTGGTCGACCATCAAGTTTCCACTCTTCAGGACAAATTGCAGCTTAATGCAGCACAAAAAGTAATGCAGAAAGCTCTTTGGAACTTTCTGCATTACTTTTGTGCTACATTACGCTACCATCCTATTATTAGTGCCCACTTAAGATAGATTGTGTTGATATTTTTTGGTCCAAGGGATCAGAAATTTACTTAGAGATAAACAGTAGTTCGAGTAAACCGAGTTCGAGATAACGAGATTCATCTGTATGTGATCAGGTGTTAAATACACATACATGTTTGTATAGTAAAGTTTGTGTTAAACCACCATATAGAAATTTTCAAGCATGCATGTATACTAGTGAAAAGTATGACAGTAGGAACAGCATTACTTTCACCTGTATTTGATTTTCTGTTTTTTATACGCCCACCTAATAAAGGTGGTCGTATATTGTCGTGGCCCTGTCCGTCCGTTCGTTCGTTCATCCGTCAACATTTTGTTTGTCCGCTGTTTTCTGGGAAAACTATTTGACAGATATTAATGAAACTTCACACAAATGTTAAATGCATCAAGATCTGAAGCTGAGTTGATTCTGAGGTTCATTTGATTTTTCATTTCACAGTTATGGCCCTTGTCCTTAAAAAATATGCAAATAGTTTGTCCGCTGTTTTCTGGAAAACTATTTGAGAGATATTAATGAAACTTTACGCATATGTTTAATGCATCAAGATCTGAAACTGAGTCAATTCTGAGGTTCATTTGATTTGTCGTTTCAGAGTTATGGCCCTTTTATTTAAAAAATAATGCAGATACATGCAAATAGTTTGTCCGCTGTTTTCTGGGAAAACTGTTTGAGAGATATTAATGAAACTTCACAAATGTTTGATGCATCAAGATCTGAAGCCGAGTTGATTCTGAGGTTCATTTGATTTGTCGTTTCGGAGTTATGGCCCTTGTCCTTAAAAAATATGCAAATAGTTTGTCAGCTGTTTTCTTGGAAAACTATTTAAGAGATATTAATGAAACTTCACACAAATGTTTAATGCATCAAGGTCTGAAGCTGAGTCGATTCCGCGGTTCATTTGATTTGTCGTTTCGGAGTTATGGCCCTTTTACTTAAAAAAATGCAAATATATGCAAATACATGTAGTCTGTCCACTGTTTTCTGGCAAAACTGTTTGACAGATATTAATGAAACTTCATACACATGTTTAATACATCAAGAACTGAAGCTGAGTCGATTCTGAGGATCATTTGATTTGTTGTTTCGGAGTTATGGCCCTTGCACTTAAAAAAATAATGCAAATCTATGCAAATATGAGGATGGCCATAACTTTTTCATTCGAAATGATATTTATTTCAAATTCTTTATATGGTTAAACCTTAATGTGAATTTTCACATACATGTATATTGCAGGGGTTTTGATATGTCATTTTATTCTAAAGTTATGGTCCTTGAACTTCGTGTGTTCGTTGCTTTGTTAGTCCGTCAACTTTTAGTTTGTCTTTTGTTTTCTGGGAAAACTATTAAAATGATATAAATGAAATGTAACACAAATGTTTTAAGCAACAAAATTTGAAGCTGAGTTTAATTTGAGGTTCATTCAGTTTTTCTTTACAGAGTTATGGCCGTTGCACTTTATAAAAATCTGCAAAACTGAGGATTAGCTGTAACTTTTTTATTTAATAAGATATTCACTTCATTTTTATTAAAAATAGTGTCACCTTAATATGGAAATCAAGATCTGAAGCACAGATTAGAAAATGTCAACACTTATAAGACATGTTGAATCAGAGAGAAAGTTTGCAAGTGGGCGTATTATGTACCGTATGCGGTACTCTTGTTACATGTTTCAGTAATTATTGTGTTTTCTTACATTTTACATTAGTTTTCTTGTGTTTTCTGATGCTGTGATTGTTGAAATTAATATGAAAACTACTGCAATTGATCCTGAAGAGGGTATTTAACAGTGACCATTGTGTTCCTTAGATACAATCTGACAGATGTTATCATTTAAATCAATCCTTATTCTGTCATGTACATCTCTTTGCCATACGCAAACAGGTTGGATCCAGATGAGAGCCAAATAACTCCGCATCCTAGTGGGATCCAAGCTGTTTGACACTGACAATTCCAGCACGACCGTTAGCCATATGCAAACAGTTTGGAGCTGGATGAAATGCCAAGTAAATTGGCATCCTATGGCAATATTTTTAGCACAACTGTTTGCCATATGCAAACAGCTTGGATCTGGATGAGACACCAAGTAACTTGGGATCCTACTGGGATCCAAGCTGTTTGACAATCTGACATTATTTTCAGCACGACTGTTTGCCATTTCTTAGCAGATTGTATTTGGATGAGAAGCCAAGTAACTAGATATCATTCCGTGATCCAAGCTGTTTGAAACTTGGACAATATTTTCAACAATTCTTAATCACTATGAAGCGCTTTGAAAATTGTAGCAGACAAGATGTCATTTCTTTTATAATATTTTCAGTATTTTGTGAAATTTATTCTTGTTTGAAAATATTCACCATTAAATCTAAATATAGAAAATTATGTTATTATCTAGGTATAGCATATGTAAAATGGGTTAAAAAGAAATCCAAATATTTGTTTAGTTAAACCACTTACAGACCTCACACCAAAAACAAATGTTAAAGCTTCCTGCATTAGTTTTCACCTGTATTTAGCTTCAATCTGTTTTTAGTGACCACTTGCTTCCATTTACATGGTTGTTTAAAACAGGTTTTGGGTTATATGTCTCTTGATGCCACTTTCTGTGCCACTTTCTGTGTTTATTTAGCTAAGATTTGTCATTTTTTTTCATATATATTTTATATATCAATCTACATTTCATGTTTATATAAGGCAGAGGTCCAGATAAGAAGCGTAAATTTGACTTTGATCAGTAATATCTCGTTTAATTCTCAACCTATTCCCACGTTTAACCACTTGTTAGAATTGTCTCGCCGAGACTATTCTAACAAGTGGTCAAACGTAGGAATTGATAGAGAAATGGAGATTTTATCATTTGAAATACGCACCTTATCTGGAGCTCTGTATAAGGTATTAAATGAAACATTTATACAATACGTACAATACTTTAAAAGCTGTTGTCCAAAACTTTGATAAATTACCTTTGAATGCCAAACCTTATAAATTTCATATATATCAAACTGCATTGGGACATACTTTCAAATAAATTTTTATATAAGAAAAGAAGTGAAAATGTGATTCATCCAAGTTTCTTTGTTAATACATCAGTGAAAAGGTTGTAAAAATGTGATCTGGTTCTAAACTGTACGAATGTATTTTTGTAGACAATAAACATGAATATATGCAATAGACATTACTCTGAAACAAGCATTTTCCTGAAACTTTACAGTTTTTGCATTTTTAGCTCGTCTGTTTGAATAATATGTAGGGCTATTGCAGCTGCCCTGGCATGGCTGTTGCACTGGTTAAGGTTTATTGTGCCTATATTTCTACACCCAATGCTTGAATTGTATATAACTTCACCACAGCCTTGCCACTACTGCAGCAAATCGTGACTGGTAACTTTGGTTTGGATTTTGTGCGAGTTGTGGCCCTTGATGGACTAAGAAATTTTTTGTGCAACCTAGAAAAAAGCCTATGTCTCTACAACTGCTGCTTGTATGGGATTATAACTTCACCATAACCTTTACACTAGTGCAGCCAATCATAGCAGGTAACTCTGGCTTAAATTTTGTTTGAGTTATGTCCCTTTGTGGACTTGGAAATTTGGTTAAGGTAGAAATAAGCTTGTATCTTTACTACAGATGCTTGTGTTTTTTTGTTATAGATCCTGCTTGGTTTTTTTTTGTTATAGATCCTTGTCTGAAGCATTCTTATCGCATAATATGACACGCTTAAGACTTAATAATATCAAATTTGCAATATTGAGAAAGAGCCCTGTATAGTCGAGCATGCCATCTTGTGATGGCTCTGGTTTAATATGAAGAAAAAATGGAAAAACTGTAAAATTTCAGTGCATATATTCATGTTCATTGTCTAAAAAATTACACATTCATACAGTCGGCTTAACAGTATTCAAGTCAAAAATATTTCAAATTTATTTTTGTAATCCTTTGATTTATACACACTTTTGCATAAATCATAATCTTTTGTCTGTTTGTTTTATCTTACATGTACATATTTTTGCATCATTTTGTTCTTTATTGTTCTTGTTGCTGTATTACTTACTTGATACTCGTACACAAAGTATATTGAACATGTACTTGTGTTTATATGATACTTCTTGAAAGGTTCAAATCCAGAATATCTGTAACTCTGGTATTCTGGTCAGGGTTCAAGTTTCTGGATATTTTTATCTCGATGTAAATGAGGTGTTGATCTTACAACTTGTCTCCTGAGTCGCGATATGACTGAAATACTGTTAAAGCGACTTAAAACCCTATTTCAATCAATATATGATACTCAGGTGGAGTAAATAAGGCTTTATTGGCCTGAACATTTCATATAGGCACTGCAGTTACTTTCAACACTTGCCAAAACTTGCATGTTTGTAAAGACTCATTTTTATGTAAATGATTGAATCCTACACTAACATATTTGTAATAGACAAATTTTAAATTCAAATGATTGAATATACATTGAGCTTCCTAAAAAACAGAACTCCACAACATAACTTATTTCTTAACAATGAATGCTACATTTATCTTAAGCATCTCCTCGTTGAATAATTTTTTGGACCTTCAATACAGGTGGTTATTGAAACAAGCTTTAAAATCATATAACGTTTTGGCACTTCTTTTTTTGCATTTCTTAAATTTTGCATTATTTGACCTCATGTCATCATCGGTGTTTTGTTTAACGTGCAGGGACAGAGGCATTGACCACATCGGTGGTCCCCATGTCCAAATATATACTGATTGCTTGTCTATTAAGTTTATCACAATATGCTATAAACATGTTCTGCTTTATTTTCCTTTTTTATATTTCCATTTGGTAAAATGTTTCATCGATCTATGTCACAAGGATGGCGAATGGGGTAAGCTGAACTCAACTATGGTGTCACTTTTACAATTTTATTACGTTACATTAAACAAAGCAAAACTCTGATCGATCAGAATAAGAAACTATCTATGCAATATCTGAGTCTATTAATGTTCTTAAGGCTAGCACTACTCAATTTGAAGTCTACACTGTCACTTCACTTGCACTAGTATGTATATATTACTCTGCCGACTGATGGCGTTCCCATATCTATACGCCACTACAAACAATGGTCTCCGTCCACACTCCGTCCACACTCCGTCCACACTCCGTCCTAGGACTCCTCCGTCACAACACACTCCGTGACACACACCACGCCATAGCTACTCCACCAAAGTTACTCTACTCAACACTGTACCATGGCCCATTTCACCACAGCTTACTCCACCACACCACTTCACCATAGCCACGTGGACCTATGCCTATCAATTAATAAGCCATAACACCGTTCACTCTTCTAGCAATAGTGAACAATATGTAATTAAGTTTAATAACCTCTCCGACATTAAATTGTCAATATACTTATATAAACACCAAATTTGCCACAGCAAATTTAACTCGTACATTTAACTCCGTCGGCACCTTAAACGTGCAAACAACACTCAGCTAACAAAAACCATACTGAAATGCTAAACCTACATAAACCTACTACTCTGCTAATAAAGCTGTAATTGTAATGAATACTTAATTTTATACACTAGAGCAAAAACTACAGCCAGTAATGCAATTACAGTTAAAATACACAACCCCACCCCCTTTGCAGTACAGACCCTAATAGTGACATTAAACGCTCAGACCCGGAAAATAAGAGTACTCACCCCAAGGGTCCTTGTCCAGGGTACCACAGATTATATACAACTGTTAAATATGATGCTGTAATACAACGTAAGCCCTAAATTAAGGCAAATTAATTAAACATGTGCCATGTGCTTTCCTTATATGTACATGCACCTAGCTAGCGTAATCGTCTGCTGTACACTGCCAACTGACCGGTAGTCACACACAGAGGGAATACATGCCTAGCTAGTGGTCAGCAAAGCGTAACACAGGATCACTTTACCCTATGCATGAATTTACATTATCAGGTCACTTTACAACTGCACTGGGTTAAAAACAGGTATAACTAAAGATAAAAAATACTGTAATGTGACAATACCTCCCCACAAAAGAAAGTACGTAGTACTTCGGACCTCACATTACAACTTACATACGACTCAAATAATCAGCTCCCACATTCTCGCTCCCCTTTATTGCCACCAATGTGAATCTATACGGCTGCAGAATCAACGCCCACCGTATCAACCGTGCGTTTGCAACCTTTGCTGTGTTTAAGTAAGCCAGAGGCTGGTGATCTGTTTCCAGAACAAACTCCCGACCATACAGATACTTTGCAAACTTTTGCAATGCCCACACAATAGCAAGATATTCTTTCTCAATGGTCGAATAGTTAATCTCACTTGCCTTGAGCTTCCGACTGGCGTAAGCCACGGGCATCCTGTTATCAGATTCATACTGAAACAACACAGAACCTATTCCCTTCTCCGAAGCGTCCGTCTGAAGTATGAAACGTTTTGAAAAATCTGGCATCTATTAGGAAATAGTCTAGTGATTAGGAATCTGGCTTCTATTGCCTTTACCTTCTCTGGATGCGGCTTTCTATATCTGGCTTCTATTGCCTTTACCTTCTCTGGATGCGGCTTGAGCCTCTCGTCTCCAATGAAATGTCCTAAACATTCAATATTCCTATATCCTATTGAACACTTACTTGGTTTTGCTGTTAGCTTTGCCTGTCTTAGTGCAGTTAGTACAAAATCACAAGATGTTGCACGAACGTCATGGTAAAGATGATAATGTCATCAATGAAATTGTCAACATTAGTAATGCCCTTCAGTACCTTTCGCATCATGCGAGTGAATGTCGCTGCGGCTGTAACCAGCCCGAAAGCCATGACCTTGAACTGAAAGAGGCCACCCTTCGGTGTCTGAAAAGCTGTTTTACATTTAGATGACTCTTCAAGTGGAATTTGCCAATATCCCTTAGAAAGGTCTAACTTAGAAAAATACCTATAGCCTGCAAATTGCGCAAACATATCCTCAGCGTTAGGCATTGGCTCTGCATCAAAGACAGTTACCCGGTTGACAGCTCTCATGTCAATACAAAACCTATTGCTTCCATCTTTCTTTTTGACAATTACTGACGGGGAACAATATGCACTCTCTGAAGGTTCTATAAAACCTTGGTCAAGCATCTTCAAAACCTCTTCACTTACAACATTTGCCATTGCATACGGAAGTGGGTACTGTTTCACCCTAACAGGCTTGTCTGTCACAGTGTTAATTTTATGTTCTATCACATCAGTGAGCCCAGGAACATCGAACAAAACATCTGAGAATCCTTCCAATAAATTCCTTACCTCTAACTTGTCTTCCTCAGACAGTTCTTCACACAACGAGACCCTGCTAGGCCATTCAGTCCGCACCACAGACGGTGTCTCTAGGCTCGCTTCAGTATCTTCTTCTTCTTCATCTGCAATATCTATTACAGGAACACTTACACACTTTACCTGCTCACTTTCTCTCTCAACATACTGCTTCAAAAGATTGGCATGAAATGATTTGATTTTACCATCCATATTAATACGGTAGTCAACTCTGCCGAGCTTCTCAACTATCGTATATGGACCTTTCCAATGCATGAGTAGTTTATTCATGTTTGTGGGTAGTAAGACTAACACCTTGTCTCCAACTTTCATATTTCTGACCCTAGACTTTCTATCATAGTATCTTTTGTACCTGCCTGATGACTTTTCAAGGCTATCTCTAGCTAGCTCGCATGTCTTCTCTAACTTCTCTCTGAGATCTATGACAAACTGATATGTACTTTTCACCTGAGGATCGTTTACCTCATTAGACCAGAGCTCTTTCAGAATGGACATTGGTCCTCTCACAGGCCAGCCATAAACCAACTCAAACGGTGAAAACCCTAAACTATCTTGCGGTACTTCCCGGAAAGCAAACAGTGCAGCATTCAGATACTTATCCCAATCTTTTGGGCGTTCAGTACACATTCTGTTGATCATTTGCTTGAGGGTACCATTAAACCTTTCAACGAGACCGTTACACATTGGGTGGTAGGGAGTAGTTGTCATTTGCCTCATAGAAAGAAGCCTACTTACCTCAGCCATAAGTGATGACGTGAACTGTGAACCCATATCGGACAGCATCTCCTTGGCTACCCCCACCCTACTGAATATGTCTACTAAGGCCTCAGCTACCCTCTCAGTTTCGATACTAGGCAAGGCAACAGCCTCAGGATATCTAGTGGCGTAATCCACTAACGTAAGGATATACCTGTTACCTCTGTCAGTAATTGGCTGAACTGGACCGATAATGTCCACTGCTACACGTTTGAAAGGTTCATCAATAAGAGGCATCTTGTCTAAAGGAACTTTGGTAACCTTACCTTTTGCGACGGTCCTCTTGCATATGTCACAAGACTGGCAATACCTTTTAGTATCAGCCTGAACACCTGGCCAATAAAACTCAGACAAGACCCTAAGAACGGTCTTCCGTGTGCCGAGGTGGCCTGCCATTAAGGAATCATGGGCAAGTTTCATTACCATAATTCTATATGGCTTTGGAACCACCAGCTGGGAATACACATTCCCATCTTCCACAGTGTCAGACTTAAATTCTCTGAAAATAAGACCTGCTTTAAGGATAAATCTTGCCTTACCACTTGTTGTCTCTTTGACATCCGTAACCCACTGACAAATTCTGCTCAGGGTTTGGTCATCTTGTTGGGCTTTCTTAATATCATCTGGTGTGACACATTCTCTAATGATCTCAGGTACTTTCAACCTAGTGTATGGCTCACCCTTTTCTCTGGCTTGCTGTCTAGTTTCCACTGCATGGATACCATTCCAACCTTGATCAGGTTCACTGGGACTTCTTGCTCCAGGTACATTACCTATAATAAGCTCATATGTAGGTTCCTCTAAGCACCATGCATTAAATGTAGGTATGGTGTGTCAATGTCAATGACTGCAACCGGAGACTCAATTTTGGAGCCATCCGCTAAAACAATAATTTGTAACTCACCTGTGAGCTTTTCAACAGGAACCTTTGCCTGCTTCACTACAATGCCACTGCATCCTGTATCTCTCAGGGCAATGACAGGCTGACTTTCTACAAAACCTGAAACTAAAGGCATACTTATAGCTTCTCGTTGCTTATAAGCAAATGACGTAGTGGGTGTGGTAGAATTACCGCTCGACACTCGTGTTTGCGACCCTGTCTGGGTATATAGAGTACATGCTCCGCATACCTGTGTCTGTTCCCTTCCAGGACTATCTCTACTACTGCCTCTTCCCCTGCCTTTACCATGGACAGCACCTACCTCTCTACCACCACCTCTGCCCCTAGGTACACATTCAGAGGCAATGTGACCCATTTTCCCACACCTGTAACATCTCTTCTGAAAATTTGTTGCATTAGACTGTTTCTTAGCAGGCTCAAAATGCACACTCTTGCTTTCTGAATGAACCCCAGTACTCTGTTTTGTCTTACCACATAAACTCTGAGCACTAGTAAACCTAGCTTCACGATATTGGTCTGCAAGTGCAGCCATCTCATTCATCGACTTAGGCTTTCTTTCCAACAAAAACATTGTGAGATCCCTGTTACACATAAACAGAAATTGATCTCTCACCATGAAATCAAACAGGGCGTCATACGAACTATCAATCTTTGACATTTCAACCCATCTCTTAAAATAGCTTCTAAGCCGTACAGAGCATTGAACAAAGTTTTCCCCTAACTCAGGCCTGCATGACCTGAACCTACTCTTAAACCCCTCCCCAGTCTTATCAAAACGTTTTAGCAATGCAGACTTAAGGGACTCGTAATCTAAAGCCTGGTCGGTCGGCATTAAAGCATACACATCCAATGCCTTACCTTTCAAGAGTGCACTCAGGTTAGTTGCCCATAAGTCCACCTTCCAGTTCTGAGCTGTTGCATAGCGCTCAAACCTTCCCAAATAGCTATCCATCTCATCCGTCTTCTCGTCAAATGCAGGTATCTTCGGAGACTTTGGAGATTGATAAGGAGTATCTTTAGATACTGAGTAACCTAACTTTTCTTTGTATTCAGCCTGTTTTGCTAACAACTCAACCTGTTGCATATGCTCAAGTTGTTTTAACTTAGTCTTTTCTCTAGCAACTTCCAACTCATACTTTGCCTTTTCTGTTGCTAAGGCCATCTCTCGCTCTGCTCTTTCTTGCTCACGCAAAACTTGCCTCTCATCTCTCAACCTATCTTGCTGCTCCTTGAGAAACTCCCTTAACTCTTGGCCCGCAAAACCCAAAGCTCTGCCCTGCTCAATTAAATCATTTAAAGAAGACATACTTTAAAGGTCTACACGCTTTACAACAATAATTTGAAACCAACAGCTTGGCCACTTATTCTATATGCGTATGACCACAATAATTGTAAGAAAAACACAAGACGACCACTCCTAGAACTTAAGCTCAACCTTAATCTTACCTAGGTGAACTCAGTTTATATTCATCCGTACCCTAGACTCAAAGATCCTTGGGGCGTCTCGACAGAGTAAACTGCTGCACATAACCCAACCACACCTGGTCCAATAAAACTACAAACAAAAGGTAAAACAAATAATGCACACCATTAAGTAAAACCATAGAGAGTTCATCCCACTTCTGACACCAATTGGCACAAGGATGGCGAATGGGGTAAGCTGAACTCAACTATGGTGTCACTTTTACAATTTTATTACGTTACATTAAACAAAGCAAAACTCTGATAGATCAGAATAAGAAACTATCTATGCAATATCTGAGTCTATTAATGTTCTTAAGGCTAGCACTACTCAATTTAAAGTCTACACTGTCACTTCACTTGCACTAGTATGTATATATTACTCTGCCGACTGATGGCGTTCCCATATCTATACGCCACTACAAACAATGGTCTCCGTCCACACTCCATCCACACTCCGTCCACACTCCGTCCTAGGACTCCTCCGTCACAACACACTCCGTGACACACACCACGCCATAGCTACTCCACCAAAGCTACTCTACTCAACACTGTACCATGGCCCATTTCACCACAGCTTACTCCACCACACCACTTCACCATAGCCACGTGGACCTATGCCTATCAATTAATAAGCCATAACACCGTTCACTCTTCTAGCAATAGTGAACAATATGCAATTAAGTTTAATAACCTCTCCGACATTAAATTGTCAATATACTTATATAAACACCAAATTTGCCACAGCAAATTTAACTCGTACATTTAACTCCGTCGGCACCTTAAACGTGCAAACAACACTCAGCTAACAAAAACCATACTGAAATGCTAAACCTACATAAACCTACTACTCTGCTAATAAAGCTGTAATCGTAATGAATACTTAATTTTATACACTAGAGCAAAAACTACAGCCAGTAATGCAATTACAGTTAAAATACACAACCCCACCCCCTTTGCAGTACAGACCCTAATAGTGACATTAAACGCTCAGACCCGGAAAATAAGAGTACTCACCCCAAGGGTCCTTGTCCAGGGTACCACAGATTATATACAACTGTTAAATATGATGCTGTAATACAACGTAAGCCCTAAATTAAGGCAAATTAATTAAACATGTGCCATGTGCTTTCCTTATATGTACATGCACCTAGCTAGCGTAATCGTCTGCTGTACACTGCCAACTGACCGGTGGTCACACACAGAGAGAATACATGCCTAGCTAGTGGTCAGCAAAGCGTAACACAGGATCACTTTACCCTATGCATGAATTTACATTATCAGGTCACTTTACAACTGCACTGGGTTAATAACAGGTATAACTAAAGATAAAAAATACTGTAATGTGACAATTATGTCATATTTTTTTTTATATTTTCCTTCATCATAATAGCATTTTCGTGCATAATAGTTATCTTATTGTTTGTAATACTCTTACATTATCTTTTTAGTCAAGTTTTATATGCCATTATTTACATTTAATTTCATTATAAAAATGTAAAAAAAGAGAACATTTTTAATAATGAAAAAACAACCTTTTTTACTTCATTTTATGCTACATTTAAAAAATATGCTAGTCATTTATGTTCCAGTACAAATAAGGACCAATAATTTACTCGTTTGCTGCAAACAGGTCCTTTATTTTATTTGCCTTTTTTCACATTTTAGGACCAATAAATTTTACAGTATTGTTGCATTTCTGTTTCACTTGTTTGTTCCTACTCATTTTTTCAAAATAAAACAGTTTCTATTTTCAATAGTGTTTCTAGTCACTTTTCCAATTTCACATAATTTATACTGTGTAGCTCCAAATAAAACCTTCCCTTTGGGGTAGAATGCAAAAAAGGTAGTGCGAGGAGAGCTAAATGATCTTTTTAAGGGTGTTTAAGCACCCAACAATTCTTCGCTCTATTCTGACTGTCATGTGGTTTCCTACAATTTTTTACAACAAACAAAATGGTGAGGGATGTTTCTATTTGGAACTATACAGTGATAAAGTCTGGTTCTGAACTGCTTTTAATAACCAATACAGTGATTCAGTCTGGTTTTAAACTGCTTTCAATAACACATTTAACATTTAACACAAATTTGGCGACGTCCTTGATGCCTGCATCAAAGTTTGTCTTGTATTGTTAGCCATGTATTCTGTCATCAACAGTCTATATCTTAGTAGCAAATTTTAATGTGCGACAACAGCAATTATAAATCAAGTGAAAAAGAGAATTATTTGGAGATGGATGACATCTAGTAAAATTGAGTATGAAAATCAAGACAAGCATTTTTCATGTATAGAAGGAACCAATTATACAATGGCATTACAGATATTTATAAAAAAAATGTGAATGCATATGTGAACAAATTCAAACAAAGATATGAATATGTTTACAATGTAACAGAATTAGACATATAAACTTGCATAAACAAGAGACTAGAAACATCAAAACAGGTTTTTTTGTACAATTTATCTACAAAGCTAAATGTCGAAAAATAACATTGGCCTATTTATTCTTACATGTTAAAGGCTGTAGCTGTTTGAAACATTTATGAGCATGGTCATATATACAACAATGAAAAAGTGTGTGTACCAATGGCAACATTATACAATTGTACAATTAAGTTGATTTAGTAGAATAATAACAAAACTAGTTTTGGTTGAAAGTATTTGTGTAAAAGAAAGTGATACATGGAAAAAAAATTGTTACGTAACATGCTAAAACATGTGCTTAGGACTCAAAATGTCTACAGTATATAAATATGCAGGTATCGTTTTGGAAATGTTGTATTAACATAATAAAAATGAAAATATGTACATTTATCATTTACAAGTTGAACTTTGATATCTCGACTGTACAAATTAGTTGACTCTGATTAGTCTACTCTGTTTGCAAATGCATATTTATGGAGTTAACGGTTAAGCATTACTTTACACTTGCATCAAGCTGTCACATCTGTTTATAGATATCCGTGGTGATGCATTTAAGAGCAATTATGTAAATTTTAATTCGAACTATCCTTAAGTTCGAGTCAAGCGAGATCGAGATATCTAAGCTCAACTGTATTTTCAATTGGCTCAGGTTATATGCAATTTATTTACCTTAGCCAAATTGAAAAGTCAAGACCTTTAATACGGTATAAGCAAACACAGCATACCCTGATGGGACAGGTCCTAGAAGAGCTGCCTCATCTTGTTCTACTGAATGCAAATGTGTTAAAATGGAGTAAAGGGTTTTAACAGTTTAATCTTGACTTCATTATCATATAATAAGTTCATTCAATTGATTAACAAGAATAAAATGCATCAAGGAAACAATAACAATTACAGTGTTGAACATTTAGATTGATTTGCAATGAAAACAATATTCTAAAAAGGGAATTAATATAATGCATAAATACTGGACTAGATCTGATCTAATATTATGACCACTAAGGGCCTTTTTCAGAGATTATCATGAATATTACTGAATATCCATGGACAAAATAGTTACAATGAAACCTTGAAGGTGGAACATTTGTAGGCATTTTAGAAAGTAAAGAAACAGATCTATTCAAATTCCACTAACTATTCAAAATCCATTTGCAAACAGAGCAGACCCTGATCAGATGGCTCCTTTAGGAGCCAGCTGATCTGGGTCTACTGTTTGCACATGCGTGAAAACACTTTTATATGAGGGAAATGGTTAAATTCTAATCATTCGCTTCTTACAATCATGCAAAGGGTTAAATTCTAATTATTCGCTTCTTACAATCATGCAAAGGGTTAACAGTGGCCCTAATTCTTGTGGTACTCAGGCACACCCCAGAATCACATGTGGCCATTCATATTAAACCTTCCATATTTGATACTGGACTGGCTTATGTTTAGCATCAATTGCTAAATGTCACAAACAGTGCAGACCCTGATCAGAGGGCTCTTTCAGGAGCTCTCTAACATGGGTTTTGACTGTTTGCAAAGGCTAATTTAAATCATATTTATGAGGGAAAAGAACTTTAATGTATTGAAGCAATATTTACTAGCTTATTAGATATTAACCCTTTCCCTGTTTTTTGTTTATTTCAAATTTCAATACCTACAGATTATTCATGGACAAAATGTTAAAATGAAATATGGAAAGTGGAACATTGTAGCAATTTTCAGAAAATAAAGCGATATTTCATATTCAACTATCGAACAGAGCATACCCTGATCAGACGGCTCCTATAGGAGCCGTCTGATCTGGGTCTACTCTGTTTGCAAATGCGTGAAAACACGTTTATATGAGGTTAAGGGTTATACATGTAGATGTTTAACAAATTTTAAAGATTGAAGGGATCCTGATTGAAACAAAATGTTTAACAATTTTAATATTTGAACAAAAGTCATTATTTGTTAATCAGTCTTTGTATGTTTGAAATAAAAATTATAATGGAAATAAAAATTATAATGAAAAGAAACAAACTATTTTGAAAGAGAAACAGTTGTGCAAATTCTGAAAAGGTAACTATAAATAATAAATTGTAGTAGTAGGGTGCGAGGCGTTGGGCAGAATGCCTGCAGCCCTGCAGCCCCTGTCACGTGACCTATGACGTCACAATAGGGAGGGGTTATTGACCGGTCAATGACCTCGAGAAACAATGGGGCACCACCCTAGAACAATAGGGTCAATACCCTAGAACAATAGAGCCGATCCTCCCGCATTCCATAGATGACGTCACAATGGGTATCCTATGTCCGGCCACCCATCCCACCGGAAGTATCGATTGCCGTCAGGTCACCCTAGACCTTACGACTGGCGCGGTCATTCACCTAGATCATTTACGTCGACTATCCCACATTCCATAGAAGCGGTAGGGCAACCTCTTCGCGAGCTGACCGCTTCAAGCGTTAGAAATACAGTTTGGATACCGATACCTTCCGCGAGTTTACAATATCCTTCTCGTTTAATCCGATATTAATATTGCTTTTTTTTAAATCAAACCCTATTAGACGCGTGTCCCCTGTACACTTTAAGTGTTTACTGCTCGATCAATTTTCTATAGGGGGAGTATTGACCTTTTCCTCAATGGCCCGGGTACAATTACAGACCCGTCCACCCCAGATTTTTATTTGCCCACGCGACCGGATAGCCTCGACCACGCTTCAAAATATTTGCAGTCAGTTTGGATCCAGATCGTTACGCCTCGTCTGATTCGGAACCAACCCGTTAGACACTCGTCACTTTTGATTTCTTTACTTCGAAATCGCTTAAAACTTAAATCAGATTAGATTCACATCCAACCCTTATGTCACCATTCGGGACTCGATCGATATTTACAGTTTGGATCCAGATCGTTAGGCCTCGTGGATCCAACCCGTTTGACACTCGTGATTTGTTTGTTTTTTCTTAAAACCGAATTTGACAAATTTCACTTTCCTACCAGAAGGTACTGAAAAGAGTTAAATCACGGTGTCGCTCCTTTTAGCGAATAAGGTGTCTGTTAAGCCTGAACGCACTCCGCTTTTTGTCAATCGGTTTCCGTTACACTATAGGCGATTTTGCCACGCGACTAGCCTACTTAAACCTTAATACTACCATTCGGGACTTGTCCGATATTTGCATCCAGTTTGGATCCAGATCGTTATGCCGCGTCTGAGCTGGACCCAAACCGTTTGACACACCTTTTAGATATAAAATCGTATCAATATCGGAATACCCGAGAGTATATTGACCTTCCACCGTGTCGATGATCCCATACAATGTCAGTCCTTTCGACCGTTTTGAAAGGCCACACTTTTTTACCAGTGGAAGGACAATGTTAAATTTAACAATGGATCGAGTTAACATCGGGACTCTTTATATCTTTTCCTTCTAAATGGCGTCTATACGGTGGATTTATATCATCAACCCCATAGCAAACTGTCCATTCGTTTCTAACGTATTTTGATTAAAATCGAAACAGTTTATGAAATGTTTACCGGATGACAAGTTTGTCTTTCAATACAATGTCTTACAAGCTTCACCGCCCACCGAAATACAAGACCCGTATGAATTACGCTGTAGGCGTCCAGCGTGAAAATGATAGATTAAATTTCTTCTGTTACCCTTATTCAAGATATTCCATATCAATTCTTTTATATTTACTCCCAATCCCTTAATATTAATGAATTAACTCTCATTAGGGTGCGCCGAATAAGTCTGAACATGTCCAACGGGTGCGGTTATTCGTTTGTTTTAATATAATAGAACGTATTAAAAGTATATACCCGATGACTGACGCGTCAGATCTAGTTATAAATATTGCTGAACCCTGGGTTTACTCCGTTTGCAAAGACGTTGAAATGTGTATATATGGAGTAAATGATGCAGGAAAGGAATGGTGTTTCCTGTCAGTTGCAAACAGTGTAGATCCAGATCTCTAGACGCCCCATGATCACAGTCGGTACTGTTTGTCATTCAAAATATCTTCGCAAATTATACCTTTGCATACTTAATGGACCATTTTACTTTGACTATTCAGCACTCAAAGATTTAACCCTTTCCCTGTTCAATATTCATGGTAGAAATGATGACATGAATATTTATTAGCTGATTTTTTAATGCTTTTCTTTACACCCTTCTTAGTAGAAAATATTAACTTTGAAAACAGAGCATACGACATTTTTTGCAAACAAATAGCTATAGAACAAACTCGATATCCGATTACGATTTACGCTTTTGCTTTAACCCTCGACTGCTGAACACGCACTCTCCGTCATTTGTAAACGTTATAGAACCAGATGAAATGGCTCGCGGATCTAGGAGCCTCTGATTCGGGTCTACATAGCGCATCATTCGAAATCGCCTACTAAATTTAAGCCTTTGTTACTTAATGTCAATAGCGTGAAAATGATAGATTAAATTTCTCCTGTTACCCTTTTTCAAGATATTCCATATCGATCTTTGATATTAATGAATAGAGACTTACTGAGAGAAACTTATATCGATATATAGGTTTCAATAAAAACGTCATTGCGTATATTTACACCATTTTTAGTAGAAAGGATTAACTTTGAAAACATGCAGCAGACGACATTTTTGCACACAAATAGTTATGGAACAAGCGCGATATCGACTTATGATTTACACTTGCGCATTAACCCTTTAGTGTCGGACACGCACTCTCTGACATTTGCAAACAATATACAACTAGATGAAATGGTTACCAGTTCTAGGAGCCTTTGATTCGGGTCTGCAAAGTGCATCATTCAAACTTGTCTACTAAGTTTAAACCTTTGCTACTAAATGGTCGAAGGGCTATTTATATATATACCTAATGGGGGTACTGGCCCACCCTCGCTCGCCTCGCCTCGCCTTCGGCTCGGCTCGCCTCACTCGGATGGGCCAGTACACGCTTCGCTCCCCATTAGGTATATATATCAATAAGGAAAAATAATTTTTTTTTTTTTAAAAATTTATACCCCCTAGTATCTCCCCTCTAGAAAAAAAATTAAAAAATCAAAACTTAAGGAGGGCCAGTAGGGAGGGTCACAAGAAATAATTCAGGGGTAGAGAAAGTAGAATTTTTTTAAAAAAAAATTTATACCCCCTAGTATCTCCCCTCTAGAATTTTTTTTTTTTTAAGGAGGGCCAGTAGGGAGGGTCACAAGAAATAATTCAGGGGTAGAGAAAGTAGAATTTGTTTTTTTTTAAAAATTTATACCCCCTAGTATCTCCCCTCTAGAAATTTTTTTTTAAGGAGGGCCAGTAGGGAGGGTCACAAGAAATAATTCAGGGGTATAGAAAGTAGAATTTTTTTTTTAAAAAAATTTATACCCCCTAGTATCTCCCCTCTAGAAAAATTTTTTTTTAAGGAGGGCCAGTAGGGAGGGCCACAAAGATATTTCAGGGGTTGAGAAATTAAAAAAAATAAATTTAAAAATGGAAGTGAAAAACCAAACAGAAATCACAGAAGAAGATTTTGAAGAAATGTTAAAAGAACAAAAAGAATATAATATAATGTGTATTAATAAAATAACGTCTCGTATATTGTTAGAAAATTATATTTATAATTATTTATTGGGAAAACAACAAAGTCATTATTTGAAATTTAAAAAATTAAATAATATTATAATAAGACATTGTAAAAATATTAATTTAGAACGTTTATACCATGATACATTTTTAAAAGGCCGGTTCTATTGACACTTCGAAAAGTGTCGCTAGCAAGGCTTGCTAGTGCCACTTCGCACATAATAATCAACTTTTCGTGAGAATCACCCCCAACCCAAGAAAGTTTCCGCCCTATATTTACAGAAAGTCTAGTTATGGAAAAAATAAATATATGTTAAGATTATATTATGATTTTAAAGTATGAATTAATAAAAAATAAGGTAAGTTAGTATATAAAATGCGAAAAATGGAGAATATTTGGACAATAATTGAGTGTTGTGTTAATGTCACGTAATTAGAGCTAGACCTTGCTAGTGCCACTTGTTTACATTGAGACATGATTTTATACAGTTTTGCTTCAGATTTCCTAACAAACTGAGTTGTATTTTAAACCCATATATATGAACAAGATGTTACAATGAAAAACATACTGATAAGTTTGAAAATACGGGAGAAATCACAGAAAGAGGCAGCAAAGGATCGATAATCTACCATGATCTCATAGAATATGTCCCTTTGTTTCACTTGCTAGTGACACTTGTTTTCTTTGACAACGCATTTGATACCATTTTGCTCTAGATTTCCTAAAAAACTAATTAGTAATTGAAACCCTGATATATGCACAATATTTTACAATGGAAAATATACTGATAAGTCTGAAAATACGGGATAAATCACAGAAAGTGGCAGCAAAGGAACGATAACCTACTCCGACATAATAGAATTTTCAGCGATGATCTCCCTTTGGAGAACTTGCTAGTGACACTTTTTTTTGTTTTGCAACACATTTGATACCATTTAGCTCCAGATTGTCGAACAAACTACATTTTATTTTAAACCCTAATATATGAATAAGATTTTACAATTTAATGATAAATATTAAAATATGGGAGAAATCACAGAAAGTAGCAGCAAATGTAACCATCTCTACAGTATATAAGACTATTTAGCCTAGATACCAGTTAAATGTTTAAGATACAATGGCATAATGACTTTCTTTGATAAAATGTTGTTTCAATTTATCATATTGATCATCCTTTAACCCCTCATATTAACGCGTTTTCACGCATCTGCAAACAGAGTAGACATATGCCAAATATGACTGCAGCCAGTGCTTCAGAAGAATAGTTTTTGTATCGTGAGAAACAGAATATTCGATGAAATTCGATTTCATTGCAGCTTATATAGGTACATGCATCTGTCAATCGGCTTGGTCAAAATTTGCTCCATAGTAAGCTAGCTTGTTGTTAGATGTTTAAAGGTGTGAATGAGTAACACCAATTAATGTGTTTGTCCGCTTACCAACGCTCCCAGACACAATTCAACTGTCGCATGCGTGCTGTTTGGTGTTTGTATTGCAAACAACTCGTAATAACCGACTCTGAAGTTTGTGTATCAAAGCTGACATTAACTCGGCTTGCACTCTGAGTTTTCAATCCACTCTGAATCTGATATTCTATTCAGTATTTCATGGACATTTTGGGAAAGCGCTCGCATGTGATATACGAGGGATATTTTAATATTCGTGAAATATATATTTGGATTTATGTGAATGTGTAATTTCTTATTAGTTGTTATTTGGATTAATTACATACAGATCAACAATGAGGTGGGTCATTTGTTTTGATATTAATTTCAATTTATATTTTACTATCTACACCACGTATAATTCTACTTTTATCTCCGGCAATATTCTTTCATTATTTTTCTTTCATCTTTATTCCATATATAAAGTTATCTCTATAGAGACTGTGCAGACTAATTACTTTGCATATAAATAACGAATTTGATTATATATTAATGTATTCATACATTCTGCCTTCATAAAACATTGTCCAATATCTATTTAACTTGTACAATTGCTTCATTCATCAATTTCAAGGGTTTCCGGGATGACGGTAGTCTACTATCGGAATTATGGCCATATTGTGTAATTCTCACGATGCGTGTGATTTTCACCCTTGCACCGGTTTAGAAAAAAAGTGGCAATAGACACTCCGTTTTTAAAAGATCCTATAACAGAACAATCTATTAATAGAGTATTTCATAGCGTTGTAGATGAAATGTTCTCAGATAATATTATAAACTGGGGTCGAATTATTGTATTATTCGATGTTTCAGGATATTTAGCAAAATAAATTTTATGCCTACATAAAATAATTTATGTGAACGTTCAATATATATATGTATTACTTGTAGGTAGGTAAATACTATCGAGAGTCAACCAATCAGAAAGCGTGCATTGCTCCAGGCGAGGTAAACGGCCAATCGGCAGGAACCTTAGTTCATTAGTGTGTTTACCTCGCCCGGAGCAAGACGCAGTTTAAACCTATGCGAAAAGTTTGCTGAATTTTCATCGTTTCTGCGTCTTTTAAACTTTCGTCTCACGTTTCCACAGAGGTAGAACTGTTTTCTTACGTTGTTCGTGTTTTCAATTTATACACGGCGTACCGGGATTGTGGAGTTTCCATTGTTTTAACCCACGTTATACATTGTGACATAGCTGGAGAAGGACGCGCTTGGACCACGTTATCAGTTTCTTATCACGAGGGGACGCCGTGATCCTTATTCAAGATGGCGGCACGCATTCAGTTGTTTGGACATTCATACGTGGAACGTTTGAAGGATTTTATCGCAAACAGAAGCGAACTGCATTTTAATTTTGGTCTGGATTCCAATCCTTTAGTGCAATATTCAGGCTTCCCAGGAGCGACCATCCAGAGACTTCGGGACCGTTTGGAACATATCAAGGACTTTGAACCACACATTGTTATATTGGCTATTGGCACGAACGATTTATTCTCACCGGATGTGACCCCTTTTCAACTTGCCCGTAGTATTATGGATTTCGTTGACACTCTGCTCTTCCTCTATAACGTCTCTTCAGTGATCGTTTTGCCAATTTTCCATCGTCGGCCCTCCTCCCAATATACCAGATGGGTCGTTGATATACCCTGGTTCAGCCAACGAGTGGACGAGTTCAATGCTCATTTGAATACAGGTTTAGCTAACCTGCCACACGACCGTGCAGTTCTATGGAAATGTAAAGGTTTCTGGTCTCCAACCGCACAAGCAACGGCCTTCTCCAGGGATGGTGTACATCTCTCAGACTTGGGTCAGTGGAAGCTCTACCACATCCTGCGTGCAGCGCTCGTGGCCACCCTTAACAAGAATTCTTTTACTGGGTGATGTATTATATTATGTTTTTCTAACCGTCTATACAGTCTTCCTCTGGTATGTTTACAAATAGGCTTTCCTGGACCGGACCAACAGTTGCTATGATCCAATTGGTATAAGTTATATAAGACCTGTTTTAGACAATCCCTTTTCATATACCTTATTTGTCAGCTTACCAGGGTTTTGGACTGTATATGGTTTCCTAGACACATATTTGCATATACGATGGACCCACATGCTATTCCATCAATGCACAATTCTACCAATGTAGTGGGTCTGTCATTTCGTTGGCTGTCTGCCTGCATCTATTTATGTCACACACGCATGTAAAATACAACATTATTCTGTATTGAACGATTGTTTTCACCTGATAGGACATTTTACATTTATACTCCGTATTTATGTAGTTTTTTTATGTATTTCTTTCGAGCTGAGTTTTCCAGCAACACTGCTGAGTTTGATGGCATTTTAGCTGCGGCCACGTTTCCGGTGTGTCTGTTTTGTCCGAGTTTAGTTGCATGTATTATTATAGGCCGAATATTTTCCGGTGATTCACGCCGAGGCTATTACAGGCCATTTTTTAATTCTGCACTAGACCCGAGTTCACTTATATAAATCTTATGCGCATCATGTTTGCTATGCGCTTGCAGGCCTCCAGCATGCCAATTTTCTTCCAGCTCTCTTTTTATTTTTTATCAGGGGTTGTCCTTGGCCCCTTTTTCTATTGACATGATTTTTACATTTTACGAATGACCCCTTTTCCAAATTAAAAGGGTCTGTTCTTTACTTTCCATAGGAGGGTAAGTCAGACCCTCATATTGGGTTTCTGACTGGGTCTAGGGACAACCCTGCTATTACGGCTAATTACTGTGAATTTTTAGACCCTTTCGTTTGAGGGCCAATAGATGGTGCTTAATTTTAGTCGCACTGCCAGAGGCTCAGCTTTCTAGTCTGCGACTAATTCTCGTGTTAGTGTTTTTCATCCTACCATAGCATTGTGGCTAAAATTCCAGTTCTATTCAGATACCAGCACCATTTTTTGGTCCATTACCTATTCCCGTACTCGCATTTACTATGTTTTCCTGCTTGCAGATGAAACGGTCTAAGCGGGCGGCTGCGGCCACCACTGCCAGCTGTGGCTGCTGTCCACCGGATGCCACACCAGCTAAGCGGCCAGGTCGGGCTCCACCAGTACCTGCAGGTGACCAACCTGTCGCAAGAAACCAACCGACCAACAAACGGGCTACACAAGTGGACAAGTCAGACATTACTAGTAAGGGTCGGGGTTTGTCAGGCCCAATGACACGGCCAGCTCGGCCAGTCCACACCAGTGTCGTGGGCTCACAATCATCTATCCATGAACAAAATGTCCTCACTGGCCAGACATCAGTACGCTCCAGGACAATATACGAGCAGCCACAATGCCACACGGTTACCAACCACCTACAAGACCAACCTCAGCTGGTACCACCTGAGTTGCCAGGTCACACTGACTCTGACTTTGAGAGTGAGGATGACATGTCAGTGGAGGACAATAACGATGCACCAGATAATGTATCAGCTGTCATGAGTGTATTTACAAAGCATTTGCTTCAGGGTAACGAACTTCAGTATTCTGAACCAATTTCCACACCAATTGCTACCCAAATCAGCCCTTCTTTGCAAAAAAGGTTTGGGCAAACAAATTTATAGACTTTGGGCTCCTTCTCCCAAGTACCGAAACTTTAAGCCCTGCTAATCAATTCACATTTCAATTAGATCAATATTCCAATTTAAACCTAGTCCCTGCATCCAAAACCAGAAAGGTCACATCTATCGAAATGTGGACCTCAGCCTTCCTCCGGTTCGTGGCCGTCTACACCATGAAATACCCCACAGACGGTCCTAGTCTGATGAAATACGGGGAAATAGTTCGGGATCTAGCACAGAAAAGGCCTGGTCAAGCTTGGGTTTTCTATGACAACCAGTTTCGAAAACTCCGGGAAACAGTGGCTATGCCATGGGACAGGATCCATACAGAATTCTGGATCATGGCTACCACTCTTTCTCCGCAGCCCAATGTGCAGCCCTTTCGGCCAAATTTCCCTGGACATAGACAGCGACGTTCAGGAGGTGGGCGTCGGGGCCCATTTCCCCGATACTTGGAAAACACATGCTGGTTCTACAATAGGCGGGGTAGATGCTCAAATGATAGATGTCCACACCCCCACGTTTGCGGTTTCTGCCGGGGACCACACACCACCAATACCTGTAATCAGGCCAGCAGATCTGGAGGCCCCGCCCACCCCACAGGAGCTGCCCCAAGTCACCCCCACGTGTTTCGGCCTCCACCCAGCCACCTCTGCCAACACCCTATAGACAATCGGGTAAAAGGGTCTAATTCCGTCATTACACCAGTTAAAGTTGAAGTCTTGGCAACATACCTCCAGGGCTATCCTTTTCGGTCCTACCTACTTAAAGGTTTTTCGGACGGTTTCCTTCTTGGCTACAGTGGCCCCAGAAATCATCGTTTTTCCCCAAACCTTAAGTCTTGCCTAGATCTTCCAACACAGGTCAGAGCCAAACTGCAGAAAGAATTGGATGCAGAACGCATCCGAGGGCCTTTCCACTCCCTTCCATTCCAGAACTTACAAATTAGCCCTATTGGTTTGGTTCCAAAAAAGACCCCTGGCTCCTACCGTCTGATCCAACATTTAAGTTACCCTGAAGGTCATTCAATTAACGATTTTATCGACCCGGTACTTGCATCAGTTCAGTACACCAATTTCGATGACGCGGTTTCTCTTCTCTTACAGTTAGGGCCTGGCACATTCATGGCAAAAAACAGACTTGGATAATGAATTTAGATTAATTCCTGTTCACCACTCGGATCACGATCTATTAGGCATACATTTTGACAACTGTTACTACTATGACACATGTCTGCCCATGGGGGCATCCAGCTCATGCGCCATTTTCGAGCGTTTCAGTACAGCTCTAGAGTGGATCGCACATAACAAACTACATATACTTCACATACACCATATACTTGACGATTTTCTGTTCATGGCTCGAACTGTTACAGAATGTAACAAGTCCCTACAACGCTTTCTCAATTTCTGTCATATCACAGGGATTCCAACCAAATCGGAAAAAAATGAACAAGTGATATTCATGGGTCTAGAGCTGGATTCCATCGCTATGGAAGCCAGACTGCCAATCGATAAGCTGGTCAAACTCCGCTCACAACTTGCAACTATGTCCAAAGTTAGGAAAGTCACCCTCAAATCTCTACAATCTCTCTTGGGCCTACTTAATTTCTGCTGTAAGGTTGTGGTCCCCGGTCGCTGCTTCATGAGACGCCTTACAGATCTCACCATTAAGGTATCTAAACCTCATAATCGGGTTACTTTAAACAAGGAAAGCAGGCGAGACCTGCAAGCTTGGCAGATCTTCTGTGACCATTTTAATGGCAATAAGCTGCTTCTACAAAAGCGTTGGCTATCAAATGTCAAGTTGCATCTATACACGGATGCAGCAGGGGCAATTGGTTATGGCAGTATCTTTAGATCTCACTGGTTGTATGGTTTGTGGCCACAGCATTTGTCTCCCATGAACATAACTTTTAAGGAACTTTTTCCCATTGTTATCTCATTAGAAGTTTGGGGTCATGAGTTGGCCAACCAGTGCCTATTTTTTCATTCAGACAACATGGCTGTCGTTCATATCATTAACAAACAAACATCACGTGACACTTTTGTAATGCAGCTTGTTCGTCGTTTGGTCCTTGCCACTATGAAACATAATGTCTTGTTAAAAGCTGAACACATGTTCCGTCAGAAAGCTCCACACATGGACGAAACTCCGTCAACCGTGCCAGTCGAGCTGCTACAACTGCATTAAATGTTTCCGTGTTTCAGCTCCTTACCCGGTCATTAGCACCGACAACAAGGACAAGCTATCAGAATTCTCTACGGCATTATCGCCGTTTCATGGGCTCATATTACCCGAATGATCCACTGTTACCATGTACACCCCAACAGCTGGCACAATTTATTGCATACTGTCATGCACAAGGCCTTAAGTCAGGCTCAATTACATCTATAATCTCTGCTATAACTTATGTGCACAAGGCCAAAGGGTTCAGCACGCCTGCTGATTCCTTCATCATTCAAGCTGTGCTTAAAGGTCTTCGCAAATATTCTACCCCAGATGTACGAAAGCCCATTACACGGCCAATCCTTTAACGCCTAATCCATGCTGTACCTTGTGTGACGTTTAACCAGTACAACTCCTTACTGCTTCGTACAGTTTTCTGTTTGGCTTTTCATGGCCTGTTTCGTCTAGGCGAATTAGTGACAAGCAAGCAGCAAGAACAAAACGTTCTGCGCCGTGAGAATGTCACCATTCATTTGCACAACGGCAAAGCCATGTCTGCCACAGTACGTTTAACTCATCTTAAACATTCTACAGGTGAACCAGCCACCTTGAAACTTCATAGGGACCCAAAATTGGCCACCTGTCCCGTTCGTCTACTCAGTCAATACCTAAAGCACTCACCTTACCCGACTGGTCCACTTTTTCTTTATAAATGTGGCAAACCAGTAACACCAGCTTTCGTTCGCACCTATCTACGGGCTTGTGTTTGTAAATGTCACCTTGACCCCACACAATATACTTCTCATTATTTGAGGATAGGCGGCGCCACGTGGGCCCATTCCCAAAACTGGTCTAATTCCAGGATCCAAATGCTAGGTCGTTTGAAATCCACTGCATTCTTGAAATACACCCGTCCCTCACACATTAATGCAATTTAAATGCGGGTCTACTTTTTATATCTCAATTCTATACCTCACAGTTTGCTGTCTGAAGCGGCAAACTTAGGTCCAGGATCTTGTATAAATGTCATGCGGTTATACATGTACTAGTCAGGGTAAAGGCAGACTTCGTCTTGACTTTGGGAGTTGAGTGGTGTCAATTTGACCAATATGTCCGTGCAGCTCCTAGAAATTAATATTGGCACACTCATTCTATCTTAGACTCATGGCGGATTATACCTTTACCCCCTTTTTTATGGTTCTGTCTAACCATTATGTAACTTACATTTCTTATGCATTATTATTTATGTCTTGCCTACACTCACTGGAGTGGAGATTCTGAGTGCCATAACCAACAAATGTTTTTACAGTCAAAGAATTGTTTACCAATCACGGGACGCAGCTTAGTCCTGCTACGTTGTTGCGGACACTCAGCCTCTCTACTCCAATGTACATGTATTGTCGTATTAGGTTGTTTTACCCTTAGTTATCGGGCCACCTGCATTTGTTGACCACTACAGTCTAGATAGACTTGGTCAGTTTTTGAAATGTACATTATGTGTGTGCAAATCATTTACATTTGCACTCGTTTTTATCATGGTCAGTCTACTGCAGACAGGACTGACTGTCTGAAGCAGCAGTCTCTGTCATGCTGCACAATTATGTCCATTTCTTATATTTGGTATGTTATTACTGTAACCTGTCGAGTTTCAAGTGACAGTCGGTCATCTTGGTTTTAGTTAGTAGGGCTTCGTCTGTCTGAAGCAGCAGGCTCTCAGCTGGGCCAAGTGACATTTGTTTACAGTTTGAAATCTTTAATACCACTGAGGTACAGTGCCATATTTTACGGTAATTGCTTCTGTTGACATGTAAAGCAATGGATTCCTGTCTGTCTGAAGCAGCAGGACCCATATCACATTATTTTTGATTCAGATTCATGTTTTTACTTGTATGATGCAATGTGGTCTGTCTGAAGCGGACCCCACGGTACGTCATGCTGTTATTGTTCATCACTTGAAAAGGGTTGTCATCTGGGCGGCGTCTCCTTGTGGCGGGTTTTAGTTGCCGAGATAAGGCAAAACTAATTTTTAGAGAAATTGCCTAACTTGATCTCTACTATGGCATTTAAAATAAATGCCCATATATCAATCAATACAGTGCTTTGTTTTCATTTTGCCTTACTAGTTTCCAACCCTTGTCAAGCTTTGAACGGGTTTACATAAATAAATTTTATGCCTACATAAAATAATTTATGTGAACGTTCAATATATATATGTATGTACTTGTAGGTAGGTAAATACTATCGAGAGTCAACCTTTCAGAAATCGTGCATTGCTCCAGGCGAGGTAAACGGCCAATCGGCAGGAACCTTAGTTCATTAGTGTGTTTACCTCGCCCGGAGCAAGACGCAGTTTAAACCTATGCGAAAACCCCACCACCTCCCCTTTCCTTCCACAAAACGGTTTCATGTCTGTAATTTCTCTTAAAAATTTATTTGCCAGTTTGCAACATGGCTTCAATCTTTTCTTCGCATGATTGGTTGTCTCTAGGTGGTTTTTGATTGCCTGGATATGTGGTTTTTAGTTGCCGGGCGGCGGTTTTTAGTTGCCCAGATAAGGCAAAACTAATTTTAGAGAAATTGCCTAACTTGATCTCTACTATGGCATTTAAAATAAATGCCCATATATCAGGCGGTTTTTAGTTGCCCAGATAAGGCAAAACTAATTTTAGAGAAATTGCCTAACTTGATCTCTACTATGGCATTTAAAATAAATGCCCATATATCAATCAAAACAGTGCTTTGTTTTCATTTTGCCTTACTAGTTTCCAACCCTTGTCAAGCTTTGAACGGGTTTACATAAACAATGTTATATAAATGATATAGAAAATATGGTGGAATGTATTATTGATTATACAGAAAAATATATAGAAAAAAATCTTAAATTTTGGATAAATAAAAATGGTGGTTGGGATGATTTAATATATTAGGATAAAAAATTTTTTACCCCCTATTTCCCCACCTCAAAAAATTCATTTAAAAATGAAGCAACCAACGGCACCAATATATCCAGACTTACCCGTAGACGACGGGCAAAATTATAGATTACAGAAAATATCGGAGATTGAGAGAATATTAATTAATGAAAGAGATATAAGAAAATCATTACGAAAAAAATATAAACGAGGAATAAATATTACTGAAGGAGTTGACACCGCGTTAATATCAGCGAGTATTATTTTAGCGGGAGTTGGAGTAGCTATTCCTATTCTGTTACCAATACAAATCGCGGCTGTAGCATGTGGAGGAGTGGGTATGTCTGTTAAAATAATAAGGCGTAAATTAATGACAAAAACACAAAAACATTCTAATGTTCTTACAGTAGCAGAAAGTAAACTAAATAGTATTAAGGATATTATATCTAAAGCCCTACAAGATGGAAAAATAAGTGAGGAAGAGTTTAAATTGGTTTAAAATGAAATGGAAAAATATTCTAAACTTAAAGAAGAAATAAGATCAATAAAAAAATCAGACCTGGGTAAATCAGGTTCAGGATTAACCGAGGATGAAAAAAATAATAATCGAGGAGGTAAAAGAGGAAGCGATGAATACTATACAAAACAGTTTAAAAACAGCATAATTTATGTCACTAATAATTATGTTACTAATAATTATAAATATGAAAATCCACCAATTTATTCCGAATAAAAATGGCTGAAGGTGGATTTGATTATAATGAACCAGATTATCACAAAGACTTTGAAGATGATGTTTATAATGATGATGATGATATGATTATAGATGATGAATTTAACAGAACCACACAAAACCAATCCACTCATATCGAGGATTTTGATGATGTAGATACAAGAACACAATTAATAGTGCAACAGAAACAATCAATACTTAAAAGATATTACGAGATGATAAAAGAAAAATATGGATTAGACCCGATTCGTATAGATATTACAAACTTTAAACTTGGTCCTGATAATGAAACATTATTTTTAAAGGTTGGAGTTAAAGATATTCAAATCACATCCAAACAAGGAGGTTTTATTGCTTTGAATACTTTGGCAAGTAGAATTGGTCCTGGTGGTACATCCACAATTAGAGAATTATTAAATTTACCAGATTATAACAGTAAACAACAACTATCTGTCAAAGCTGCTGCAGCTTTACAAAATACAAGAGATGAAATTAATAATGCAGGACAAGAAATATCCCTAGAAAATATAACTTCTTCAGAAGATGTCCAAAATTTATTAACAACAACAAATAGATCAGAAACTGCTTTGAAATAAGTAGTCGAAGAAATAGAAACTGCACCTAAAGAAGTACAAACAGATAGGACAAAAAGGAGAAATGGAGGGTATCCTTAAAGCAATGGCAACGAATAAAGAAGAGATGGTAAATAACTTAGCAAAACTTACTGAAACTAATAAACATATAGCAAGAGAAAAATAAAAATTAGAACAGGCTAAAGAAGATAATAATGAATTTCAAATAGAAAGGATAAATAATCGAATAAGAGATTTAGAAATAGAGAGAAGTGCTAGATTAGAAGCAATTAATATTAATAAAGAAAAAATACGTAGTCAAGTAAATAGAATAAAAGAAACCATCAATAAAATATTGAGAGAAGACACGACATTAAGAGAAAGAATAAAAACATTACTCAGAGAACAAGGAATTACAATTGTTAGTGTTTTAACCGCTTTTGGAATGGTTATCGGTCTTATTGTGAAACTATTATTCCTTTTAGTGGGTCTTTAACACCAAAACCTCCACCAAAAGGTGATGGTGTGAAAGATTGTATAAAAAACAATTAGATAATATTGGAAAATTACTCGCTGAATTAGCGGTTAAAGCAGCAGAAGCATTACCAGGTATAATAGGAGCTATTGTATCATGGTTATTATCCACAACAGGAAAGATTGTTAGTTGGTTTGGTGAACATTTATGGGCTGTGGTTGTTTTAGTTGCTGGTTTATTATTTACAACAGCAAAAGAGTATCTTAACGATAACTAAATAAAACTATAAGACCTATTGCTATACTTCCTACTATTATTGCTGTTTTATTATCTTCATGTTCAATATTTTTGGAAGTTGGTGATTTAGAAACATATTCTGCTTTAGCCTCGAGCTTTGACCCGATATTTTTGATATATGAATTAAGTTGAACTGGTTGCGTTTGTTTAGTCGTTGTTCCTTTCAATTCTACATTTTTTTCCGGTGGAATAGGTTTAATATTAACGTCAGTATTTAAACCGAGTTCTTGTTGGTCTGTTGCTACAACGATTTCATTATTATAATCTTGAATTGTTCCTATTCGTAATTCCATATTACTCTGAGACATATACAAGTCTATTCTATATACAAAATCAACTTGTATATGAGTGTTTGTTCTGTATGTGGTATTTCCTGCATGACTCATTTTTGTACTTTTACTTTTAGCATATTTCAATGTGTTTTGATATCTCGTAATTTGACTCGGTAAATCGAGGGGGCTATTGATAGCATCCTCAACATTTGCTAGGAATTGTTTTTGAGCGTCAAAAGCAGTTCCTGTTCCGAGTATGTTCGTTCTCGTTTGAGATTGAGAACCGAGGATAGCCCAACAATAGGTTCTTATAGACTCGTTTATACGTTGAACACCCGCTTGTGTAAAACCTTTTGATGTATCGAGAATAAAAGTAGTCCAAGCATCTTTAACGCCATCATCTTGTTGAAGATAATCAATGTGAATTTTCTTAGGCGGGTCATAATGACACGATGAAACGCCACAATGTCTATCTCCCGGTACTTCGTCTCCGAATGTCATCTTAGTTAAATCGAGAACAGCCACTTTATTATCGATAGTATGTTTACTTGAATTATCGTGTCTAAAATCTGTTCGTGTCCAGGCTACATGACCGCTAGTATATACATCTCCGAGACCATCACCATTTGGATATAACTTTTGTCGCCAGTCTGCGTTAGGATCTACATTAAATTCTTTACATATACGTTCATACGCTTCACGGTCATAACTATTGTTAAAAGCATTCCAGCTTTCATCTTGTGGTAGAGCGATACCTAATTCAAAGAGTATCCGTCTTGTTTGATAATAAACGTGGAACGAGAATAGAGAACCAATCATCGGATTTAAACTCACAGATAAGTGGTTGTTGAAATCTACACCACAACCCGTTGTAGCACACCATATTGCAAAGTTAAGTTGATTTTGATAGAATAAAAACCAGTCTGTGTTCCAGTCTGTATAGCATCTGATGCTACATGCGGTAATTTGTATTTTTTAAATAAATCTAGGAAATTTGCATTGAAACTTTTTCCATCTGATGTAATAACGATGGATTGTTTCGTGAGGGTAATAATCTTTTTATTGAACACACCTCCATGGGTATATTGAGCTTTATTATTGTACTTGAAGGGATTTTGGATTGACATTTTAAAACATTAAAAAAAGCAAACAAAAAAATGCATCATACAATTTCAAATATTGATAAAACTATTAACTTACAACAATATATTGATAATAGAAATGGGGATAAATGTATTGGATTGAAAAGTATTACGTATGGGGTAGGCTGGTATAATATTGTTGATGAAGATGTACAAAAGGTGGGTGATAGGTCCATGAAAATTCCAGATGGTTATTATAGTTTTCAACAAATGGCAGATTTATTTAAAACTTTTAATATTACATTAAGCGTAAATCAATCGAATGGCATTGCATATTTAGTTTCTCCCTATGAATTGAAATTAAGTAAAGATTTGAACTTTATATTAGGATTTGGTAAACGGAGATTTACTGCTAATGAAATACACGTTGGTGAGAGAAGTATAGATTTTGCTATCTATAAATCGTTGTATCTTTATTTGGAACAAGTTAGTACTTCTCATAATTATCTTGATGGTATGCCGAGTACCTTGTTAGCGGTTATTCCAGTTGAGAATAAAGAATTTGGTGAGATAACAACGATGAGACTGGAGAATCCTGAATACAAACAGTTAATTAATGGCTGTATAACTGAATTAAAATTAGAAATCAGAGATGAAAATAACAAAAAAAATACCGGTAATTAATAATTTACCAGTTAATTGTGTTTTAGAAATTATGAACTTCAAAAACTCTCTAATAAAATGAGTATATTTGGAGTTAGAAGAAAACATGTTGATAATTTAGCACTGAAAGAAAAAATTAATAATTTGAGGGACGTTTTAGTTCCACAGTTGTTTAATATACAAAATGCTGATAATTTAGCACTGAAAGAAGAAATTAATAAATTTAGGGACGTAGTTCCACAGTTGTTTAATAGCCACCATGCTGATAATTTAGCACTGAAAGAAGAAATGAAGAATTTGCGGGAGAGAGTAACTGAATTGTATGATAGAGTTAGAAATATAATAAGCTTATGCGCTGAAAGTAAGGGTCCATTACAGGATGGTGAAGTATTTAGTTTTGGTAATGGTGGTAGAGAAATAGGGGTTGGTTATGTTATGAATTTTAAAGGTCAGATATTAAGCATGGGGTTAGCGAGTAAAAGAACAAACATTGATGATGTAACTGTTGTAGTATCTGTTAATGGAAATGAACAAGTGGGTTATGGTGTAAGTTTGAATAATCTTCCAAGAAATCATAATAATTTTTCTACACCACTAAAAATTGAGGCTGGGGATGAAATTGATTTTGTTTGTAAAAGTAATAATTCTTCATGCGTTAATACAGTGGTGTCAATGATAATTGAATTATTTATCTAAAAAAAACCTTAAAAATGTCGACTTATGGAGAAAAATTAAATCCCTACAGAAAAATAAGGGAACCGAGAGGTGTAAAAGGAATTAGACAGAGTGTTGTAATAACTAATAATCCTTCAACTATTGATCAGAATCAACAGATATTAGTGAGATTCCCTAATCTAAGTAGTAATGATGTTATTGTTCCCGGAACAGTTAGATTAGCATTTGAAATTGAACTTAAATCTAAGGATGTAAATTCAACTATATATAAAAACATAGGAAGATCAATAATTAAAAAAACAACCATCAAGATAAGTGGAAATGAAGTTATGTCAATTGATGATAGCGATATTTATCATTGGTATGTTGATTTATGGAAAACACCTACTGAACGTGAAAACATGGCATATCAAGGTATTGGTAAAACTAATATGTTAAAACACAGAGTTGGAGCAGAAAATGCTAGTGCAGACAAAGAAGGCGAAGCTATAGCGGATGCGTATAAAAATAGATTTTGTATTCCACTTGACTTTGAACTATTAGAAACGCATATGCCATATTATCAGTCTGGTCTCGGTGATAGACTCGAGTATGAACTTACATTCAATGATTATAATAAAGTCATTAACTCAACGGATAAAGACGCAAAATATCAAATAAGTAACATTTGTTTAGAATTTGATATGGTTTCCGACACCGAATTAGCTAGACAAATAAGACAACAAGTTTCTGGTAAAATGGTAATTTTGTATGATAGAATACTAAGACATAGTAAAATAATTAAAAACAAATCTGATACACTATGGAATATAAATTTAAATGTACCAGCGAGAAGTATGAAAGGAATTCTGATGTTGTTTGAAGACCATGAAAGAACAGACACCGAAACTTATTTCAATCCTAAAATAACGAAAGTAGAGATTACAATAGAAGGAGTTCCGAATCAAATATACAGTCAAGGAATGAAAGCTTATCAACAATGGGATGAAATTAATAAAAATTTTGCTATGAATTCTAAACGAAATAAAATAACAAATTCCGTTTTAAAAGATACAGTCTTCACTAATACAACATTACAAAAATATCTTACGACTAATTACGCGTTATGGCTTGATTTACGCTCAACGGATGATAACTCACTACACGGTTCGGGAAGACGAATTGAGAATGCATCTGAAGGAATTACAATTCAAATAACGAAAGAAGGAGGAGAAGATGAATCAATAAATGTGTATTTATTTGTTATACAAGACGCACAAATTAATTTTGAAGATGGCAGATTTAAAGAAGTTATTTATTAAAGGAACTGAAAACTAACGTAGAAAAATGGAGCTACCAAAATATCCTCATTGCGCTATTATATGTGGACAGACAGGTTGTGGAAAGACTGAGTTTGTTTTAGATCTTTTAGAAAAAGAATATTGTAAAGTATTTGAATATATAATTATATTGTGTCCCACTATTCAATGGAACAAGGCTTATAAAAATCGTGAGTGGATTGGTGATGCCAGGAAACCTAAACATAAAAATATAATAATTGTTAACCCAGAAGAGAAACTACAAGAACTACTAAGAATGTTCTTTAACAAATATGCTGGCCATCCAACGTTATACATTATTGATGATTGTAGCGCTAAAAAAGAATTAACGAAGAAAAAAGATATGCTTTCTGAACTAGCTTTTTCAGGAAGACACGCAGAACAATCGGTGTGGGTTATTTCACAGAGATACAATTCCGTTTTAAAAGATTTGAGAGAACAAACAAAATGGTTATGTATGTTCTACACAAAAGACAGATATAGTTTTTATGATTGTCTATTAGAAAATGACGTTATTCATACTTTAGAAGAACGACAAAGAATTAAAGAGGAATTGGAAAAAAAGAAGCATCGTAAATTAATATTGAGAACGGATCAACCTACCGGCTATTGGTTAGTTGATTAAGCATTGTTTAAGCATTGTTTAAGCATTACTAAAGAATTACTAAAGCATTGTTTAAGCAATGTTTAAGCATTGTTTAAGCATTGCTAAAGCATTGCTTAAGCATTACTAAAGCATTGTTTAAGCATTGTTTAAACATTGTTTAAGCATTACTAAAGCATTACTAATTAAAAATACTATTGGAAATACTAACAATTATAACAAATATTACAGTCTTATCATTAGCTGGATATGTGATATTTCTAGGGGCCCTATGGAACCGAAGGTTCCAAGACGATTATTTAAAACTAAAAAATAAATTATATAAAATGAACGCTGTAGAATTATTTACCGAAGTCACAGGAGAAGATGCTGAAGATAAATTAGAGGAAACAAAACGTGAACGATTATCAGCTATTATAGCTGGTGGTAGTAGTAAACAATATCTTGGAAGAAAGTTACAACTTTCAGACATTGACACAATGACAATAGAGCAAATAAATAAATTATACTGTAGATATGAAGCAAGATTAGGAGCTAGTATGACTAAAACATTAGGTAATTCTTTTATTAATTTATATGTTATGGGTGTTTCAAAGTATTTTAACGTTGTTAACTCTCCAAAACTAATACAATACTTAGAGGAAGATCCTTTTATAAATCACGCTTTGACTAGTTAATGTTGTGAACTATATTATAGATATGGAATGTATTTAGCACCTTTTACCGCAATGTTAACAACAGCAAAACATATTAATTTTTCCCGCAGGGAAGAGGACTCTAAAAAATCTGAAATAATTGAAGATTCACAAAAAACAGATATAAAAAATGAAAAGTGAAGAAAAAACGAAAGACCCAGCTGGGGAGACGACCGTAGGGAGTTTAAATTCGAAACCCAAAAATCGAAAACGAGTAGCTGCTGGTAAGAAGTGTGTAGAGGCGAAAAATTTAAAAGTACAAAAATGGGTCATGCAGGAAACACCACATACAGAACAAACACTCGCCCGAACAGCAACACAAGGAAACAGCAAATGTACATAGGTAGAAAAAACAACAAGAGACGCACAAAGACAAAACAAACATACAATAGGAGGAAGATGGAAGTACCGCCTTGGAACGGCCAGTGACAAAAGTCACCGGGGGTTTAAACCGGTTTATGGGCGCCCAACCTCACCCTTATTCCATCCCCATCCTAAAAGACAAACAATGTAAATGAACGTATCCCCTCTCCGACTAATCTACAACAACCGCGACAGCAAATACAGTGGTAAAGTGCATGTATAACAAAAAACCATTTAATTGAACATACTGTATCCACCTATCGCTAGTGTACTCAATGATTGAGCTGCAAACAGAGTAACTGTAGAAAAGTAATAAAGGGTACGACAAAAATGAAATATTACAGATATCCGACGTTCTCCTTCCATTTCTGGATTTAAGAGGTCGCCTTCATAGAGTACTAAACCTTTCTTGTCGGCGTACATGCAAAGAGGCCAGCATGATTGCCAACTGTAAAAGGGTTCACAACCAAACATGCAGTATGTTGTAGTAATACAGGATCATATCCCTTTTTAATGAAAAATAAAAACATTCAGGTCAAAGCGGAACGCCTCTCGAAAAAGAAAATATGTCTTATGAAATAAAGAAAGAAGAATATGACACGTTTGAATTTAATTAATTTTCTTTTATCTATATTTTTTCTTTTAAAAATGTCAACAGATGGAAAACAAATAGCAAACATGTTTTCTTTACCAGCATTTTCGTCATACAGGACACTCTTTCAAATATGTTTCGGTTCAACCAGTAGAACAAATATATTATGATTCTAAAACTACTGGTAGTTTAAAATCTAAAGCTCGTTTTATCACAGAGCTAGACTGGATAAAGAAATTACAAACACCTTTTCCTTTAGGCCTTAATGATAACATTTTCCAAAGCGGCAACATTTCTAAAGATCCAAGTATCGATATTTTCTCTATATTTTCTATTCGAAAACGTAAAAGTAGATCACATGGCAGACGTAAAAATGGTAATATTAAGCGTAAATTACGTCGTAATATGTCTATTCATGATTTACATACTATTCTAAAACAAACTGGTAAACATTCTATGTTATCTTGTTTATCGTCTTTACCCTTTTCCTGTCTTAAGTCAATAGACGAAGAGGCTGATAAAATCTATATGCGTACAGATCCGTTAATTAATACTGCCTCACTTATACAAAGTTACACACAGCATGTTCTTCGTCCACGTATTGATAAAGAATCTGAACATAAAAGACATTTTCTGAAACTTCAGTTCCTAAATAAAGGTATCGATTTTATTGATATTCAAAGTATATTTCGTGATAAGAATGTAATCGATGTACTCAGGGAGCCAGTAGTGCCTACCGTGCACCCCCCCCCCCCCCTAGACTTTTTTTCATGAGTACCAAAATGTTCAGAAAAGTGTCCTGAATCAGAATCGCGAATGTACTCAAACTTAAATTCTTTTAGGCTATGTGTATTTTAACCGTTTCCATGGCAACCCCCCAGTTTTCGTAATGATGACCCATACCTACAAATTCGCCCATATCACAGCCAGTTTTTGTCCTAAAACTATAAAATTGGTGCCAAATGGAAGATAAGACATTGTGCTTTTATTTCCAACTTGTTTTTTTAAATTACCTTATTTGCATACTCATGAATATTAATGAGAACATTAAAAGTAGTAAAAAAAGTATATAAATAACGTAAAACTTTAAATTTTTTATCCTACAAATATCAGAAAATAACTTCAAATGCAGTTTAACATGATGACAAAAACCCCAGGAAACAAAATATCCAATTTGAGGACCATAGCATTAATTTTAAGCACGATTTTCACCGTTTCCATGGCAACACCCTAGTTTTCGTAATGATAGTCCGTACCTGCAAAATTGTCCATATCACAACCAGTTTTTGTCCAAAACTTATAAAACTGGTACCAAACTGGAGGTAGGACATTGTGCTTATATTTCCAGTTTGTTTTTTTAATTACCTTATTTTCATACTCATGAATATTAATGAGAACATTAAAAATAGTAAAAACAATATAGAATTAACGTAAATAATGTAAACTATTCACTTTTTATCCTACAAATATCAGAAAACAATTTCAAATGCAGTTTAACCTGATGACAAAATCCTCAGAAAACAAAATATCAAATTTGAGGACCAAAAATTTAACTCTAAGTAACTTTTTAACTGTTTCCATAGTAACCATTCATTTCACTCTGTTCACACAGTTTTGTTAGTCGACACCTGCCTGCAAAAATCTTCCATATCACAGGAAGTATTTGTGCTAACTGTATAAAACTGGTACTGAATTAAAGCTAAGACAGTGTGCTTTGGTTAAAAAGCTATAATTAGGAATTACCTTATTTACATACACATGAATATTAATGAGAATAATTAAAAAATAGCAAAAAAATACAGAAATACTGTAAACCTCTCAATTTTTATCCTACCATTATCAGAAAACAACTTCAAATGTAGTTTAAAATGATGACAAAATACTCAGAAAGCTTATAATCTTAATTGATACCCAAAAAATGAACTGTAAGTAAGATTGTAAAGGTTTCCATGGTAACCGATCCTTACACAAATTTTGGAAATTTGACATCTAACTGTAATACTCCGCTAGATCTCGGTTATTTTTGATGAATCATGATATCAATTGTTATAAACATAGATATGAGGCATTGCTTTAATAGTACATATTACTTTTCTAATATAAACTAATTTGCATATGTATGAATATTTATGAGAACAGTAATAGATGTTGAAATTTTCAACAGACACCAGTCTTTCTCATATAAAGCAAACAAATATGGAAATGGTTAGCTAAAGTTTACTATGATCACTGAATATCACCAAGATTATTAGATAAATAAGTTTTGGACACATTATATAGCACTGATGGTGATATATCTGTTTCCTAGGCAACCATTCTAACCTCATTGTTCATATTACAGAGTGTTTACATACCTGTAACATACAAAGATATTGCTGCCTTCTTGGGCGATAATTATAAATAATATAAACATATACCCGGTAGTTGATGTATGAATCTTAATGTTAGGTTCACTTTATGCAAATTACCTTATTTGCATCCTCATGAATATTAATTAGTCAAACAAAGAGAAACAATATGGATATTAATATGTTTTGCAGTATGCCGAGCACAACATTACACCATTCTCCAAATATAGCTTGCAATGATAAATGTACCTTTTGGTAATGAATAAATGAATTTTAATTCTAAAACTGTCTAAAAAATGTTAAAGGGTATGTATACATCTAGTAAAGGGTTAATCCCACTCTCTGCTTTAAAACACCTTTACAGAAAGCTTCTTTGAGTATGCCGACTCAACTAAAATAGACGAATGATATCTCACTTAACCCTTTACCAGCTGAATATTCATGTTAGAAATAATGACATCATGGGTATTTACTAGCTAATTTATAAATTGAAGGTCTGACTCTCAGAGCATACCTTAATTAGAGGTTAAAATTGAACAGTTTATATTGGATCTTCTCAGGTAATACTCTGATAAGGGCTATGTCAAGATGATAACATTGCTGTTGAAAATCTGTAGAGCATACCCTTATTATAGGCCATAATGTAATCATATCTGTTGATTGACTGTTAGAGTTACATGTTGACAACCATTCTTGTCTAAAACAAGGGATATGTCTGGGTCGGGAAAGAGATCTCTTCCAAAGTATCAACTGGTAAATAACTCTTCAGATGTGCTGTATTGAGCAGGCCCTACAAGGGGGTAATGTTCCCATATCAGCATTGCGAAGTGCATCTGTTGGCTTATCTTCACACTTCTCCTTAATCTTAAATAATATCAATTCATTCACAGTGTGAAATCTTAGGTTGCCATACATTGCATACGTAAATTCATCCAAGACTTGCACAAGATCTCCAGACACATCCCAAGAGTTGCCCAAACCTGCTAATGGTTTTTATAAACATTGGCTTCTTTTCAATGGTCTTAGTGGGTGTCAAATGTTCTCAGCCATTGAATGCACTTGTAGAATCACAGCAACAGTAAAGATGGAGACCCAGAAGTGCTGATCGGTAATCTTCTGTGTATGCTTTGGCAACTTCTGACATGTTTATTATTTTTTGATGATTGCCCGAGCCAGTATCAAACAAGACAGTAACACATTCAAACCAGTTAAGGTAATACAGAAGAATGAAGAATATATCACTGTCTGGAGTTCGAAGATGAACAATTTTGTAACCTTGTTCTTTTGCATGCTTGGTGTAAATAACGATCCTTGTGTGTTGAAATCAGGGCATCAAAACTTTTTCTCACTGTTGATATACCATAATCTGGCGAGAACTGGTTAGGCTCACAGTCATAGATGTGAAAAAACAGTTCTGCCTTGCAGCTTTTAATCGTAAGGAATCAAGGAATTGTAGCAATTATTAGTGGTTCACAAAGACCCAATATGTAGATTGATATAGGTGAGCTGATGCAGAATCTGCTGACACCAGTTCCCTTCGGTATTGGTACGGCTGATGATGGCTTAGCAAGACAGACAAATCAAAGGGTCTTAAAACACATCACAGGATTACCAGTTCTCGACAGATGATGGTATATCAAAAGTGGAAACAGTCTTGAAACCCTGAATTCAACACAGGCTTTATGGGCTTTAAAATCACTGACACTTTCAAAACAATTACAGAAGATTGTTTGGGGTATCATAAGTACTTGGCTTTCAACAGTTACCATGGAAGCAGTGCATGGTCATTTTGGTAACAGTTTTAGACATAAAATTTATTTATTCATCATCAAAAGGTACATTTACTATTGCAAGCTATACTTGGAGCATTGTTTAATGTTGTGCTCGGCATACTGCGAAACATGTTATTTTCCATATTGTTTCTCTTTGTTTTCTTATCACTAATTAATATTCATGAGGATGCAAATAAGGTAATTTGCATAAAGTGAACCTAACATTAAGATTCATACATCAACTACCAGGTATATAATTATACCATTTATAATTATCGCCCAAGAAGGCAGCAATATCTTTGTATGTTGCAGGTATGTAAACACTCTGTAATATGAACAATGAGGTTAGAATGGTTGCCTAGGAAACAGATATATCACCATCAGTGCTATATAATATGTCCCAAACTTATTTATCTAATAATCTTGGTGATATTCAGTGATCATAGTTAAACTTTAGCTAACCATTTCCATATTTGTTTGCTTTATATGAGAAAGACTGGTGTCTGTCGAAAATTTCAACATCTATTACTGTTCTCATAAATATTCATACATATGCAAATTAGTTTATATTAGAAAAGTAATATGTACTATTAAAGCAATGCCTCATATCTATGTTTATAACAATTGATATCATGATTCATCAAAAATAACCGAGATCTAGCGGAGTATTACAGTTAGATGTCAAATTTCCAAAATTTGTGTAAGGATCGGTTACCATGGAAACCTTTACAATCTTACTTACAGTTCATATTTTGGGTATCAATTAAGATTATTAGCTTTCTGAGTATTTTGTCATCATTTTAAACTACATTTGAAGTTGTTTTCTGATAATGGTAGGATAAAAATTGAGAGGTTTACAGTATTTCTGTATTTTTTTGCTATTTTTTAATTATTCTCATTAATATTCATGTGTATGCAAATAAGGTAATTCCTAATTATAGCTTTTTAAACAAAGCACACTGTCTTAGCTTTAATTCAGTACCAGTTTTATACAGTTAGCACAAATACTTCCTGTGATATGGAAGATTTTTGCAGGCAGGTGTCGACTAACAAAACTGTGTGAACAGAGTGAAAAGAATGGTTACTATGGAAACAGTTAAAAAGTTACTTAGAGTTAAATTTTTGGTCCTCAAATTTGATATTTTGTTTTCTGAGGATTTTGTCATCAGGTTAAACTGCATTTGAAATTGTTTTCTGATATTTGTAGGATAAAAAGTGAATAGTTTACATTATTTACGTTAATTCTATATTGTTTTTACTATTTTTAATGTTCTCATTAATATTCATGAGTATGCAAATAAGGTAATTTAAAAATACAAACTGGAAATATAAGCACAATGTCCTACCTCCAGTTTGGTACCAGTTTTATAAGTTTTGGACAAAAACTGGTTGTGATATGGACAATTTTGCAGGTACGGACTATCATTACGAAAACTAGGGTGTTGCCATGGAAACGGTGAAAATCGTGCTTAAAATTAATGCTATGGTCCTCAAATTGGATATTTTGTTTCCTGGGGGTTTTGTCATCATGTTAAACTGCATTTGAAGTTATTTTCTGATATTTGTAGGATAAAAATTTTAAAGTTTTACGTTATTTATATACTTTTTTTACTATTTTTAATGTTCTCATTAATATTCATGAGTATGCAAATAAGGTAATTTAAAAAAACAAGTTGGAAATAAAAGCACAATGTCTTATCTTCCATTTGGCACCAATTTTATAGTTTTAGGACAAAAACTGGCTGTGATATGGGCGAATTTGTAGGTATGGGTCATCATTACGAAAACTGGGGGGTTGCCATGGAAACGGTTAAAATACACATAGCCTAAAAGAATTTAAGTTTGAGTACATTCGCGATTCTGATTCAGGACACTTTTCTGAACATTTTGGTACCCATGAAAAAAAGTCTAGGGGGGGGGTGCACGGTAGGCACTACTGGCTCCCTGAGTAATGCTATTCCCAAATATTTCATCAACTCTGAATCACCTATCATCTGTTATAAATATAATAAACCTATTAGAAATGTTATTTTGAACTACAATAAAATTGTCTCTGATTTAAATATTGTTGTTAATACCCCTATTTCTTGAGATTGTAGCATTTCTAGCTTTTGCTATAAACCAGTTGGTCATGTCATTACTGGTAATTTTGATATCATAAAGGATAAACGTCTCAGGACCCTCCTAACTAAAGGACCTAAATATAGATTACCTTCCCTTATTGATTTTGACGCTTGTCGAACTCATATTGCGGAAGCTATTCAAGAATTCTGCATCAAATGGTGTCGACGAGAACATGCTGATGTTAATGCCCTTTCGGATTGGAAGAAATGTATTTTCAATATTATTGATACACGAATAACTTTTTACAAATCAAATAACCATCTTTTACCACCTCGACCTAGAGTTACATTTCGCTACTTGAAGAAAAACATTTCTAATTTTCATTCAGATTATGTTCTTGTTCCTGCTGACAAGGCATCAAACAGTGTAATCATTATTTGAAGATTGTATTATGTTGATGTTTTAAAGAAGGAGCTAACTGATTCAAAAACTTATATAACAGTTCAAACACTTGAAAAAGATATAGTCTCGGAACATGTAAAAATTTGCAATGATTTTAAGTCTGGTCCTAACATAAAACAACATAAACTTTCTACTTTGTACTGGATTCCGAAACTACATAAAAACCCTTATAAGTCACGTTTTATTGCCAAGTCTAGCTGTTGTACCACTACTAAATTATCTATACTTTTGACGTCCTGTCTTACTACGATCAAAGAACATGTTAAACGTTACTGTGATAAAATATATGAAAATTCTGGTATTAATGTTTTTTGGTCCATAAAAAATTCAAATGATGTTTTAACAAAACTTGAAAATGAACAGTATAACATTTCTTTACTGAGCTCTTATGATTTCTCTACACTCTATACTACTCTACCTCACCATCTTATAAAGGATAGACTTATTAAATTAATAGAAAAAACCTTTGCCAGAGAAAACAAAATGTTCATTGCTTGTAATGTTCAACGTTCATTCTTTTCGAATTCAGAAGTTGAACATTACACAATGTGGACTTGCTTTGATGTTTGTAGATCTCTTACCTTTCTTTTAGATAATATATTTGTGCGTTATGGAGATACCATATATCGTCAAGTTGTTGGTATACCCATGGGTACAAATTGTGCCCCTCTTGTTGCAGATTTGTTTTTGTATTGCTACGAGAGGGATTTTATGCTTAGCTTAAAACCTGATACACAGACCGATATTGTTAATGCTTTTAATAAAACTTCAAAGTATTTAGACGATATTTTGAATTTAGATAATCCTTATTTTGATACTATGGTTTCTTCAATCTACCCAAAAGAACTGTCTTTAAACAAAGCTAATCAATCTGACATTAATGCTTCATTTTTAGATTTGAATCTTTCAATTACAAATGATAAAGTTTCGTCCAAAGTATACGATAAAAGAGAAGATTTTAATTTTAAAATTGTTAATTATCCTTTTCTAGATGGGGATGTGCCACGTTCTACATCTTATGGTGTTTATATTTCTCAACTTATTAGGTTTGCCCGAGCCTGTTCTTTGCTTGAAGATTTTAACAGACGTAATTTAGTTATAACTGATAAACTTCTTAAGCAAGGTTACAGATATCACAAACTTCGGAAAACCTTTTCTAAATTTTATTATCGAAATTTACCTCTCATTAGTAAATATAATTGCAATCTACGGACGTTACTGCGACAAGGCATTTCTCAACCAGAATTTTATGGAAATGTTATCTACAAACTCAGGAAAATTCGGGGTCATATCCATTTTCATGATTTGTTTATAAAACGCATTAAAACATTTAAAAAGAAAGGTTATGATCCTATTATATTGCAACACACTGCATGTTTGGTTATCGACCCTTTTACAGTCGGTAGCTACGCTTCCCTCTTTGCTTGCGCGATGACAGGCCGAGGGTAGTACTCTATGATGGTATACTCTTAAACTTGGATACAGGAGGAGCTTACCAGACTCATGTATTATTTTTTCCCTGTCGTGCCCTTAACGGCTTACCTGCAGGTGCTCTGACTTCAGCAAAGTCATTGAGTACATATTTGACGGATTGTCACAGTTATTATGCTATGTTTTACATGTTGTCCTGTGTTCACCGTCGTCTATGTTGTGGGTAAGTCCAGCGGGGATACCTTTATTTACAATATTTGTAAAGCTAGGGTGACTTTGAGAGAAGTGCGAGGTTAGGACGTCCGTAAACCGGTTTAACCCCCCAGTGGTGTTTTTGCTGCTGACCGTGCCAAGGCGGTACTCTCTTTGTCACCCTTACTTTTGTTTGCCTTGCGTCTTTGTGCTTGTGGTTTGTTCATGTTGTGGAACGTTTGTCCCTGGTTCTTGTGTCTCTTTTGGTGTTTTCTGTGTTCATTTCGTGTGTGTGTGTGTGTGTGCGTGCGTTTGGGTGTGTAGTTGTGTGTGTGTGATGCTGTCTATCGGTGTTTTGGTGGTGGTTGCGTCTTGCATGTGGCTTTGCCTGCTTGACTTTACTACTTTGCCATATTGGAATGTTATCTATTGATATATTACTTGCAATGGCAACAAAAGATATGTTGGTTAAACAAGGTATTATTCCAGCTGATATTATGGAATAGTTTTTATTTTTTAAAAAATGACAAGAGTAATACCAATTAAAGTAGGTGTAAAGTATGATTTCTTATATTTAGAACCAGATGATGATGTTGAAGAAGTTATAAAAGATTATTCAAATTCCATGGTTTGTAGTCGAATTCCTAATAAAGAAAAGAAAAGTAATTTTTTACCTATTGTTACTGGTATTTTATTAACAGGTTTAACTATTTGGGAAATTATTAAGTTGATTCCAGCTCCAGTAGAATACCAACCCCATGAAATTCAAAGTAAATGGGAATCCTAGTTTTATTTTTTAAATTAAATAAATGGCAAGCGCTATAGCAATGATGGTTGGTGGAGCAATTACAAATGCATTAGCTTTTACCGGTAGTAATTTTTTATTTTCACATTTAGGAAAAGATTCAGATGAAGAAAGAGAAAGACATGATAAAGCTATGGAACAATTAGAAGCAGCAAAAGATGATTGGAATAAAAAAAGAACTCAAAGATTATATTATATTAATAAAGAAATGAAAAAAGAACATCACGCCGAACAAACATTTGTTGATGTTAATCAAGCTATGAAAGAGTATTATTATGCGACTGGAGGCAAGACTGAGATAGAGAGCTTACCCCCAGAACCTAAATTAAGTGATTTTTATACACCATCGGAAGACCAGAAAAATAGAGAGATTGCTTTTGTTATTAGTGGTATGGCATTAACTAGTTTTGTTGCTTGGAAATTGATATGATTGATTTTCTATATTTAAAAATGAGTGAGATGATGACCCAAAAGCAAAGTAAAGCACAAAAACAAGGTAAAGCACAAAAGCAAAGTAAAGCACAAATGCAAACAGAAATCACAGAAGAAGAATTTGAAGAAATGTTAAAAGAACAAAGTAAATATAATACAAAAAAGTGGTCTGATTTAAAAATAAATAAAATCTATACAATCATTGATTATAAAACAGTTGAAACAAGTAATGGTGAAAGTACAATATTAACTCTCAAAGACAATAGAAAAGTGTGGTGTCCTTCACATCTTGCTACTAAGATAGAGGATAAAGAACCGCCATTTTTTGTCAGACCACTTGGATTGAAACCATGTAAGAATAACAAGAAGAATAAATATCACGCTTATGATTTAATTTTTCTATGAAAATGGAAAAAATATACTATAGCTCTAAAGGATTTTGGAAAGGTAAGACAGCTGTTAGTAAGTTAGCAAAAGAAGCCAAAGTTAGTAATAAACGAGCATTAGCATTTCTAAAGAAACAAGCAGTATGGCAGGTGTATTTACCTGCACCAAAGAAAATAATAAGACCTAAATTTGATGTGTCTGCAAAGAATGAAGTACATCAATCTGATTTGTTGTTCCTACCTTTTAATAGAGTTAAAAATAAAACATATAAGTATGCATTGACATTAGTAGATGTGGGAACAAGATATAAAGAAGCTGCACCATTGACATCAAAAGACAGTAAAGAAGTTGCCGCTGCTTTTGAAAAGATTTATAAAAGACATTTGAACTACCCCAAATTATTACAAGTTGACCCAGGGAGAGAATTTATGGGCGTTGTTTCTCAACTAATCGCTAAACATAATGTTAAAATAAGAAGAGGTAGAAAAGAGATACATAGAGATCAAGGAATTGTAGAGAGATTTAATAGAACTTTGGCTGAAAGATTGTTTGGTTATCAGTATGCTAAGGAGATTGAAACGCAGAAAAGAAATAGAGAATGGGTTAAGAGATTACCAGATGTTGTTAAGGCTTTGAATAAGGAGACAAAAAACCTTCTCCAATTATAACAAGAAAAGTTGATACTGAAATATGTCCTCTTGCAAATGTTAGATATTTATATCAACCTGGAGAATTAGAAGGAGGTGGTAAGAGAAGAGCTACTGACCCAATATGGTCAGTTGATATTCATAATATAGATTATCATATTATTACACAAGGGATAAGAGTATATTATTTGAAATCTCCTGCACCACAGAGAGGGTTTGTCAAAGAAGAACTTCTTATTGTTCCTGCTGATACCCATACGCGTATGTCGTAATTCCATCTAGTGATGTGTATCTTTTAGTGTCCAGAGGAGAAAGTGTAATTTTATTTATTTTTAATCCATATATATTATGTTTTATAGATCTTAGCATGTTCATTGAATGTGAATATTTTTTTATTGAATAATGAATCCTTATAGTTTTCAAAGTTTATTTGTTTTTTGATTACATATTTCTTTGTGCCTTTAGATATTTTATTACTTCTTCATCCGCTCTTAATACCGAATATAGTTTAGGTCTTAGACCTACATATTCAGCTATAGTTACACCTACACATTCATCTTTAAATTTCCCTATTACTTTTTTTATTGTTTTTCATTATGTAAGAGGTGATATTTAGGATAATCAGATAGATCATATTCATCTTGCATTTGAAGCATATCTTTATAAACATCTTTAGTTTTTATATCTAGTAATAAACTATCAGTGTCAGTGTATAACATGGTGCAGTTTTCATTATATCTTTTTTTCAATGTGTTGTAATACCAATCATACATTAACTCTTTTGATAAATCTAGAATAGAGAATCCAACATATATTGGTTTGTCTAACGTTAGTTTTGTATTATTTACGTGGAGTGCAGATAACTCATCAGAGAACTTTACACGTCTGTTAAAATTTGGTTTTGATATTATTTTTCTAAGTTTTTCATTTCGACTTTCATCTGTTTTTATAAGTTTTATATCTACTCTTTTGCGTAGGTTTTCCATAGTTTTACCGAATACTGAAACGACCATTAATTTATGAAAGTCTTTTTTAAATGCTGATTTAGCTTTTTTCCTTAGTTCTGTATTGAGACGGATATACGGTTCCATCCAAGGTTTTTCATTGAACTCGAGGATTCTATGATATTTTGTTACTTTTAGACCTAGTTCCTGATATAATTGTAGATTCCTATGGTGTACTATATACTGTTTCTTATTCATTAGATTAGGGATAAGCTTTTCTACCTTTAAAATACTGTTGTTATCTAATAATTCTTTTTGATATTCTGAAAGCCATTCATATTTCACTGAAAGTTTTTCTGGAGCAAGTGGATAATCATTATGTTCTTTGTGTAAATGTTTAGGATATTCTAAATCAACTTCTAAGATCCATCCTTTATTTTTAGGACGATTCTTAACTTTACTCGGATTAATCCATTTGAAACCAGAGTATGGAAGTGGTCTTGACATTGAATGACCGTATAAATTATTTGCATCTAGATACATTATATAATTATTCTCTTTATTTTTATCATAATCTTTTACTAAAGGATTATTGGCTTTTGCATATCGCTTTGAAACCATACTTATTCCACCTCTCATTCCTTTTTCTATAAAGAGATGCATATCTATATCTGTTAATAATTCTAATTCTATTTTAGTTTGTTTAAGTAGAGCATCCCAGGATAATCCTGGTGCTGTGTAATAATGTAGAGGATCTAATTTATGAGTGTTCATACAAGTTTTTCTAAATCTTTGAAATATATCAGCTAGTAAGAGAACATTCGTTTTTAAATACAGATCATGGTGATCACCTATATTTTTACAGTTGTATTCTTTCCATACATTTTGAGCATGGTCATAATCTTCTTGTTTGATACTTTCATCTGATAGAGAACTATAAAACTTTTCTATAGGAGGTAATTTAGTTTCATTAAATCTATCAAAGGAATCTATATATTCATATGGATAAACACCTTTACGTAAAATTAAATTAAAATTATCATCAAACTGACTTTTAGTTATTTTGAAATCTTTTTTATCTGTTACGTCTACTAATTTCTCTAATGATGATGCCATAAATTGAAAGCTGTCTAAGAATTTCAATTGTCCTCTACTAAATGAAATATACTTTTCTGTATTATTTGCTATACAAGAAATCTTACCACTTGTAGTAGTATGTATCTTTTGCATTATAAGATGACCATCATAACCTTTTAGATTATGAAAGACAACAGGTATTTTAGTTGAATATGGTTTTATCTTTAGTTTTAAGTTGCATGTTTTATGTGCTGCACCTCTGTATTCACCTGTGAAATGACAGTGGTCTCTAACTTTGTCTTTTAATATTTCTTCTTCACATATCCAGCAATGAGTTGCGTTTTTAAAATCTTCTGTATTTTGTTTTGTCATAATCAATGGTTTAGGATGTTTAAATATGTTGTTAATATTTCTACTTCATTTTCTAAATGATTTAGAAAGATTTCTGCAGTATTTTCTCCTCTGTATATGATAGGTTCTTTCTCTATTTTACCATCATATCTAACAACTTGATATCCAAATCCACATGCTTCGTGTTCACTCGTTATTTTTGTTTTATCTCCTTTTTCTCTGATTTAGGTTTTATTATACTTTCAAAATCTGCATAGATTACATAAGGTACAGGCATTTGGTTTTGATGGTTTTTTAATTTAGTTGTATCACCTTTTTTAGGCGTTTCTATTCTTAAAGATGTTTTATTAATTCCTTCACAATCTTCTTTGTGTTTAGTAAGTAAGTTTTCTTTTGAAAAGCTATATAGACAACGATCGCAGAAATGTGTTTGTTCTCTGTGTTTGTTTTAAACCATAAACCGGTTTAAACCCCCCGGTGACTTTTGTCACTGACCGTTCCAAGGCGGTACTTCCATCTTCCCCTATTGTATGTTTGTTTTGTCTTTGTGCGTCTCTTGTTGTTTTTTCTACCTATGTACATTTGCTGTTTCCTTGTGTTGCTGTTCGGGCGAGTGTTTGTTCTGTATGTGGTGTTTCCTGCATGACTCATTTTTGTACTTTTTTTTATCATAGAGTAATCTATTGAGATTCTTAATCCAACAGTAGTGATATTTTTCATCTTCTGAAATCAAAAGTAAGTTTATTCTTTTAATCTCTTTAGATTGATTCGATATATAATATGGAAATACTGACTTTGTATATCCATATACATTTATTGCAAGATTATTTTGTTTTTCTATTTTTGCTATCTGTGTTAATGGTGTGGGAGTTTCAATATCTTTTGTATTAAGAATATGTTTATAATCGGGATAAGATGAGGGTCTCTCAGAATGTTTACATGTAGGATAAAGAGCAGAAACTATTGATCTGAATAAACATGCATCATCTTTATTTTTTACATTGATTATTGCTTTCTTATTTTTTAAAAAGATAGGTAGGTCTATATATGAAGAACCTTTTAATGGTTCATATTTTGCGATGTTCAAATACAGTATTTTACAGTGATCAATTTCTAAACCTGAAGCTGTGTTTGTGAATTTCTCAATCCATAATTGTAAATAAGAAGTTTGTTGATTATAATATTCTTCAATATTTTCATCATTCAATACAGCAGCTTGTAGTCCATGATTTGAAGAGTCAACAAATTTCTTATAACCATTAGGCTCATCATGAAAGAATTGAAGAGAAAGACCTACTGAAAACTTAATACCATTATATTTTTTTATATCTTTTTTTTATTTGCTTTATTATCTTAGACTTTTTATCATTAAATAGTATACTAGGATCTTTATAACTATTAGCGTTAATTATGTATGTTCTAAAATAATTACATTTTGGTTGGTCTACTAATTTAATAGGATCTCTTTCATAAACAATATTTACTTTGGATTCTTTAGAGTCCATTTATTTAGATTAGATTTTTAATTATGTATTTTCTTTTATTTTTTTAAAACGATATTCCTTGGGATAATTAGGATTTCTTTCTATGAAGGAATCAAATGCTTGTTTATATTTTTCTTTATTTTCTCTATAGTGTTTTTGTCTCATTGGGTTTTCACATTGTTTACACGCACATCTAACTCCCATTGGTTTATTTTTATCTTTAGAATATTTACTTAGTAATTTGTATTCATTACATTTTGAACAAACTTTTCCTTCTATCATTTTTAAGGGGTCAATTTTAGTTATCCCTATTTTTAGATAAATAATACATTCCAAAGGTAGACATAAATCCGAATATAAATCCAAAATATGGAATTATAATATCCAATATATTTTTATTATTTTTTTTTTATCCCAATTAATTAAATCATCCCAACCACCATTTTTATTTATCCAAAATTTAAGATATTTTTCAATATATTTTTCTGTATAATCAATAATAAATTCTACCATTTTTTCCATATCATTTATATAACATTGTTTTGCTAAATATCCTGAAAAATAGAATAATACAATAATTCGACCCCAGTTTATAATATTATCTGAGAACATTTCATCTATAACGCTATGAAGTACTCTATTAATAGATTGTTCTGTTATAGGATCTTTTAAAAATGTATCATGGTATAAACGTTCTAAATTAATATTTTTACAATGTCTTATTATAATATTATTTAATTTTTTAAATTTTAAATAATGACTTTGTTGTTTTCCCAATAAATAATTATAAATATAATTTTCTAACAATATACGAGACGTTATTTTATTAATACACATTATATTATATTCTTTTTGTTCTTTTAACATTTCTTCAAAATCTTCTTCTGTGATTTCTGTTTGGTTTTTCACTTCCATTTTTAATTTTTTTTTTTTAATTTCTCAACCCCTGAAATATCTTTGTGGCCCTCCCTACTGGCCCTCCTTAATTATTTTTTTTCTAGAGGGGAGATACTAGGGGGTATAATTTTTTTTAAAAAAAAAATCTACTTTCTCTACCCCTGAATTATTTCTTGTGACCCTCCCTACTGGCCCTCCTTAAAAAAAATTTCTAGAGGGGAGATACTAGGGGGTATAATTTTTTTTAAAAAAAAATTCTACTTTCTCTACCCCTGAATTATTTCTTGTGTCCCTCCCTACTGGCCCTCCTTAAGTTTTAGATTTTTTTTTCTAGAGGGGAGATACTAGGGGGTATAATTTTTTTTTTTTTTTTTTTTTTTCCTTATTGATATATATACCTAATGGGGAGCGAAGCGAAGCGTGTACTGGCCCATCCGAGTGAGGCGAGCCGAGCCGAAGGCGAGGCGAGACGAGCGAGGGTGGGCCAGTACCCCCATTAGGTATATATATCTATTCCACTCTGAAAATCGGCGTTTAAAGGGTTAATATTGGTAAGATTTTACATTCTACAAGTATCGCATTATAACTTGTATTCCCTAAATCATCGTATAAGAGCTGTTTACCCGTATATAAGATATACGTTTACGTTAGACCCAAAACCAATCGAAAGAATATATGTATAAAAGTTTAAATACGGAGCACTTGACCGAATTTTCGATTATAGATATTTTCATCTTTTTACTTCGTTGATACAGCTTTGTAAACGGAGTAGACCCAGATCAATCAGTTCCTGTTGGAGCTTACATATCGAGCCGTCTCATCTGGATCTACTCTATTTGCCTGAAAACGCGTTTATATGAGGTAAAGGGATAAGGCACATAGAATCTAATTAGACGTTGTTCGGTTACCAACCGTTAATTTTAGCATTTCAAAATATATTGATCCGAGAGTGATTTGAAAATTATTACGACATAGCAATCGTTAAAGCCATACATGTATAAACAGCGCCAAAAATTATGGTCAGAATCGTTTATCGAGACTAGAAGCGTTGGCTAACACTTTCTATATTCTATATAGATGACGTCATCGACTAACGAGGTATTTTCGGAAGCACCGGGGCCTGAGCTCAGTAGAGACCCCGATATCCATTTCCCGCGGAAAATGAACATTTTATACAGCGGGAGTACCGATTGAAGAGATGGTTTATATAAAAGGTTTATATAGTTTTGAGTATGTTACGTACAAATCTGGCAAATGATCTGGACCCTAAGTAAACAAGAAGCGTTTTAAGCCAATGCCTTTAGCAGACGACAGAAGGGATCTTCTATAGAGTATATATATATATCGTCTGGGTTAATAGTATATAATCTATAAGCATTGAGCGATGAGAATCGCGGGTACTCATTAGAGCGAAATAAAATTTGAACTATATCGCGCAATGAGTACGGAATATTACTAAAGTTGATTAGATGTCACTTTTAAGCGGAAGCGTATTACACACAAATTCTATGGTAACATTGCACCGTTTACAAGCGGCCTATATCGTTGTATACTCTATCTGTGTGTCTGTCTGTCTGTCTGTCTGTCTCTGTCTGTCTGTTTGTCTATCTCTCTCTGTCTGGCTCTCTCAATCTCTCTCGTCTGTCTGTCTCTGTCTATCTGTCTGTCTGTCTGTCTGTCTCTCTCTCTCTCTGTGTCTCTCTGTCTCTGTCTCTGTCTCTGTCTCTCTCTGTCTCTGTCTCTGTCTCTCTCTCTCTCTCTCTCTCTCTCTCTCTCTCTCTCTGTAATTCTGTTTGATTCTTTCGACACGGAACAATGTCTTTTTAGGATGCAATATTCTATAAGAAAGTTTGGCTTTTAGTTTGACTGCTTCCAAATATGAGAGAGAGTAATGACACGTGACGAGCCTAATGTATACTCTGTATCTGTAAATGACTCGGTTCGTAAAATTGAATGTAAATGGAGAGGAAATTTAAAAAAAAATGGCGAAATGATATATTACGTTTTATTAGCCCCGCTCAATACAGTGTGACGGGGATTATGGCGGTCCCCCGGTTACACTTTACAATAATGGCATTTCAATTAAAATCGGTAAACGACTGTTGTCAATGTAGCATAATTAAAAAGAGTAGTAAAGTCAGAAACCCGTTGATGACTCATTCTTGGTCCATTTTCTTCTTATTTTATAATCTGGGGATAGTGTCAATTAAACGAAAATTCTAAGAGTGTCGTATACCGGTTGATTACAGTAACAACAAGCTCCTCGATGACGAAATCTATCTCCACATGCGGAACAATATGTATGTCCGCAGAGACTCAGCGCTACCGAAATTCCGTTTTCCATACAAATCTTGCAGATAGTACCCTCATCGTTATCCGTTTCACCACTGACTCGTGCATCGCTTTGTACGTGTAATACAGTTGCCCTCGTTTCAACCCCCGATTCTCTATTTAACCGTTCAGGAATATGACCCTTGGAACCGCTTTCTAAATTCGACAGAAGAACATCGACGATATGTTTTGCCTCCACGATTAAAAGGCAATTTACTAGAGATTGAAAGGCGTCGGGTCCCCTCTTTTGCACGACGCTTAACAATTGTCTGGTTCTAGAATTCGCGCGAACTTCGCATTCTATTTCCTCTCTCATACCCGATGTCAAGATATTCTGTTCGACTAGAACATCAACTATGCTGGATACTTGTTCCGACGTTAAAGACTCGACGATGGTCGTCCAGCTTTTTCTTATGGCATTTCTGTGAACTTGTTCCATGGCTGACTAGAGAAGGAGTGAAGCCTCGCCTATCGGAGTTGGATATTAAATAGCCCATCAGTGACGTCAGATGATCTACCATCCCGTTCGCTTATATCTCGAATGCGTAACCTTATCTTTCTTGGACCGTTTGGTAATATTTCGCTTTTGATACGTCTTTGATAACTTTTCTATATTTCTAATGATACGTCGCTTTTTGGTAACGCTCCATTTGCGTTTTGGGATGCCGGGAGGCGGTGGGATTCTCTTGTCTCTAGCCATGATTAAAAGTGTCAGAGTTTCAGTACGGAATGAAAGAATATCGACGCGTTTTGCCGTTTTATTCGTCTTCCTCGACATAGCTGTCATCCTCTTCGCTGTCTTCTTCTTCTTCTTCTTTGTTGGTGTCGTCATCAGTGACGTCATCATCTTTCCCTTCCACGATCTCTTCGAAATGATGTTTATACTTCTTTAAACTCAACCGGATGGCTTTCTCTAAATTCATATCTCGCTCGAGGTATTTCTCGATCGTATTCCTAATTTTGTCATGAAGATAACCGTCTCTCAATTTAAGCAACAATGACAGCAAGACGGCATATTTCGACATATTTCTTCTCGTAGAGCTTGATTTCCTTTTTCAGTAGCCTTTTTGGTGGATAGTCCTCGCTTTTGGTATTTGACCACTTTTTTCCGTATTTCATCTTCGTTATGGTCCCTCTCGTATTGCGCTAGTTTCTTGTAAACGGTATTTTCTTCATCCATGTGTTGGAATATGACGTCATCTTCTTCGGAATGGAATTTCATCCTTTTACGCGGCAGTTCTTCTGATCGATCCTCGCGTTCCGGACACCAACGTTTTACGTGATAGTGTAGGTCGTAACCGCGTTCAAAGACCACGCCGCAGTCGTCGCAAGAAAGCATGGTATCTGGGTTTAATTCTTTCTGGTTACTATCGAACTGTTCACTTTGAGTGACGTCTCTCGAATGATCGGAAACGTCTTTAATGATCGGATTTATCGCCCTAGAGACGGCTGACACGTCTGTGTCTGGATGTATGCGCGGTGTTTCCGGTATCGTATTCGGAACTTAGGTTTGACTTGTAAGGGTGGGCGGTGGTCTAGGATCATCTGGCCATATGACATCCCTCTGTAATCTCCTGGTTTCTGGTGTCGTAGGCTTAAGGTCAAGAAAGAAGAAATGGTACGGTTGTTTTGTCGCTTTGGCGAATAGTTTCATGAACATTTCGCCATTTCCGGGATACATTTGTCTCGCGAGAGTCAAAGTACACTGGCGGTCTACCGGATTGTTATATAAGACCATGTACTGGGTATTTCTCTTTTGCATCGGATCTTTAACTCTGTAAAGGTTCTGATTGATCGAGATCACTGATAACGACCTATGATGACTGCCCTCAGTAAACAGACCCGTGATACGCTTATCCTTCCCCGCCTCGGAGTAAATGTCATCTAATATCAACAAGTTATTGATGTTAGGCTCAAAGAAATCGTCAACATCTAGGTCAGTGCGAATGCCTCGCATAAATTCCACTCTGGATAAGACTGTGATCTCGATGACGTCATACAAAGGTTGCCACCTTTTGTACAGGTAAACGATTCTCTGTATACCGGGTCGAATTCTATCGGAATGTTTCTGCAGTAAGGTCTTGACAAAGGTCGTCTTTCCGCAGGCTGAAAGGGAGAAAACTCGATGAAATTACCGCTTATATGGGAACTACGTTTGTTGTTTATTGAACCAAAATTACTGTAGTAATCTAAATATTATAAGATATAATTCCCCGTTGGACCGGAAATCATCGTGGTGAATGGGTGCAGCAGAATAGTAGGTTCCGCGTTATCCCGACTTGCGCCTGGCGATGGCAGAATAGAAGTAGAAAGCGCTCGCTGAGGAGTAAACGATTCTTGAGGAGAAGGATACGATTGATTAGAACCATCATGCATTTGTCTCTGGTGTCGTAACATATTATCCTTCCTAGAAAAATCTTGATGACAATCCGGACATTTCATCGTGTTCACGCGTGCGTCACTCTACACTAAATGACAGATATGGAGTCAACACGAATTAAATATAGTCTTCACCTAATTATGATTATTTCGGATGTCTTGCCAATAACCGGATTCCGGCTTTTTCTCCGTGGTTTGCTCCGCAGTTAGCCTACATTCTTTTCCTTTTTTAATAGACCCTGGCCTCGTAGCATGCTTTTAGCTCTGGCCACAGTGCTATCCACCGGAAGCATGGGTTTAATGCGAAGTTTAGGCCTAACGAACATGTCCGCGTTTAGAGGTTTGGCGGGTGTCTTCCATCTAGTTTCAAATATATCCGTCTTTGATCGTTTGACGGATGTCTTCGGCTTTGTTTTATTCGACGTTGAACGTTTGGTGGGCGTTTTCATTTCAAATATATCCAGATATCTTGTCATGTTGACTCCTTTCCCGCTAAACTGCTAATGAGCCGGTTGTGTTAAGAGTCGCCTTTATCTAGGATATCGGTGTAACCATAGGGCGCGGAAATAAAAAAAAAACAATCAAAAAAACCGACGTTGACCTAGGTTAGTCCTCCGAAGATCTTATTTCGTTTCCTATAGCGTAACGTAGATAACGACGTCTTAATAGTCTAGGGATAAGGCCATGCCACATCAACAGTAAACGTTTCTTGCGAGTCAGTGACACCCATTCGCTTTTCAAAGTCCTGAGTAAACGTCTGTGACGACTAAAATAGTTAAAGTCCCTTTCTAAAATGGGTATTTGTCCGTCCACTATCTGTTTAACTATTATCTGAATGGAAAAGTAGTAAAGTCAAGCAGGCAAAGCCACATGCAAGACGCAACCACCACCAAAACACCGATAGACAGCATGACACACACACACACAACCACACACCCAAACGCACACGCACACACACGAAATGAACACAGAAAACACCAAAAGACACACAAGAACCAGGGACAAACGTTCCACAACATGAACAAACCACAAGCACAAAGACGCAATGCAAACAAAAGGAAGGGTGACAAAGAGAGTACCGCCTTGGCACGGTCAGCAGCAAAAACACCACTGGGGGTTTAAACCGGTTTACGGACGTCCTAACCTCACACTTCTCTCAAAGTCACCCTAGCTTTACAAATATTGTAAATAAAGGTATCCCCGCTGGACTTACCCACAACATAGACGACGGTGAACACAGGACAACATGTAAAACATAGCATAATAACTGTGACAATCCGTCAAATATGTACTCAATGACTTTGCTGAAGTCAGAGCACCTGCAGGTAAGCCGTTAAGGGCACGACAGGGAAAAAATAATACATGAGTCTGGTAAGCTCCTCCTGTATCCAAGTTTAAGAGTATACCATCATAGAGTACTACCCTCGGCCTGTCATCGCGCAAGCAAAGAGGGAAGCGTAGCTACCGACTGTAAAAGGGTCGATAACCAAACATGCAGTGTGTTGCAATATAATAGGATCATAACCTTTCTTTTTAAAGTTTTTAATGCGTTTTATAAACAAATCATGAAAATGGATATGACCCCGAATTTTCCTAAGTTTGTAGATAACATCCCCATAAAATTCTGGTTGAGAAATGCCTTGTCGCAGTAACGTCCGTAGATTGCAATTATATTTACTAATGAGAGGTAAATTTCGATAATAAAATTTAGAAAAGGTTTTCCGAAGTTTGTGATATCTGTAACCTTGCTTCAGAAGTTTATCAGTTATAACTAAATTACGTCTGTTAAAATCTTCAAGCAAAGAACAGGCTCGGGCAAACCTAATAAGTTGAGAAATATAAACACCATAAGATGTAGAACGTGGCACATCCCCATCTAGAAAAGGATAATTAACAATTTTAAAATTAAAATCTTCTCTTTTATCGTATACTTTGGACGAAACTTTATCATTTGTAATTGAAAGATTCAAATCTAGAAATGAAGCATTAATGTCAGATTGATTAGCTTTGTTTAAAGACAGTTCTTTTGGGTGAAGGCATTCCATCTGTCCGGTGGTTATGGAACGGATCATCGTGCGTCTATGACTAGGCGTCTCCTTCCCCAGGGCGAGTAGATAATGTATTCTAAGAAAGATCAGTTCAATCTATGTTTTATCTACGAGGTTTCTTACCTTGTTATAGAATGCCGTTCTTCCATATCATAAAGTATGACCTAATTGGAACGATCGTGCTGTTGAAAGAATTTTGGAGTAAGAGGAAATGTCTCTTGAGGAGGGAGAGGCGGTGCCTCATGAGGAGGAGGAGGAGGAGGTACTGCCTCATGAGGAGGAGTAGGAGGAGGAGGCACTGCCTCATGAGGAGGAGGAGGAGGAGGAGGAGAAGTTACTGTCTCATGAGGAGGAGGAGGAAGAGGCATTGTCTCATCGCTGCCTCATGAGGAGGAGGAGGAGGAGGTACTGCCTCATGAGGAGGAGGAGGAGGAAAGAGTAGTGAAATTTGTCAAATTCAGTTTTAAGAAAAAAACAAACAAATGACGAGTGTCAAAAGGGTTGGATCCACGAGGCCTAACGATCTGGATCCAAACTGTAAATATCGATCGAGTCCCGAATGGCGACATAAGGGTTGGAAGTGAATCTAATCTGATTTAAGTTTTAAGCGATTTCGAAGTAAAGAAATAAAAAATGACGAGTGTCTAACGGGTTGAATCCGAATCAGACGAGGCGTAACGATCTGGATCCAAACTGACTGCAAATATTTTGAAGCGTGGTCGAGGCTATCCGGTCGCGTGGGCAAATAAAAATCTGGGGTGGACGGGTCTGTAATTGTACCCGGGCCATTGAAGAAAAGGTCAATACTCCCCCTATAGAAAATCGATCGAGCAGTAAACACTTAAAGTGGACAGGGGACACGCGTCTAATAAGGTTTGATTTAAAAAAGCGATATTAATATCGGATTAAACGAGAAGGATATTGTAAACTCGTGGAAGGTATCGGTATCCAAACTGTATTTCTAACGCTTGAAGCGGTCAGCTCGCGAGGAGGTTGCCCTACCGCTTCTATGGAATGTGGGATGGTCGACGTAAATGATCTAGGTGACTGACCGCGCCAGTCGTAAGGTCTAGGGTGACCTGACGGCAATCGATACTTCCGGTGGGATGGGTGGCCTTGACCTCTAACGTTCTAGGACTGTGCTCCCCTAGTGTGACGTCAACTATTGACAATGAGAGGGTCGGCTCTATTGATCTAGGGTGGTGCCGTGCCCTATTGTTCTAGTCCATTGACCGGACATAGGATACCCATTGTGACGTCATCTATGGAATGCGGGAGGATCGGCTCTATTGTTCTAGTGTATTGACCCTATTGTTCTAGGGTATTGACCCCATTGTTTCTCGAGGTCAATGACCGGTCAATAACCCCTCCCTATTGTGACGTCATAGGTCACGTGACAGGGGCTGCAGGGCTGCAGACATTCTGCCCAACGCCTCGCACCCTACTACTAATTGTTGTCAAAAGTACTTGGTCTTGTTATTCATTTGTCTATTGTATGGCATATTTACAAACGCTGAATTAAGTTATGGAAAGCACAGATATACTAGACGTTGAATTATAAAGTCTCATTTGAAGGATTAGGTCCAGTGGTGGATTGAACACGTAACCCCTTGCATTGTAGTCTCGAGTTATACAACTTGATCACATCTGCCAGTACCGTTAATGTGGAAACCTGTATGTGACATTGGTATGAATGCATGAAAGTTTGTAGCTGAATAAAGAGGCAAGGGTGAAAGCATTCTGTGTATGTTTAAGTTGTATCATTGTTGCTAGATATTACATGTACAATGACAGGCAGCTAATTGTACAAAGTGACAATAATATGGATAGACAGTCAATCTTGGAGCATTATAGCTTTAATTTGCAAGTTGTTGATGCACATGATTTGCAAAATAAATGAATTTGTGGTCTGACCAATAGGTTTCAACAACATCTGAGATACCATCAGTGTTTGTGAATATCAAATCTAAAATTGATCCATAATCTGTTGTTGCTGTGTGTATCCGTTGTTCACATCCAATTGTTTTTTCAAGCCAAGTACAAAGCCTATTGTTGGGATCCGACACATTTGTATTAAAATCCCCAACCATGATAAGATCTATGGAGGGCTCAATAAGCTTAAAGAGGTGTTCATTAAATGTTGCTTGAAAGAGTGACAGAGACAGAGATGGTGCTTTATAAACAACGACTATCTGTTTTTGCTGTAAACTGGTGTTGACCTTCAGATAAATGAATTCTAGCTTGATGTTACTGTAAGTCACACACTGCACTACATGTATATCATTTCTAACATAGACCACCAATCCATGTGAAGGTCTGAGATGATGACTGCTTTCAGTTTGGTCATTTCTTATCAACTGAAAACCATCAATCATGTAGTCTTGATCCTCATCTGTGAGACACAAACGTGATTCAGCTAATGCAAGTATATGAGAAGACATTGCATTTTGGTCAGCTTTGACATCATTAAAGCGGCGATGAAGTGACCTGCAATTATTGAAGATGACGTTGAAATGTGTCCTACAATTAAATGAATCTGAAGGCTGGAAACACAGTTTCAGCATAGCATTTGCTTGCAATCTAGTCATCTCCGTATCTACTTGATGATCCACAGTTAAGGCTAATTCATAGAAATTCAATATTTGAAGTTTCTTGATAGACCTGACCCTGCTCAATGCAACATAATGCAAATGTGGAACTTTTCTTACTTTACGCTAGGATAGGTCTATAACAACTTTGTCTAAAGTGCTTCCTTGAGCACGATGCACAGAGCGACCAGCTGATGGTTGGAGAGGGAACTGTATTCTTTGAAATGTTTTCCTGTTATAAATGAATGATCTTTCAATGTCAAATATTGGTGTCCATGTAGTATCTATGTTTCTGCCATACAGTCCTCTGCTCAAGTATTTTTGTCTTGTATCAGATCCAGAGTTTGCATCATCAAACTGAACCCAGATAATGCTTGGTCGGTTTGTTTCTTGCTATTTGTACTCAATGTATTTAATAATGCATGATGCCCCATTTGCAAGTCCATCTTCAGTTTTGATGTTAACTGTTAAATCATAGATCATGTCAACTACCATAGTCAATGAACAATGCAAATATTCTGAAAATGGGTGATCCCTCGAAAGCAAAAGTAGAAATGCAAAAAGAGAAAATTGCAGACTCGGTTTTATTGAGAGTTTGCAGTTTTGCTTGGGTCTGTTCGCAACTTGGCTATAGCAATCAACTGTTTTTCTTTAGACAGTTTTGGAGACAGAACAGTGTCGTGGCATGGTATAACTGCTTTTTCACTGCTGGAACTGGTTATAATTGAATCATTGAATAGATGCATGAAAAAATTCTCAGCAAACAAATGAGGAGAATGTTTGTCATATGCTGGTGAGGATGTGTTAATTGTGCATTCTTTTAATTTGGCCATATCGTCATTTGTCAATACATTTTTCCTCAATCTGTTCAGCAATTCTGCAAAGTCCATGTCATCCTTCTGTCTCATGATTTCAGTGAGTTGGAACATTTTGAAATTGTCTTGCCAAAGGTTTGCAGACAATGCAGCAGTTCCATGCATCATGTCATTGAATATCCACTTTCCACTGACAGGTTTCAACTGATACAGATCACCAACTACTATAACACTAACACCTCCAAATGGTTTCCTTGTGCCTTTCAGTTCTTGAAGTCTCTGATCAATGAAACTGAGCATTGCATTGCTTACCATTGAGATCTCATCAATTATGACCACACTCAAATTTCTGTATTTAGAGCGAAATGAATTCAGATTATCACACGTCAAAGTCTGATCTGACTGCTTGAACTTTTGTTTGAAGGCAGATGATATGGTCGATCCATTTATGTTGAAAGCAGCTTTCCCAGTGAATGCACACAGAAGCACACAGATTTCATCAACATCTTCACCTTGTTTCAAATTAAACACTCTATACAAAGTCTGGTACAGAGCTCTTATCACTACACTTTTACCAACACCAGCTCCCCCTGACAAGAAAGCAAATAGAGGCTCATATTTAGATTTTATCCAATGAATTACATGATTGTAGAAATGTATTTGCTTGCTATTCAAGGATCTAAGAAGTTTCCTATCGTCTTCATCACTCAATATTTTATCATTTGTACTGATTTGTGGAGCGGAGACATAGCAACCAATTTCATGGCCTATGTCATATTCTCTATGCTCAGTAATCCTGTCTGGATTGAAATAGATGAATGACTCTGAATCTACAGTTTCCTCTTCAGCAGTATCACCCTCGATTTGTTGTGTACTTGGAGCAATTTCATCAAATGCATCATAGTCCGTCTCTGCCATATCCCTGGCCAGCCCAAGCTCATCTGCATGGTGTTCATATTCTCTACACCTTCTTTCGATCATGCTTTTCATATGAAGGAAGCTATCCTTATATGTGTCATGGTTGCACAGCAAGTCAATATTTTCATCTCTCCATGGGTAAAAAAGTAGTAGTTTTTCTCTATAATGATTTTCTTCATCAGTCTTCTTGTTAAAACGAACATAGCGTATAATTTTGTTCTTTTTACGTCGTCTTATTTTTATGCCATTGCGCAAGGTCAATACAATTTCATCTGCATCAAAGTTTACTTTGTTTAATTCAGTATCAGAGTCATCCTCATTGTTTTCTTCATCACGGTCTTCTGTCTTTTCTGGGTACACAATGTCCAACTGAGACACATAGTCTGCTATGCACCAATTACTTAAAGATTGAGGACGTTTAGAGTACCGCTTTATAATATTATCTGACATGATATCTGTTGAGTTATCTGGCAACTCTTCAAGGAGAGACATTGGTTTCAGTAGTTGAATACGTTTAGTTGCAACTGATGTGTTTAAGAATACAATATCTCTTGTGGCTTTTGTCAGAGGCATCTGTAGTATCAAGTACACAGCTTCTTGTGCACTGACTTCTGCACTTTTGGAGAACACATTACCAATATGCCATATTTATGTCCATATTACCATTTTTGGCTTCTTTGACTGCTGCATGCATGAAGTTACTCATTCCTCTTTGCAATTTACTAATGTACGATACAATATACATGGCACATGCATATGGATCAAGAACAAACTGAATATCAATATTAGCCCTCCGGGCTTTCAAGACATTTGGGTTGTACAAATTGACACGAATCTCCTTTGGTGTACGCTTCAGGAAAACTTTAGAAGCAGAAAGTGAGCTTCGAATGCATTTCAAGTAATCTTCTTCACTCATCTGTGCTACAGTTTCTAAAAATTGTGCAAATGTCATGTCTTAACCATTCTTTTGGTCATTCATCTTTTTCTGCAACTGTTTGTACATTTTAGAATACTTGTCATTATCAATTTCAAGAGGGTCCAGAACCATGGATGTTGGAAGTGGTGGCAGTGGGTATCCAAATCTGCAAATTTTATCTTCTTTTTTGCGACAAGTTCTAGTATGTTTATGAATTTGAAGTTCTGTCAAAAGTTTCATTTCATCATCATCATCATGATGACTGCATTGCAAATGGTGGTCCACGAAGGCAGTAATATCATTATTGCTGTTGATATTAAATTGTGGGGCATCTTTTATCCAAGCAATCATATGGATGTGTGGTGAACCTCTCTGTTGGAATTCAACTCTATAAAAAAAATCAGTGACTGTTCCAAGTTCATGGTCACTTTTCAAAACTAACTTGATAAATTCTTGCACTCTGTGATCAAAATATCTAGAGCAAGTAACAGGATATTTTTGAATAAGTTTTATTTTTTCTTCCCAAGAAAGACTTTTTATTTGTTCATCTGTATAATCCTTATCCAGATTCAGCTTTGCAAGCATTTTTAACAAATCACACCAGCTTGTGTCTGTTGATGACAGACATAAACCAAGTAGGCAAACCCAGCTGGCGTATCATGGCAAACACATCCTTTTTTCTGTTTTCTAAATATGCTGGTGAATTTCTTAGTTGCTTAAATATATAGTAACCTTCATCTTGTTTAATCATATTGTTCATAGTATTTGAATCCTTTGCTTGTGCAACAGTCATATTTTGTGTATCTCCTTGACATCTCCTAACTGCAAGAGACACTTTATCATTCAACTGTTTCATCTGTATTTTTTCAGCTTGAAAAATATATTTGGTACACAGTTAGCTGCACGTCTGTCTTTGCTGTGCAATTCCCATTTTGCAATATCACTATAGTGAACAGGTACTTGTCTATCTTCATTGTCAAGGCGCTTTTGGCCACAGTATATACATGGAAAGCAAAGATACTCTGAATCTTTGTCTTGATACAGACTTAAAGGTCTCTGACCTTCTCCTGGGGCAAATGTGAAACAAGAGGTTCTGTTCTCAATGTTTGCATCATCCAAGAGAGTATCAATATTACCAACATTTTCATTAAGAATGTCTTCTGTATCAGAATCATACAATTCTACATTTGATTGGTCATTTTTGGTGATTCTCCATTGAACTCTCTGCTTCTGATGAGATGTTACTATTTGAAACAAACTCATTCAAAATATCGCTGCAGTTTTCTGTTACTCTCTTTATCCATTCTTCATCAATATCTACATTTGCATTTTTGTACATATCACTGTTCTGCATGAGCCAATGAAGAGCAACTAACACTCGCAGAGGACGTACATTTTCTGAAAATGCACAAGTTTTGAAAGACATTTTTTTCTTTAGTTTTACAGCAACTGTTATATTTTCATCCAAAGGCCTCGGGAGAGCATTGACAACAGGCTGAATAGTAGTTTTTCTCTATAATGATTACTGGTACATTCACCACATTTCCTTTCACCGACAGCTGTCGACCTCTTGGTAGTTCTCTTATTTGCATGAAAGGTATTCGCAATGCAATCAATCGTTCTTCAAGTGGGTACAGATCTAACTGACTTGGTTTAGATGGCCAATGCATTCCATTGACAATAGATAACTTTGGAATTTTATGATTGACAATGCTATTTTTACATGTATAACATATCCATTATTTATTTTGGGCAAGTGTTGGACCCAAGGATACTTTTTTCAGTTTTTCCGTCAATGATTTTGTTTCAGATACACTTTGTCTGAACCACGTTTGATCACAACAGCTACATATGAATACTGGCCCAAATGAAATGCTTCAATGGAAATTATCTATACATGTGTCAATATCTTTACCATATTTTCGCATATTTGAATTTGACTTTTCTTGATCAACAAAGATGGCATTTTGGCGATTAATAGCCTTGGATGCTTTACTGCGTGCAGACTCCGATTCAACGTTTCTGACATTACTCCTCCATTCTTGTTTTGAGAGTATTTCCTGCATTAAATAATGTGGATCTGATCTGTCCTTTTTCTTTGACAACTTATTACTTTCATTTTCCCGTTGTCTGTACTCTGGTGATTGGCGAGACTGTCTCTTTTTCTCCAATGCCCACTGTTTAAATTGTTCAACCAACCTTGCTCTTCTTTTTTTGCAGTTTCATTATGTCTAAACTTGTCAGATTGTCTTGCTGTATTCATACATTTCAATGTTCGTGCTTTCTCAATTTTCTTGTTCTCAGGTACATCTCTGTAAATCGAAAAGTAGTAAAGTCAAGCAGGCAAAGCCACATGCAAGACGCAACCACCACCAAAACACCGATAGACAGCATGACACACACACACACACACACACCCACACCCAAACGCATACGCACACACACATACGGAATGAACACAGAAAACACCAAAAGACACACAAGAAACAGGGACAAACGTTCCACAACATGAACAAAGCACAAGCAAAAAGACGCGAGGCAAACAAAAGGAAGGGTGACAAAGAGAGTACCGCCTTGGCACGGTCAGCAGCAAAAACACCACTGGGGGTTTAAACCGGTTTACGGACGCCCTAACCTCACACTTCTCTCAAAGTCACCCTAGCTTTACAAATATTGTAAATAAAGGTATCCCCGCTGGACTTACCCACAACATAGACGACGGTGAACACAGGACAACATGTAAAACATAGCATAATAACTGTGACAATCCGTCAAATATGTACTCAATGGCTTTGCTGAAGTCAGAGCACCTGCAGGTAAGCCGTTAAGGGCACGACAGGGAAAAAATAATACATGAGTCTGGTAAGCTCCTCCTGTATCTAAGTTTAAGAGTATACCATCATAGAGTACTACCCTCGGCCTGTCATCGCGCAAGCAAAGAGGGAAGCGTAGCTACCGACTGTAAAAGGGTCGATAACCAAACATGCAGTGTGTTGCAATATAATAGGATCATAACCTTTCTTTTTAAATTTTTTAATGCGTTTTATAAACAAATCATGAAAATGGATATGACCCCGAATTTTCCTAAGTTTGTAGATAACATCCCCATAAAATTCTGGTTGAGAAATGCCTTGTCGCAGTAACGTCCGTAGATTGCAATTATATTTACTAATGAGAGGTAAATTTCGATAATAAAATTTAGAAAAGGTTTTCCGAAGTTTGTGATATCTGTAACCTTGCTTAAGAAGTTTATCAGTTATAACTAAATTACGTCTATTAAAATCTTCAAGCAAAGAACAGGCTCGGGCAAACCTAATAAGTTGAGAAATATAAACACCATAAGATGTAGAACGTGGCACATCCCCATCTAGAAAAGGATAATTAACAATTTTAAAATTAAAATCTTCTCTTTTATCGTATACTTTGGACGAAACTTTATCATTTGTAATTGAAAGATTCAAATCTAAAAATGAAGCATTAATGTCAGATTGATTAGCTTTGTTTAAAGACAGTTCTTTTGGGTAGATTGAAGAAACCATAGTATCAAAATAAGGATTATCTAAATTCAAAATATCGTCTAAATACCTTGAAGTTTTATTAAAAGCATTAACAATATCGGTCTGTGTATCAGGTTTTAAGCTAAGCATAAAATCCCTCTCGTAGCAATACAAAAACAAATCTGCAACAAGAGGGGCACAATTTGTACCCATGGGTATACCAACAACTTGACGATATATGGTATCTCCATAACGCACAAATATATTATCTAAAAGAAAGGTAAGAGATCTACAAACATCAAAGCAAGTCCACATTGTGTAATGTTCAACTTCTGAATTCGAAAAGAATGAACGTTGAACATTACAAGCAATGAACATTTTGTTTTCTCTGGCAAAGGTTTTTTCTATTAATTTAATAAGTCTATCCTTTGTAAGATGGTGAGGTAGAGTAGTATAGAGTGTAGAGAAATCATAAGAGCTCAGTAAAGAAATGTTATACTGTTCATTTTCAAGTTTTGTTAAAACATCATTTGAATTTTTTATGGACCAAAAAACATTAATACCAGAATTTTCATATATTTTATCACAGTAGCGTTTAACATGTTCTTTGATCGTAGTAAGACAGGACGTCAAAAGTATAGATAATTTAGTAGTGGTACAACAGCTAGAGTTGGCAATAAAACGCGACTTATAAGGGTTTTTATGTAGTTTCGGAATCCAGTACAAAGTAGAAAGTTTATGTTGTTTTATGTTAGGACCAGACTTAAAATCATTGCACATTTTTACATGTTCCGAGACTGTATCTTTTTCAGGTGTTTGAACAGTTATATAAGTTTTTGAATCAGTTAGTTCCTTCTTTAAAACATCAACATAATACAATATTCAAATAATGATTACATTGTTTGATGCCTTGTCAGCAGGAACAAGAACATAATCTGAATGAAAATTAGAAACGTTTTTCTTCAAGTAGCGAAATGTAACTCTAGGTCGAGGTGGTAAAAGATGGTTATTTGATTTGTAAAAAGTTATTCGTGTATCAATAATATCGAAAATACATTTCTTCCAATCCGAAAGGGCATTAACATCAGCATGTTCTCGTCGACACCATTTGATGCAGAATTCTTGAATAGCTTCAGCAATATGAGTTCGACAAGCGTCAAAATCAATAAGGGAAGGTAATCTATATTTAGGTCCTTTAGTTAAGTTCTCTTAGCGTCTCTTTCTTGCCTTTTAAACTGAACGGCTTCTCTTGCTGTTGTCATACATTGCATTGTTCTTTCGTTTTCAATATTTCTTATTCCAGGTAGTTTTCTGTAATTTCTTTTACTTTCTCTTTCGTTTTGAACTCTTCAGATTCTCTTGCTGTTGTTTTAGAACATTTAGCTCTTAGTCTTTCTATTTCAGTGATCCCAGGGAGATTTCTGTAAGCTCTTTTATTTTCTCTTTCCTTCCTTTTGAACTCTTCAGATTCTCTTGCTGTTGTTATAGACCGTTTAGCTCTTAGTCTTTCTATTTCAGTGATCCCAGGGAGATTTCTGTAAGCTCTTTTATTTTCTCTTTCCTTCATTTTGAACTCTTCAGATTCTCTTGCTGTTGTTATAGACCGTTTAGCTCTTAGTCTTTCTATTTCAGTGATCCCAGGGAGTTGTCTGTAAGCTCTTTTATTTTATTTTTCCTTCATTTTAAACTCTTTAGATTCTCTAGCTGTTGTTGTAGACCGTTTAGCCCTAAGTCTTTCTACCTCAGTGACCCTAGGGAGTTTTCTGTAAGCTATTTTATTTTCTCTTTCCTTCAATTTAAACTCTTTAGATTCTCTAGCTGTTGTTATAGAACGTTTAGCTCTTAGTCTTTCTACCTCAATGACCCCAGGGAGTTTTCTGTAAGCTCTTTTATTTTCTCTTTCCTTCAATTTAAACTGTTCAGATTCTCTTGCCTTTGTTTTGCACTGCCGTGTTCTTTTTCTCTCCGTCTCTTTATTTTCTGGCAATTGTCTAGAAACTGTCTTGGCCTCACTTTCTACTCTTCTAAAACCAGGAGATTGTCTCTGCATTTGTTTGTACAAACGGAGATACTCTTTTCTATCATTTGCACCTTTGAGCTTGCGTCTCTTTGCCTTTTGTTTCTGCTGTTGGTCCTTAAAATATTTACCAATTAATGTCACACTGTTGTATTCATTTACTCCGTTTTTGTCTTTGATAAGCCTTGTAGAGGGGATTCAGTAATTGCATTTGAGTTAAACTTTTGTGTCACAGTATATGTTGATTTCCTTTTCCTATTTTTAGTTACAGTTTTCCATTCATTTGGCATAGTGTTCTGGACAGTGATGGCATTACTGTTTGATATTGATCTGACAGAGATTACCTCAACAGTGCAATTGTTAGTGATGTCTTCTGCAGCAGTGCATGTGTTGAAATGTAAAGGTAGTATATCAAACTGTTCGGAGATATCAATCAGCATACTGGCATACATTGCGTACATGAAAGTCACCAGATCTTCAAGGGTGTGAAATGAGACTAAAATTGATTTTCCATCAGGACATGACAAACCATCATGGCCATGTGAGTGAGAGTAAAAAATAAAGTACTCATCGCCTTTTTGAAAGACAGCTGAACAAACAGATCCGATCATCAGTAAAAATTGTGAGGACTTCTGAAATGTTGTATACAGCGACTGGTACAAAGATGGCAGTTCTGAAGTACTGAAATTTTGGGTACAAACACCCGATACAACATCCTCTTTCTTAATGGCTATATCTAGATTCTGGATATTAATCTCAGTTGGCAGTTCATCAAAATTCAAGAGTTTGCTATGGAATGAACCATGTGATTTCAGGTTAAGAAGGACTTGGTTATAAATCATGTCACCATCAACAAGAACTGTATCAAGATCTTGCTTTGATCCAAGAGTAGAATACTTAGCATGTATCAGTGAACAGAGTGAGTTTACAGTACATTGACTTCCACGAGACTCTGCAGCAAACCGTTTGTCAGCTTGGTTAAAGGACCCCATTATGAATGAACTCATATGATAAGGGTTAACAGCATTTAAGTGCATGTTAACTGCACAGTCTTCAATTAGTGTAGCGTTATACAAATATGTTCCAGATGTGTGAAATGAATCATTTTTTGACAGCTTTGTTCAAGGCAGTTCAAAGTTTGCTCATGCTCATTCAATGGCTGTTCATTTCTTTCATGCTCAAGCATTGCTGGTTTTCATAATTACTGTATATATGTTCATCTCCAAGTTTGGTATCAATACAAAAATAATCATCTCCAAGGTCAAGTTCATGTTCAAGTTCAGTATCAGTAAAATGTTCATTTTCAAGTTCAGTATCAATATGTTCATTTCCAAGTTCATGTTCAATATGTTCATTTCATTTCCAAGTTCATGTTCAATATGTTCATTTCCAAGTTCATGTTCAATATGTTCATTTCCAAGTTCTTGTTCAAATCTCATATGTTCATTTGTATGTTCAGATGGCACAGCTGATACATTGCTACAACTGTGCACAAGTCTGTCAATTTCAGTGTGAGACAGACAAGTAGGGCGGGCTTTGCCCCCATCTGATTTATTGCAGCCCTGTAGCGCAGATGGCTCGGTTGACAAGTCAACCTGAGACACTAGTCCTTGCAGACTAGTAGGGGTGGTGAGGCCCTCATCTTTTGCTAGACACACCTGAACAGATGGCATAGCTGAAAATTCAGCCAGAGGCATAGGGTTGGTGAGACCCACATCTGCTCTGAAGCCACAATCCACTGTAGACCTCTTGCCCCACCACAGACAGCTGCGTGCTTCCGATCGTCTCCAGTTCTTCTTCCTCGGCATGATTCTCTCCTACAACACAAAGCATACAACATAGTTACTTAATCCTCTCCCTGTTAATTTTTTTCTCCAGAATTTCAATACCTATGAAATATTCAGACAAATTTTTTCTCATGGAAGGGCAAGTGGAATATTGAAATCATTTGACCCTTCCCCCCATATGAACATGTTTTCATGCAGATCATGTTTTCATGCATCTACAGAGTAGACTCAGATCAGACGGTTCCTATAGGAGTCATCTGATCAGGGTTTGCTCTGTTTGCTAATGGAAATTGATTGATCCGGTGTTATACAGATGGTATTTCTAAAATTGTTACAATGTGTTACCTTAATGTACAGTCAACTGAGTAGACTATAACTAGGTACCTTACTTTACCTTCCATATTTCATTATAACTATTTTGTCCATGAATATTTAGTAGGTATTGAAATCTGGAACCAATATAGAAAAGAGAAAGGGTTAAGAAATTATAGAAAAGATTTGTCAAGGTAAACTCTGTTTAGACAGCTCCTGTAGGAGCCTTTTAATCGGAGTCCTTTCTGTTTGCAAATGTGGGAAAATGTGTCACTATGTTGGAAAGGGTTCGGCATTTCAATTATATGCAAAGTTGCTAGATGCAACCATATACAAAGAACGTTTGCCTCAATATGGCTTTAAAATTAGCATTTGCACATTGGCATTGTGATATATGACCTTGCAAATTCAAATTTATCTACAGCAGAGTCCAATAGAAGGTGTGTAAATTATAACATTTTCAAAACTTCTTTATTTCTCCAACAAACTCTATGTTGTGACCACTCTTTAAAACGTTTCAAAACTAGAGGTTTTTGTCACAAAAACGGATGTCTCCCCATCTAATAAAAACAATATGTAAAGGGAAATCACTAAAAATGTTATGGACCTGATGATTGATACTTCCCCTCATTATGCGCTTTCCACACCACATTTTTCAAGAAGAAAATGATAACAGCTAATAACTTCAAAAATATTGATACCAGAGTTATGGCCCTTGTGCATGACGCCATGCTCTTTCCATAAATGAAATGTCATTCCAATAGCATCAGTCGAACAGGAGTTATTGATCGGACAAAAAATGTAACAAAGGGCAATAACTCCAAAAGTATTGAAGCCAGAGTCATGGCCTTTGTTCATGACACTTTCTCTCATCATGCTCTTTCCATGTATAAAGTTTCAATACAATGGCAAGAGCCATGTAGGAGTTATAGTCCAGACAAGAAACCGTTAAACAAATGTACAAGGGGCAATAACTCTCAATTTATTGAAACCAGAGTTAAGGACCTTATGCATGACACTTTCTCTTATCATGATCAATCCATGTATGAAGTTTCACTCCAATGGCATGTGCCATATAGGAGTTATCATCCTGACAAAAAATTGTGTGTGTTTTTTACAAAGGGCAATAACTCCAATATTAGTGAAGCAAGAGTCATGGACCTGGACGATGACACTTTCTCTTATCATGATCTTTCCATGTATGAGGTTTCAATCCAATGGCATGAGCCATATAGGAGTTATCGCCCGGACAAAATATTTGTTGAAAAAATTACAAGGGCAATAACTCCATTATTAATGAAGCCAGAGTTATGGACCTTGTGCATGACGCCATGCTCTTTCCATAAATGAAATGTCATTCCAATAGCATCAGTCGAAGAGGAGTTATTGATCGGACAAAAAATGTAACAAAGGGCAATAACTCCAAAAGTATTGAAGCCAGAGTCATGGCCTTTGTTCATGACACTTTCTCTCATCATGCTCTTTCCATGTATAAAGTTTCAATACAATGGCAAGAGTCATGTAGGAGTTATAGTCCGGACAAGAAACCGTTAAACAAATGTACAAGGGGCAATAACTCTCAATTTATTGAAACCAGAGTTAAGGACCTTATGCATGACATTTTCTCTTATCATGATCAATCCATGTATGAAGTTTCACTCCAATGGCATGTGCCATATAGGAGTTATCATCATGACAAAAAATTGTGTGTTTTTTTACAAAGGGCAATAACTCCAATATTAGTGAAGCAAGAGTCATGGACCTGGACGATGACACTTTCTCTTATCATGATCTTTCCATGTATGAAGTTTCAATCCAATGGCATGAGCCATATAGGAGTTATCGCCCGGACAAAATATTTGTTGAAAAAATTACAAGGGCAATAACTCCATTATTAATGAAGCCAGAGTTATGGACCTTGTGCATGACACTTCCTCTCGCCATGATCTTTCCATATATGAAGTTTCAATCCAATGGCATGAGCCATATAGGAGTTATCGTCCGGACAAAAAAGTGCATTTTTACAAGGGGCAATAACTCCTATATTAGTTAAGCCAGAGTTATGGACCTTGTGCATGACACTTCCTCTGATTATGCTCTTTCCTTATATGAAGTTTCAATCAACTGGCATCAGCCATATTGAAGTTGTCATCCGGACAAAAAAGTGTGATTTTTTTACAAGGGGCAATAACTCCTATATTAGTGAAGCCAGAGTTATGGACCTTGTGCATGACACTTCCTCTCATTATGCTCTTTCCATATATGAAGTTTAAATCAACTGGCATCAGGCATATTGAAGTTATCGTCCGGACAAAAAGTGTTACGGACAGACAGACAGACAGACAGGCGGACAACTCTCACGAAAACAATATGTCTCCCCCATATAAATATGGGGGGAGACATAATGATGTTAATAGTATTTGGGTATGCACCATTATGTGTTTCTCTCTACTTTTATTTCAAACATGGCTAAACTATTTAATATTCATGTTCCATAATGACTTAACTATCATTGAAAGCGATGAATACTTCCACAATTAAAAATGGCCAGTTTGTAAAGAATCTGATAAGGGGAAAGAACTCTATTTTTGGAAAGACTCTTGAAATTAAAGAGGAAGTCCCTACAATGAACGAATATTTTCAATAATATCATAAAATTTGGTATTTATTATGCTCAATCATTATTATGGAAGTTGCCAATTTGCACTTATATCGAAAAATGCCTGTGATACAAGTATGCAGATTCCATCAATACTTATACTTTTTGTTCTGCAACACAATATTATCTGCCTTTTCCGTTAAAATTATCACCGTTTTGCCGATGATCACGAGATCCCTCCATTGTTTATGTAACAGCTTTTCTTGGAAGTGGTTCGAGAAACGTGAATTGGGCGAACAGTTACGAAACTAAAACCCAACCAGAATAAAACTGGAGCATAGGGGAGTATCAAACACGGGTGTTTTTTCATTATAAATGGTAATTGGGTGGAATTTCTTGCGATATACTACTTTTCAGCATATAAAAAATGAGTATTGTATATTTTAGGTGTTTTTGAAACGAGTCGCATACCTACACTGCATTGCACATAGAGAAGCTGTGATGCATTGTAGAAGGAATATTGGAATTTGTATAAGAGGTTTTTCAAGTCCAATCAGGGGCACTATGTTATTTTTGAAATTATAGAGAAGCAAGTGTAAATGCTAAACTAGAGGTTTTTGTCACAAATTAGGATGTCTCCACCCCCTACTCCTCGCACCCAGACATACACGCTGTGACATATTGTCACATTTCAGTGTTGTACATGAGAACTTGACCGGATTTGTGTGACAGACAGACTTGCAATTCTAACAATAAAAAATATATGTAAAGGGAAATAACTCAAAATGTTGGTACATGTACCATAATATAAAGTAACTTGATAAATGATACTTCCCCTCATTATGCGCTTTCTATACCATATTTTTAAAGAAAACAAGAGCAGTGTGCGATGCCAACGCTGTTCTGATTTGGTGCTTGTCCAACTAAATTAAACATTTTTGAAATATTTTATATAAAGGCTTACAACTCAAAAAGTTTGAAATCAAGAGTTATGGTTCTTATGTAGGGGCCTTCCCTAAATGAGATCTACTAACCTATGAAGTTTCATGTTGATACCTCTTATACTTGTTGAGTAACGACTAATGAGCTACATTAAAGTTATTGCATGTGCGCAGACGCCAAGGCATACGACCCAGTGATTTTTCTTTGAAACAGACTAGCTTAAAATGATAACAGCTAATAACTCCAAAAATATTGATACCAGAGTTATGGCCCTTTTGCATGACACTTCATTTCATAATGCTCTTTCTATACATGAAATATAGTTTCATAGCATCAGTAGAACAGGAGTTATTGATCGGACCATGGCCCTTATTCATGTCACTTTCTCACATCATGCTCTCTACGTATGAAGTTTCAATCCAATGACATGAGCCATATAGAAGTTATTGTAGGTACAAAAAAGTGTGAAATTCTTTTACAGGGGGCAATAACTCCAATATTAGTGAAGCCAGAATTATGGACCTTGGGCACGACGCTTCCTCTTATCATGACCTTTCAATGTATGAAGTTTCAATCCAACGGCATGAGCTACATAGGAGTTATTGTCCGGACAAAAAAAGTGAAATTTTTTTTCAAGGGGCAATAACTCTCAATTTATTGAAACCAGAGTTAAGGACCTTATGCATGACATTTTCTCTTATCATGATCAATCCATGTATGAAGTTTCACTCCAATGGCATGTGCCATATAGGAGTTATCATCATGACAAAAAATTGTGTGTTTTTTTACAAAGGGCAATAACTCCAATATTAGTGAAGCAAGAGTCATGGACCTGGACGATGACACTTTCTCTTATCATGATCTTTCCATGTATGAAGTTTCAATCCAATGGCATGAGCCATATAGGAGTTATCGCCCGGACAAAATATTTGTTGAAAAAATTACAAGGGCAATAACTCCATTATTAATGAAGCCAGAGTTATGGACCTTGTGCATGACACTTCCTCTCGCCATGATCTTTCCATATATGAAGTTTCAATCCAATGGCATGAGCCATATAGGAGTTATCGTCCGGACAAAAAAGTGCATTTTTACAAGGGGCAATAACTCCTATATTAGTGAAGCCAGAGTTATGGACCTTGTGCATGAGACTTCCTCTGATTATGCTCTTTCCTTATATGAAGTTTCAATCAACTGGCATCAGCCATATTGAAGTTGTCATCCGGACAAAAAAGTGTGATTTTTTTTACAAGGGGCAATAACTCCTATATAAGTGAAGCCAGAGTTATGGACCTTGTGCATGACACTTCCTCTCATTATGCTCTTTCCATATATGAAGTTTAAATCAACTGGCATCAGGCATATTGAAGTTATCGTCCGGACAAAAAGTGTTACGGACAGACAGACAGACAGACAGACGGACAACTCTCACGAAAACAATATGTCTCCCCCATATAAATATGGGGGGAGACATAATGATGTTAATAGTATTTGGGTATGCACCATTATGTGTTTCTCTCTACTTTTATTTCAAACATGGCTAAACTATTTAATATTCATGTTCCATAATGACTTAACTATCATTGAAAGCGATGAATACTTCCACAATTAAAAATGGCCAGTTTGTAAAGAATCTGATAAGGGGAAAGAACTCTATTTTTGGAAAGACTCTTGAAATTAAAGAGGAAGTCCCTACAATGAACGAATATTTTCAATAATATCATAAAATTTGGTATTTATTATGCTCAATCATTATTATGGAAGTTGCCAATTTGCACTTATATCGAAAAATGCCTGTGATACAAGTATGCAGATTCCATCAATACTTATACTTTTTGTTCTGCAACACAATATTATCTGCCTTTTCCGTTAAAATTATCACCGTTTTGCCGATGATCACGAGATCCCTCCATTGTTTATGTAACAGCTTTTCTTGGAAGTGGTTCGAGAAACGTGAATTGGGCGAACAGTTACGAAACTAAAACCCAACCAGAATAAAACTGGAGCATAGGGGAGTATCAAACACGGGTGTTTTTTCATTATAAATGGTAATTGGGTGGAATTTCTTGCGATATACTACTTTTCAGCATATAAAAAATGAGTATTGTATATTTTAGGTGTTTTTGAAACGAGTCGCATACCTACACTGCATTGCACATAGAGAAGCTGTGCTGCATTGTAGAAGCAATATTGGAATTTGTATAAGAGGTTTTTCAAGTCCAATCAGGGGCACTATGTTATTTTTGAAATTATAGAGAAGCAAGTGTAAATGCTAAACTAGAGGTTTTTGTCACAAATTAGGATGTCTCCACCCCCTACTCCTCGCACCCAGACATACACGCTGTGACATATTGTCACATTTCAGTGTTGTACATGAGAACTTGACCGGATTTGTGTGACAGACAGACTTGCAATTCTAACAATAAAAAATATATGTAAAGGGAAATAACTCAAAATGTTGGTACATGTACCATAATATAAAGTAACTTGATAAATGATACTTCCCCTCATTATGCGCTTTCTATACCATATTTTTAAAGAAAACAAGAGCAGTGTGCGATGCCAACGCTGTTCTGATTTGGTGCTTGTCCAACTAAATTAAACATTTTTGAAATATTTTATATAAAGGCTTACAACTCAAAAAGTTTGAAATCAAGAGTTATGGTTCTTATGTAGGGGCCTTCCCTCAATGAGATCTACTAACCTATGAAGTTTCATGTTGATACCTCTTATACTTGTTGAGTAACGACTAATGAGCTACATTAAAGTTATTGCATGTGCGCAGACGCCAAGGCATACGACCCAGTGATTTTTCTTTGAAACAGACTAGCTTAAAATGATAACAGCTAATAACTCCAAAAATATTGATACCAGAGTTATGGCCCTTGTGCATGACACTTCATTTCATCATGCTCTTTCTATACATGAAATATAGTTTCATAGCATCAGTAGAACAGGAGTTATTGATCGGACCATGGCCCTTATTCATGTCACTTTCTCACATCATGCTCTCTACGTATGAAGTTTCAATCCAATGACATGAGCCATATAGAAGTTATTGTTGGTACGAAAAAGTGTGAAATTCTTTTACAGGGGGCAATAACTCCAATATTAGTGAAGCCAGAATTATGGACCTTGGGCACGACGCTTCCTCTTATCATGACCTTTCAATGTATGAAGTTTCAATCCAACGGCATGAGCTACATAGGAGTTATTGTCCGGACAAAAAAAGTGAATTTTTTTTCAAGGGGCAATAACTTGAATATTAGTGAAGCCAGAGTTCTGGACCTTGGGCATGACACTTCCTCTCATCATGATCTGTCAATGTGTGAAGTTTCAATCCAATGGCATGAGCCATATAGGAGTTATCGTCCGGACAAAACGGTGATTTTTTTCAAGGGGCAATAACTCCAATATTAGTGAAGTAGAGAGTTGTGGACATTATGCATGACACTTCCTCTCATCATTATCTTTCCATGTACGAATTTTCAATCCAATGGCATGAGCCATTAATAGGAGTTATCGTCTGGACAAAAAATGTGAATTTATTTTACAAGGGACAACAACTCCAATATTAGTGAAGCCAGAGTTATGGACGTTGTGGACCAATCTCAAAGGGAGGGAATCCCCTGAAAGGAGGAAAAATCACACCCTCAACTGTGTTTCAGAAATATTCATAAAAAACCCACCCAATATCAATAGTAAATACAATAGTAAATACATACATACCACAATGGCAGCTCCAGTTTCTGTCTGTGTCTGTACTGTTTGCAAAAGGAATGTTTGAACCTCAGACAGCAAAAATATCCAGGGGAAAAAATAAACAAATACATACCAAAACTGCAGCTCCTGGTTCTGTTTGGGTCTATTGTTTGAAAATAGGGATTGTTGGATGAAAGGCCACAACTGCATAGGAATAATTATGTTTGTCAATGAAAAAATCCATTTTTGTCTGCCTGTCTTAATTGTCAATTAGTGTTTTGGACGAATTTCACTATCAGTTTGGACAGTAGGATCGAGGACGTTTTTTGTAACTGTTTGGCCAAATTTTACCCGATTAATTGTACGACTGCTGGGTTAATTTGTATTTGTTCATGTTTATATATATACAGGAGCCTTGCTAGGCGGAGTTGCCGTATTCTACTGGTTGAATTGTTAGAGTATTACGTGGTCATCTGTGAATATATATCTCAACACTATCAATCTAATCTTATCACAGTAGCATCTCCTCGGAGATCCCACGTTGAAAGTGCGCTGTAGAATTGTATCTATTTATCTCCCTTTAACTATACCTTCTACAATTCGTGTATCATTCGTGATCCAGCGACTTTCTGATCGATCCAAGTGATGGTATGTCATTGATATTAAAAGGAAACCTTAAATAAGGCCTTGTCAAGAGAACATACAGAAAGATGCAAATTAATTCAACCGGTAGAAGTGTAAGCTCTGATAGACTGTCTATATAAGCAAGGATTGAAAGCTTTCCTATTGGGGATCTGGATTTCCTTGTTCTATATTTACAGTCTGCAAGTTTGCTAGGCGGAGTTGCCGTATTCTACTGGTTGAATTGTTAGAGTATTACGTGGTCATCTGTGAATATATATCTCAACACTATCAATCTAATCTTATCACAGTAGCATCTCCTCGGAGATCCCACGTTGAAAGTGCGCTGTAGAATTGTATCTATTTATCTCCCTTTAACTATACCTTCTACAATTCGTGTATCATTCGTGATCCAGCGACTTTCTGATCGATCCAAGTGATGGTATGTCATTGATATTAAAAGGAAACCTTAAATAAGGCCTTGTCAAGAGAACATACAGAAAGATGCAAATTAATTCAACCGGTAGAAGTGTAAGCTCTGATAGACTGTCTATATAAGCAAGGATTGAAAGCTTTCCTATTGGGGATCTGGATTTCCTTGTTCTATATTTACAGTCTGCAAGTTTGCTAGGCGGAGTTGCCGTATTCTACTGGTTGAATTGTTAGAGTATTACGTGGTCATCTGTGAATATATATCTCAACACTATTCTCGATATAAAACCTTTTCTGTGGGGCATACATAGGAGACGGGGCCTATACAGTACCCCGCCAGAATTGAACGTTTTCACATGTAGAAAATGGTGTTTTAAAGCTTATAAACTCGATATCCACAACACGGTTTTATACAGAAAATGTGTTTGAGTTCTCTCCCTTTGCTCTTAGCTCATTTCCGTATGTATCCGCCATTTTCCGGGTTCTTCCGGTAGACTGGTTCATATTTTAGTGCCTATATATACCCCGTAGTGCCTATATATACCCCGCACCTGATGTCATCGGACTGGTTCAAAGTTTTTGCACATATATGCCCCATATCTTTGCGCTACATTATAGTCTGATGCGACGAAATACTCCGTTTTCAGGTTGTTTTTTTATAAAAAAGAATACTATATCTGTGCATGTGACAATTATTTAACTGAACAGCATCCCCTCTCAAGTATCTTCATGTCTTTACATAAAATGTGACTTAAATACTTCATCTGTCAAAGAACTATGTAAAGGTGTTATGCAGTGTATAATTAATGAAATAGTTGGAGAGTCGTGTAACATAATTTTGTCTTCTTTGAACATGTATCAATATGTAAAGTATTAAGATGACATACTCCTACGAACCCTTATTATTTGATTCATGTTTATCTCATCTCGTCGGATACAGAAATGGGACCAGACAGTCTGCTCAAACAATGTTTCCCTTGTTGAAACGATCTTAAAAGTCTTGTCGATCACATCTAAGAGACATGACACTTCAACGAAGCAGCACTTTTACTTTTCTCAAGCAGGCACTATCAAGCTATGACTGATATACTATTAAAACGACATCAAGTTCTTAAACACTGCGACAAGAAAGTTTTAAACTCTACATATGATTAATTAATAAATCAATGGTTGAAGGCAAACCCGACGGCCGATCGACACGGTTACCCAAGTATTGTATCTCAAACAATTTGTGTAACGGCACACGAAACAATTATTATGACACCTGCGCCCTTAACATCATAGTCTGTAAATAATTAACATGGTAATACTGATCTAAAGCTAATACACTTATCGTATTTTACATCGTAGCCTGTCTATAGATAAATGTAATATATGATATTTAGTAATCTTGATCTTGATTTTGGTACACTGGACTTCAAAACTTTTCCAGAGTTTTATGCAATATGGCAATCAACTCTTTCATTTTGTTCCTAACAAAAACCACAAAGACATGGTAGCACGAAGGTGAAAAAAGAATGAGTTCAATTTTGAGGTCCGTTCAACATTTCTTTGAAGCAACTTAAAAATGCATATTCGCAACTAAAAATTTGCGTTACTAGACCGTGGTTCCATGCCATTTATCTAACATTGAAACAGATTTAGAATAGGATCGTCACACACAACTATGCTTCGTTTAAAGCTTCGGTCACAACCGGTCAGACGACTACTCTACGGGAAATCTACGACAAAACTTCTAAACAACTCACGGGCATTGCAGGCCTTTTTATCGAAATTTCGAGAGCGCAAACAACCCGTAAGCACGCACGACGACCAAATTCATGCACAACAACTTCGTGATTATAATTTTTACATAATGAACGTCAATGACGAATGTTTGAATTGCGCGACGCAAACATTAGGTCAGGTATGCGTGGCTTAAAAATCTTCTTCTCTGAAAAGGAATCACTGGGAAGAGCAGAAATAACACGTGTTCCTTGATTCGGTTGCACGGCACTTTTGCGTCTTTGTCAGCAGGCTCCAAATTGCGCAAGACGAACTTACGTAACCCGTGCATTCCTTAGCATTGTTTTGTCATAGATATCCCGTAGGGTTGTCGCACGATCGGTTGTAACCAAGGTGTTTTCATTTATTGAAAAATATTTGCTCTTATTTCATGTTGAAATGCCGCCTGCCTCAAATATATGTTTTATGCTTTTTTTAAAATGAAGAAAAGTTGAACATGACTGCCAACAGTTTGGATCTAGATCAGGATCAGACGCCACGTTGCGCAATGTCTGACCTGGATCCAAACTGTTTGCAAATGGTGAATTTGTCAAAGCGTATTTACTAATTCTTCACAGAGACAATTTTATGCGTTTACCGTGTCCTGTTAAGAGATAGGGACAATTTTGTTCTATTTTTTCTGCAGCCGGGAATAAAACAGGACGCTTCTAAAGGAGTTATTTTGCTTTACTTTAAGCCTTCTTTAGACAAATACCTGTCCTAAAATTTAAAATAAGCTATGGGAAATGGTTAAACTGTATAACATCTGAACAATAGCAAATAGCTAAATTGTCAGATGATTTAAAATGTAAACCTCTAAATATCATTTCCCACTTCCGATATTGCTAAAAATAAAGAACCTCGTCGAAATTGGTCGGATCCGCCAAATCGCGAAGTCACAGTGTAGCAACGGTTGCATAATGTCGATTAACTTTTCTTCTTACATCAATGCTCCAGCTCATGGATAAAATGTCAACATTTTAAATGTCAGTTTTGGAGGTCCGAACCCCGCTAGACTGTTTATGAATCAAGGAACTCGTCTTAAACGTGTTTCTTTTTGTCAAGTTCTATCTATCGCGTACAATATATCAATTATAACCAGACACGAGGTAATCGTAATCGTGTAATCGTAATCGTGTAATCGTAATCGATTGCAACCGAATACATTTTTTCAAAGTAATCCAGTGCATTCGGTTACTTTTTCAAAATCGATTACATGTAATCGTAATCGTAACCATTACAGAGCAAAAACGTGGTGTAATCAGCGATTACATTTCGATTATTTTTCGATTACTTTGGAATGTTATCATGTGCTTCTTATGTAGCTAGTATTATGATCTCGTTCAACATTATTAGCACATCCATTCTTATAATCTGTGTCTACAATATAAGCATATCCAGTCTTATGATCTGGGTCTACATAGTAAGCATATCCAGTCTTATGATATGGGCCTACATTATTAGCACATCCAAACGTATGATATTAGTCTACATTATTAGTACATCCAGTCTTATGATCAGGGTCTACATTATTAGCACATCCAGTTTGACGATCTGGGTCTACGTTATTGGCACATCAAGTATTATGATCTGGGTATACATAAATGAAAGGATAAGTGGTTATTTATTTCATTTAAAGCGCTACTAACTCCGATCAAAGTTGTCTGTTTAAAGTTACTTGAATGACTATAATTAAGTTTTAGCAAAATACATTAAAACATTAATCGACAATTAAATCAATTATAATGTGGTACATGTATGTTGCTGAAAGATTTGCAGAGTTTGATAATACATAAGCTGTTTGCAAGGATAGTTTAGGGTTATCACAGTCTGCTTTAATACCTGTATTAACAATTAAATAGGTGAAAAGTCTAACAATATCTTGAGACTCAGTGGAAAATCAGTAACCGGGTCTGAGCTAGTATGTTTTATATTGAATTGAATTGGACGTCATACACATATTCTTTGCATGGTATACCCCGGAACCGTACGGACACAAATGTCGACTTTATCGTATAAATTAGCTGCCCAAGAGTACAAAACTCATTTTCATCATATAGATTTGATGCTTAACTACAATTCTAAACCAGTTTGGCAAGTCCTGTGCACTCGTGGATAAACGTCCAAATTATGTCAGTTATGAAGGTTCGAACACTGTCAGACTGTTAACGCATCAAGGAACTCGGTTCGAACTTGTTCTGAAGTTTCTTCTTTTACAGTTCTATTTATCGCGTAAAAGAAATCAATTCTAACTCATCGAGTTTTTTTTCCGATTTTCAAAACTCTTAATTTGCGGGGTATATATAAATTTATCTTATATAATTCTTAATATCGTAAAATTAGCTTCCCAAGAGTACGAAACTTATTTTCATCGTATAGATCTTATGTTTGAATACAGGTTCAATGAAATTTGGCAAGTACTGTTCATTCATGCATAAAATGTACAACGTCCAAAATAGGTCAGTTTTGGAGGTTCGAACCCTGCCAGACTGTTAACAGATCAAGGAACTCGGCTCAAACTTGCTCTGAAGTTTCTTGTTTTAAAGTTATATCTATCGCGTAAAAGAACTCAATTTTAACTCATCAAATTCTTTTTTCGATTTTGAAAAAAAATCTTTATTTGAGGGGTATATATACATTTATCTAAGATAATTCTTATTATAATCAAACTGAATGCCCAAGAGTACGAAACTCATTTTCAACGTATAGATCTGATGCTTGACTATAGTTTTAACGCAATTTGGCAAGTCCTGTTCATTCATGCATAAAATGTACAACGTCCAAAATAGGTCGGTTTTGGAGGTTCGAACACTGCCAGACTGCTAACGGATCATGGAACTCGGCTTGAACTTGCTCTGAAGTTTCTTTTTTTAAAGTTATATCTATCGCGTAAAAGAACTCAATTTTAACTCATCTAATTCTTTTTTCGATTTTGAAAAAAATCTTTATTTGAGGGGTATATATACATTTATTATACTGCAAAGTAAAATCTTCACTTCTGATTGGTTAACTAGCCGTGTACACGAGTCCATGTACCCTGTGAGCTGACAGGGTACATAGAAATCCCCCATGGCAGGCCCCACATATTATGGTCAGAAACCAAAAGACCGACTTCTCGACTCGGCTAAACAATAGCAAAATTCATAATTGACAACTATTGATACGTAAAGAAAACAATGCAGGAATGAATTAAAAAACATCATTGTTTGAAATGACCAATAAAACAGTTTTTAGAGGAGTTATTATATCGTCCAGCCATCTATAATAACACGAACGCCGATGAAATACAATACACACCACTTCGGATACCTTCGGGTAGAAATAAACGTATTGGGGCGCTTTTAGGGGAATTAGCGTGTTTAGTGATTCAACATGCCAAAATGGATTTATATAAATTATCCGAACTGTAAAACTTTGCAGTATAATAAATTCGTTATACAGTTCTTTCCCAGGGTACATGACGATTTATTCCCGGCTGGTAAAAGCATGTAACCCTCGCCTAACGGCTCGGGCAGCATGATTTTCCTCAGCCGGGAATAAATCGTCATGTACCCTGGGAAAGAACTGTATAACTAATATTATCTCAGATAATTCTTATTATAATCAAACTGAATGCCCAAGAGTACGAAACTCATTTTCAACGTATAGATCTGATGCTTGACTATAGTTTTAACGCAATTTGGCAAGTCTTGTTCATTCATGCATAAAATGTACAACGTCCAAAATAGGTCGGTTTTGGAGGTTCGAACACTGCCAGACTGCTAACGGATCATGGAACTCGGCTTTTCCATTTATAAGCACAATAGTGTTGTTTGTGCAGTGTGGCGGCGGTGAAACGTCTCCCCGTACATCCAATCAATATTGTTTTCTTCCTCTTGCAGGAATTGCTCTACATTCAATGTGTTTCCTCATACCTTTACATCGTACTTTGCACTTCATGGTGGCTTCCGTACTCACCGACATATTGTGTGACTATTTTAATTTCCCTTTTAAGATTTGTGCCCTTTGCGTTTTCTCTAGTGTGACTTTACCTTATTTGTGTTTCTTCTTACTTTTTACCCATTCAATGTTTCACTATTCAATGTTTCATTCATATTCTTAGTCTTCTTTATTTTTGTCATAACCTCTGGTATGTTTTTTATTATTTTACACCACTTTTCGTTACATACGTATGTCGCTTATTGTCGCTACAATTACTACACAAAATATGAATAGTCTCCCTAAACTCAAAATTAATAACTTAAACTTACACTCTGTGTCTTCCGTTCAGATTCCTCATAACTTGGCTAATTTCCAATCACTACAGCCGTCAGTTTGTATTAAACCTCTAAAATTGTCTTCTGCTTCATCTTTTCATGTTCCCTCTTCGGCTATTAGTAACATTTTTTATAATGGACCTAAAATCGTTTTGTCTCCTTTAAAGCAATCTATCATTCGTTATAGTAAAGTCCATCTAAATTCACATTATTTGAACAAAAGACATAGGGTGTATCCAATAATTACTAAGTGCAATAGTAAGAGGTGTATGTGTTGCAATTTCATTTCTACTAGATCAACAATTAAATCTCTTGTTAATGGTAGAGTGTTTAGTGTGAAGATTAATTCTGATTTAGACTGAAACTCATCTAATATTATATATGTTCTTACATGAAATGCGCCACGTCGTGGCATTCAATATGTAGGTCAGACAGGACGTTCTTTATAAACTAGGTTTCGTGAACACAGTTACCATTGCCGGATCAAAAATGTACGCAGTTTTCTTTACCAGCATTTTCGTCATGCAGGACATTCTTTCAAATATGTTTCGGTCCAACCAGTAGAACAAATTTATTATGATTCTAAAACTACTGGTAGTTTAAAATCTAAAGCTCGTTTTATCACAGAGCTAGACTGGATAAAGAAATTACAAACACCTTTTCCTTTAGGCCTTAATGATAACATTTTCCAAAGCGGCAACATTTCTAAAGATCCAAGTATCGATATTTTCTCTATATTTTCTATTCGAAAACGTAAAAGTAGATCACATGGCAGACGTAGAAACGGTAATATTAAGCGTAAATTACGTCGTAATGTGTCTATTCATGATTTACATACTATTCTAAAACAAACTGGTAAACATTCTATGTTATCTTGTTTATCGTCTTTACCCTTTTCCTGTCTTAAGTCAATAGACGAAGAGGCTGATAAAATCTATATGCGTACAGATCTGTTAATTAATACTGCCTCACTTATACAAAGTTACACACAGCATGTTCTTCGTCCACGTATTGATAAAGAATCTGAACATAAAAGACATTTTCTGAAACTTCAGTTCCTAAATAAAGGTATCGATTTTATTGATATTCAAAGTATATTTCGTGATAAGAATGTAATCGATGCTATTCCCAAATATTTCATCAACTCTGAATCACCTAACATCTGTTATAAATATAATAAACCTATTAGAAATGTTATTTTTAACTACAATAAAATTGTCTCTGACTTAAATATTGATGTTAATACCCCTATTTCTTGAGATTGTAGCATTTCTAGCTTTTGTTATAAACCAGTTGGTCATGTCATTACTGGTAATTTTGATATCATTAAGGATAAACGTCTCAGGACCCTCCTAACTAAAGGACCTAAATATAGATTACCTTCCCTTATTGATTTTGACGCTTGTCGAACTCATATTGCGGAAGCTATTCAAAAATTCTGCATCAAATGGTGTCGACGAGAACATGCTGATGTTAATGCCCTTTCGGATTGGAAGAAATGTATTTTCGATATTATTGATACGCGAATAACTTTTTACAAATCAAATTACCATCTTTTACCACCTCGACCTAGAGTTACATTTCGCTACTTGAAGAAAAACATTTCTAATTTTCATTCAGATTATGTTCTTGTTCCTGCTGACAAGGCATCAAACAATGTAATCATTATTTGAAGATTGTATTATGTTGATGTTTTAAAGAAGGAGCTAACTGATTCAAAAACTTATATAACAGTTCAAACACCTGAAAAAGATATAGTCTCGGAACATGTAAAAATGTGCAATAATTTTAAGTCTGGTCCTAACATAAAACAACATAAACTTTCTACTTTGTACTTGATTCCGAAACTACATAAAAACCCTTATAAGTCGCGTTTTATTGCCAACTCTAGCTGTTGTACCACTACTAAATTATCTATACTTTGACGTCCTGTCTTACTACGATCAAAGAACATGTTAAACGCTACTGTGATAAAATATATGAAAATTCTGGTATTAATGTTTTTTGGTCCATAAAAAATTCAAATGATGTTTTAACAAAACTTGAAAATGAACAGTATAACATTTCTTTACTGAGCTCTTATGATTTCTCTACACTCTATACTAATCTACCTCACCATCTTATAAAGGATAAACTTATTAAATTAATAGAAAAAAACCTTTGCCAGAGAAAACAAAATGTTCATTGCTTGTAATGTTCAACGTTCATTCTTTTCGAATTCAGAAGTTGAACATTACACAATGTGGACTTGCCTTGATGTTTGTAGATCTCTTACCTTTCTTTTAGATAATATATTTGTGCGTTATGGGGATACCATATATCGTCAAGTTGTTGGTATACCCATGGGTACAAATTGTGCCCCTCTTGTTGCAGATTTGTTTTTGTATTGCTACGAGAGGGATTTTATGCTTAGCTTAAAACCTGATACACAGACCGATATTGTTAATGCTTTTAATAAAACTTCAAGGTATTTAGACGATATTTTGAATTTAGATAATCCTTATTTTGATACTATGGTTTCTTCAATCTACCCAAAAGAACTGTCTTTAAACAAAGCTAATCAATCTGACATTAATGCTTCATTTTTAGATTTGAATCTTTCAATTACAAATGATAAAGTTTCGTCCAAAGTATACGATAAAAGAGAAAATTTTAATTTTAAAATTGTTAATTATCCTTTTCTAGATGGGGATGTGCCACGTTCTACATCTTATGGGGTTTATATTTCTCAACTTATTAGGTTTGCCCGAGCCTGTTCTTTGCTTGAAGATTTTAACAGACGTAATTTAGTTATAACTGATAAACTTCTTAAGCAAGGTTACAGATATCACAAACTTCGGAAAACCTTTTCTAAATTTTATTATCGAAATTTACCTCTCATTAGTAAATATAATTGCAATCTACGGACGTTACTGCGACAAGGCATTTCTCAACCAGAATTTTATGGGGATGTTATCTACAAACTTAGGAAAATTCGGGGTCATATCCATTTTCATGATTTGTTTATAAAACGCATTAAAACATTTAAAGTCCCATTATGTTTTTATTTTATTTTTTTCCTCGCTCTATTTAGCTGCAAAATGGCTAGATATGCCGTTTTGTACAGAAAACAACAGCATTTAACGTTTTGTTTGCTCAAATACGACATAGGAAAACATCGAGAAAGAAACGGAAAATTCTAAATTTAGCGCGTGTACAACGTCAGTAAATCACGTGACCATGGACCCTTTCAAGATTGCGCAATAATGGACGCTTCATCGAATGGCTCCTCAAACTGTGAGTATTAACTGTATTACTAAGGCTATCTGATATATATAGTTCGTTGTCTTTTATCACATTACGATCACCAGTGTGAACTGAGTTTGAAAATCAGCATGTTTAATTGTTTTACTCTAGATCTACATAAGAGGTCATGATTTTCACGAGAAGCGTTCCGACGGGAAAGGTAAATGTTACTGTTACACACTAAGCGACTCTCCCACCGTGTTTTGTAGCTCGTTCGTTAAATACACCATATCAGATACAAGCTTTATGCATGCTTATGCGTGAATGGAAGCTGGCCCATATATATATATAGTCATAGATATATACATAAAAAATTCAGACGAGATATCCGACCGGTATATTCGCAATTCGTCTTCGTGTCAGTTCGACATGTTTAGAGCGCCCATTCTTTGTGACTGAATGATTGGAAGGTCTGCATTTTTATACCTAACGGAGTTATACAAGCTTTTAATAATATTACTCCTGTAATTATCTGGGCATTCTAGTTATAAAATAAAATTGTTGAGATCATTGAAGTTGAAGTAGCACAGGTGATTGGTCCCAATGGAAGTTGGAACGTAGCTATACAGTTGCTAGTTACAGGCATTAACGAGTCAATTTTGTGTAAAGCAAATTACCAATATTGAGCATGTGTAATACTTCAGACCAGTCATGTATCTGATTATTGCCTGCCTTCTGTACCCAGAAGGTGAGACTGCATGTAGGTTTTATATGTGTCCATACTAGGTTGACATCAAAATTACAGATAACTGTCAATAAGCTGCAGTCCAGCATGGTCACAGAAGCCCACTGAAGAGAAATTTACATAAGCTTGAGTGTCTGCTCCAGAACAGAATCTATACCGTTTTATCCTGGTGCACAGTAGAATCTGTCGTGCAATTACAGTACTAAACATGTAGGCTTATTATGGCAGGTAGTTACAAAATGCAGGATGAAAGTGACTATAAATCCCAGATTAAGGCTTATAATTATTTATTTATTTGGTAAAGTAATTTTAATAGTACAGGAGCAATATAAGTTAACCCTTTCCCTGTTCAACACTCGTGCAAGAAAACATGACATCATGAATATTTATTAGCAAAATGTTTACAATGTACACTTTTCAATGGAGTTTTTGTTTTGACAAACACTGTAGAGTCAGATCTATATATTGTCAAAAGCAAACAGAGCAGACCCTGATCATTTGGCACTCCTATTGGAGCTGTCTGGTCTGGGTCTACTCTGTTTCACTGTGGTGCAAGCTGTACGGTCGCGAATGTTAGACTTTTCCAAGATGGCGGACGAACAGGAGGCTGAAAGGTAAGCATCACATTTTTACACTTTTTAAACAATGTAGATTTTTCTTTCCGGCTTTTAGTTGGTGTCATAGCACAGAATTATAACGCCCGTCAACAGCGGTTTACCTCCTAATGGTTCATGTCTGTGTGTAAGGCTCAAAATCTTTCGTAAACAATGCAGAAAGCGAAAATCAGAAATCGAATCGAGAAGGAGGTCATATTTTGCCGCATTGTAAGCTTACCGACAACGCTAAGCCTTTTCTAATTCTGTGGGTATATGCATTTGAGTCCGAAATTAACGTTGGGTTAATTAATTTGAAGCACAAATCTACATTTTGTCTTTATGAGAGGGTTGAAAAAAATGTCGAGTGTACGGTTTAGCCCGTAGTGATAAAAGTGCACTGTACGGTTTAGACCCGGTCTATTTTGTACGGTTTAGCCACAATTTTCTTTCGAAAAACTGTACGGTTTAGACACATACAAATACTAACATTTGAATATGCGTCGTAGATTTAGATAGTGTAATCCCAACTAATTAGTGTAGATATTCCTTCACACAATGCCTATTTGCGATTTTGACAGTATATTACAATTAGGATCGATAACAGAAGCAAAGCATATAATCTGGATCTATACTGGTTAACATTTGAAGACAATGTTATACTTAAAAAGTTTTGTAGTGAAATGATGTATAAGTTTAACTGATTGGGTATTTGGCTAAAAGTGTTTTACCCGTTTCAGTCCTAATGCAAATACAGAGCGTCTGAAATTAAGTCAAGCACTTTGTACTGTTACTTTACATTACTTTACATATCTTTTCAGATTATTTGCCTGTTACCATTGCGAGACAAAGGAAACCATCAGCCACTGTGTAGATGCCAATCCGAGAAATCCAATGAAAATTAGAAGAAAAGAGCTAAGTCATATATATCGGGAAAGTCGGGGCAACGTACATTAACTTTTAATGTAATACCAGACGTTTTGAAATAAACAAGCAAAATAATTCTAAATGGTGAAATGCAAACCATTGAAATTCAAGATATTGACGAAGATTTTAGAATTGGTAATTTATTTGGTCCAATAAATATATGTTTTTTTTTCATTAACTTGTCCGTCCGTTCGTTCGTTCGTTCGTTCGTCTGTCAACATTTTGTTTGTCCGCTGTTTTCTGGGAAAACTATTTGACAGATATTAATGAAACTTCACACAAATGTTTAATGCATCAAGATCTCAAGCTGAGTTGATTCTGAGGTTCATTTGATTTTTCATTTCAGAGTTATGGCCCTTGTTTTAAAAAAATGCAAATAGTTTGTCCGCTGTTTTCTGGGAAAACTATTTAAAAGATACTAATGAAACTTCACACAAATGTTTAATGCATCAAGATCTGAAGCTGAGTCGATTCTGAGGTTCATTTGATTTATCGTTTCGGAGTTATGGCCCTTTTACTTAAAAATAGTGCAAATACATGCAAATAGTTTGTCCGCTGTTTTCTGGGAAAACTATTTGACAGATATTAATGAAACTTCACACAAATGTTTAATGCATCAAGATCTGAAGCTGAGTTGATTCTGAGGTTCATTGGATTTTTCATTTCAGAGTTATGGCCCTTGTCCTTAAAAAATATGCAAATAGCTTGTCAGCTGTTTTCTGGAAAAAGTATTTGAGAGATATTAATGAAACGTCACACAAATGTTTAATTCATCAAGATCTGAAGCTGAGTCAATACTAAGGTTCATTGATTTGTCGTTTCGGAGTTATGGCCCTTGTATTTAAAAAAATAATGCAAATAGTTTGTCTGCCGTTTTCTGGCAAAACTATTTGACAGATATTAATGAAACTTCATCCAAATGTTTACTGCATCAAGATCTGAAGCTGAGTTGATTCTGAGGATCATTTGATTTTTCATTTCAGAGTTATGGCCCTTGGCCTTAAAAATAATGCAAATACATGCACATAGTTTGTCTGCTGTTTTCTGGGAAAACTATTTGAGAGATATTAATGAAACTTCACAAAAATGTTTAATGCATCAAGATCTGAAACTGAATTGATTCTGAGGATCATTTGATTTTTCTATTCAGAGTTATGGCCCTTGTCCTTAAAAATAATGCAAATACAAGCAAATAGTTTGTCCGCTGTTTTCTGGGAAAACTATTTGAGAGATATGAATGAAACTTCACAAAAATGTTTAATGCATCAAGATCTGAAGCTGAGTTGATTCTGAGGTTCATTTGATTTTACATTTCAGAGTTATGGTCCTTGTCCTAAAAAATATGCAAATAGTTTGTCCGCTGTTTTCTGGGAAAACTATTTGAGAGATATTAATGAAACTTCACAAAAATGTTTAATGCATCAAGATCTGAAGCTGTGTAGATTTTGAGGTTTATTTGATTTGTCGTTTCGGAGTTATGGCCCTTTTACTTAAAAAATAATGCAAATATATGCATATAGTTTGTCCACTGTTTTCTAGCAAAACTGTTTGACAGATATTAATGAAACTTCATACACATGTTTAATGCATCAAGACCTGAAGCTAAGTCGATTCTGAGGATCATTTGATTTGTTGTTTCGGAGTTGTGACCCTTGCTTTTAAAAAAATAATGCAAATCTATGCAAATATGAGGATGGCCATAACTTTACATTTGAAATGATATTTACAGATTAGAAAATGTCAACACTTATAAGGCATGTTGAATCAGAGAACGTTTGCAAGTGGGCGTATTATGTACCGTATGCGGTACTCTTGTTCTGTTATATAATTATTTCACGTTTATTTTATGTGATGTCACCTTTAAAATGCATGTATGCCCTATGAAATGGCATTTAGACATTCCATACAGACTCAGCCAGATCCGTCATCGCGAAACTGACGAGATATCGACCAAGTGCTAAATTACATCTACTCAACTAAATGCCTGTAAAACATAATCCGAGGGTAGGTTCTTTTTTCTGACTGATGATACAGATTAACCATAATGTTCGCTAAATGAATTACCGGCATGTCAAAAACATGTTAGTTAAACTTTAAAATCAATTCACTTCAAATTTTAAAGTAAAACATTGTCCTTAAATGTTTAATAACCAGTATATATCCAGGTCATGTTCTACCCATAATTCTATTCTGGTTTCCAGTTATCTTACTGAAAGAATGCAACGTGAAATTTTACCTGGTGCCTTCTCTGGCTGGAATACTATGAAGCTGGTGTTCCACAAGGATATATATTAGGTCCATTGTTATTTCTTGGTTTTTATAAATGATATTGTTAGCGACATTGGATGGAACATTCGTGTGTTTGCTTACGACACTAGCTTGTTTAGTGTAGGTATTACTCCCGTACATATGGCAACAAATATCAGTAATAATATATTAAAAAGGCAGAGAAATGGCTAGTTGAATTCAATCCTAAGAAGACAGAGTCGTTAAAAATCTAGAGAAAAATGTCTCATCCGTATATATGCCAGACCATCAAATTCATGAAGTAGATTCACATAAGCACATTGGCGTTCATCTCTCACGTGATCTAACATGGCACTGTCATATCGAATATATCGCTACTAAGGCATGGACAAGACTAAATGTCATGCGAAAACTCAAATTCACTTCGGACAGTTATTCCCTTGAAACAATCTGCGTATATTTCGTGATACCTATTTTAGAATACATAGATACTATATTTGATAACTGTTATGCCAGAGAATCTAACAGTTCTGAAAAAAATCAATATGAAGCTGCCCGTATAGTATAACTGGGACAACTAAATTGGTTTCTGTCGGTAAATTATTGCATGAAGTTTGATGGAAACGCATTGAAACCAGACGTAAAACACAAACTTATTCTCTTTTATAAAATGGTGTTTCATTTAACTCCAAAATATCTCACAGAACTGGTACTTGAAGTGGCTGGAAGTGTTTCTCGATGCAATTTAAGATTAAGAAACGCTGCTGATATTCAACCTCTGGCCTGTCGCACAACCCATTATAGCAACTCTTTCCTCCCTACAACAATACAGGAATGGAACGACCTCCCCGAAAATGAAAAACAATCTTCTACTCTAAACGCATTCAAAACGTCTTTGAATATCAATCTGCTAACTGTTCCCAAACATTTTATTACGGTGTCAGAAAACAGCAGCTCCTGCACAAGAGGCTTCGTGCAAACTGCAGTTCCTTGAACCATGACATATTCTCAAAGAACATATCTGACACTGCCTTGTGTACATATGGCCTCGTTGAGAACGCATCGCACTTCTTCTTAAGCTGTTGAAATTATACCAACGAAGGAAACCAACGAAGGAAAACATGTTGATGATGTTGCCAGATTCACTACTCCGTCCCTGTCCGTCTTTCTGTTTGGTGATCCTCTTTTAAATTATAATACAAACATCATTATAGGCGAAGCTGAACATCGGTTTATCCAAACCTCAAAACGATTCTAATAAACTCGGTAACGCTCACCTTTGTGCTTGTACTGCTCAGAATCCTAGACCTCTCTACATATATATGTCAACCTTCGTTTCCTTTTTTTGTTTCGTTTATTTATTTATTTTTCTTTTATTCTGAAGTATCTTTTTCAAAAAGTTTTTGTATAAACTGATATATCCTGCTTAATTAATTGAATTAGTTTTTCAGTACAATTAATTTAGTACAATAACGGGCAGTCATTTCTGCATAAAGCGAGTGCAGTTGTTACGGTGATGGGGGAGAAACACAATAAGCAGTCTTGTTTTCGTTTCCATCCTTTTCTTTTCTTTTGTGTTATCATTACAATATTCATGCAAATATTTAAAACTAAAAAAAGTTTAAACCAATTATATACTGTGCTTCTGATCTCGATCCTAATTGTTTGTGATATGCTGTCATAATCGCGAACATGCATTGCATGAAGCAAAATAGTTGGGATTATACTATCTAGACCTACGGCGCAGATTCAAATGGTAGCATTTGTTTTGTGTCTAAACCGTACAGTTTTTCGAATGAAAATCGTGGCCAAAACGTACAAAAAACATCGGGTCTAAACCGTACAGTGCACTTTTACCTCTAATGGCTAAACCGTACACTCGACATTATTTTCAAACGTCTCCAAAAGACAAAATGTAGATCTGTGCCACAAACTAGGTAACTCAGCGTTTATATCGGGCTCAGATGCATATATCCACAGTGTTAGAAAATGTTTAGCGTTGTTGGTAAGCTTACAATGAGCCAAAATATGACCTCCTTCTCGATTCGATTTCTGACTTTCAGTTTCTGCAAAGTTTACCGAAGATTTTGAGCCTTACACACAGGCATGAACCATAATGGGGTACGCCGCTGTTGACGGGCATTATATTTCTGTGTTATGGCACCAATTAAATGACTGAAAGAAAAATCTACATAGTTTAAACAGTGTCAAAATGTGATGCTTATCTTTCATCCTCCGTTTTATCCGCCATCTGAGAAAAGTCTAAACATTTGCGGCCGTACAGCTTGCACCACAGTGTTTTCAGTAGAAATCCTCCAGCTTGTATTAAGAGCACTACTCAATCCTCCAGATGTTTAATATGATGAAAGCCAAGGTATAACATCTCCATAACAATGAAACAGCATCAAATTTAAGCAATTTCAAAATTATAGAGCCAATACACCCATAAAGAGAATCCAGTTTCCTGGGGTTTATTGTCCACAATTGCTGACACTGAAATGAAATATATATTGTTGATAATGAACACATTGAATAGTATATATAATTCCACTTGTCCTGTTGTACATGTTTCTACAAGTACAACTATAAATTTAACAGGAGAAATTAAAGATATCTGCTCACATGTCCTGCAGACAAGTGACTAACTGATAGCCCTTTCCCTGTTCTATATTATTTCAAATTTCAATACCTACTGAATATTTATGGATAAATTAGTTATCATGATATATGGATTGTGGAACATTGTAGTAATTTTAGAAACTAAAGAAATAGATATTTCAAATTCCATAAGCAAACAGAGTAGACCCTGATCAGACGGCTCCTCTAGGAGCCGTCTGATCAGGTCTACTGTTTGCAAATGATTGAAAACATGTTTATATGATAATAATGAAAGAAAGGGATAGCTTGAATGAAGTACTGTAACTCACTCAAACTTTAAGTTTTCAATTTGCTACTTCTCAGAGACTCACAAACTTTGAATGCTCTAGCAGTGTTGATACATTGATTCCTCATTTTAACCCTAAATTTGCTTCATACAATAATGTTTTCAGTATGTTTTCCTATAGGAGCCGTCTGATGAGGGTCTGCTCTGTTTGCTAAGGGAATTTGAAATATAGATGTTTCTTTCCTTTCTAAAATGGCCACAATAATCCATCTTTCATGTTTCTTTATAACCATTTTGTTTATGACTTATTAATATTCAGTTGGTGTTAAATTTGGAATAAAACAGAACAGGGATAGGGTGGAGCATGTACACAACTGAACAAGTATATATAGGTTGCAAGACACAAAACCAGGCACGTACCCAGGTGGGGGGGCTAGGGGGCCCGGGCCCCCCCCAGCTGGCCGCCAAGATACCATTTTTTTAATGGGCCCTTTTTAGTTTTCAGCTAAATATACCGTTTTGAAATTTTACCAAGGCACTTTTTAGTGACCGATATTTTCCTCCCTGGAAGAGATTATCCGTTAGTTCTCTTAGACACAGACAGACCTGTCACGCTGTGTTCCATGCTTGGCCTATTTTGGTACGGATCAATCAGGAGAATCCCCCGCGGAGAACACCCGAATTACGTTATCACGAGTTGGTTCCGGTTTTCACTATATACTGAAGTATAGCAAATACATTATTCAGGAACCAGTCGTGTCAAAATGCAAATTGCTACGCTGTTCACAATCATTGTCGAAAAATTAAGACAAGGGGTATGACGTATCAAGACGTTATTTAGCATATCTTGCTACAAAAAGCAGTATACACTTCGACCGATAAGCGGTTTACTGACATTGATCAATAGCTAGTAATGAAAGAATAACTCCGAACAATTCGAATGATAAAAAAGTATGAATGACTCGTCCCCAGATCGATTGTACTGAATAAATCGAGGTTTGTTAACGTTTTTCATGGATTTTTTTGGTGACTTGAGATTGGGAATTTTGCTAAAAAATGGGGTGAAAAACATACATTTTGCCATTGGGGATATAGCCGAATAAGGGCTATAAAATCGGCTAAAAAAGCCCCGAAACTTATTGTAAATTAAAACAAAATGAAATGCCTTTTTCATTGTATAAATAAATCTGTTATAACCAGGCAGGCAGTTTTTTCACTTGAAGGGGTAAGCATTGCTACCCGCTTTTATATAGTAAAATGGCTAATTGGGGGAAACAATCAAGCGCAGTTTGCCAATTGGGGAAAAACCTGAGGTAAACCCATTTTTAGGGGAAAACTGCATATGATGTTAAAGGAAATCACGAGTATCTGTTATATAGAAAAAAGCCCTGCCAGGTGAGCGATTAAGGGCCATCATGGCCCGCTTATTAAACTGTAACATTTCATGTTTGTAGTTCTGATCAGTGTTATTTTCATATTTAGAGGAAAGAACCCATTGTGATGCCATGGTTAGTTGAGTGTATATTTATTTGGATATTTTGCTTTTTTGTATATAAATTGGTAATGTTCAGAAAAACAAAATAATCTATATATTTGCATTTCATTTATTTATTCTTACAGAAAAAACTTTTCATATGTCTGTATGCCTGTCTGTCAATGGCAAAAATCTTTAGACATGGTCACATGTCTGTCTGTCTTTGTGTCAATGGCAAAAAACTTTAACCAAGATCACGTCTGTCTGTCAATGGAAAAAAATCATAACACATATCCGTCTGTAAGTCTATACACTGAAACCCAGGTGTAAACGGAACTGATTTCCTATATTATAACATAAATTATATCTTGATAGCGTGATTCAGATAGCAGGAAATTGCACCATTCAATGTGGCAAACCAAAAAAAATTCGGCTACCGGGAGGGGACACCCCTCCCGTGCCCTCCCCACCTAGCCCCCCCCCCCCCCCCCCCCCCCAGCAAGAATTTCCTGGTTACGGCCCTGTCACAGGTTCAGCTCACTCTTTTAGATTTTGTAATTCAAAACATCGTTGGATTCTAACACCTTTAAGTAATGAACCATTAAATATGCCTTTGCAAACAGAGTACATCCAGATCAGGGTCTGCTCTGTTTGCTTGTGATATGATAGAGATATAAGTCTACAGTTTCTTCTATATAAATTATAAACCAAAATTTTACGTCTGCAACAATTGTCTTCTGCTTCAATTCTAAAAATGAAATTTCTGATGAGACGCTGCATTATGTGGTGTCTCATCTGGATCCAAACTGTTTGCATAGTTAATCACATTTCACCCACAGGGGTTAGTTCACATCTGTGTACTCTAAATGGTGATATCGAGCTACTTTCGGTTTTAACGCTATCCCGGCAGACGGCTCCTGTGTCACAAAATTAGCATGCTGTATTACGGGTCATTAATGAGACTACCACAGGGAAAGACCCGTTTGAGTCATTATATGTATATATAGAAAGCTATATACATGTACAGGTCTTACCCCTGTGGTTTCACCCCTAGCATGCAAAGATTTTAGCACACTGAGCTGACCCTGATCAACTGATGTCAAATGCTAGATAGCAGTGTTGATAAATTGGGTCCGTTCAGTTTAACCCTTTCCTTCATACAAACGTGTTTTCAAGCATTTGAAAACAGTGTAGACCCAGATCACAACGTTCTGGAAGCGCAACACACCCGAAACATAATCAATTATGATCTATTTAGACAGTTTCGTACCATGTTGGTGTAGATGAAACTGTGTCAGCCTGTTTAGTTTTCCATTTTCTGTGCGTTTTTCCTACTTTCTGGTCTAATCTAGTGCTAAACAGTTTAGATATTGACAAGACACCAAATAACTCGACATCTCGCCTGGGTTTAGATCTACTCTAACCTGTTTCAAAGGGCATAGTTCAGCTGGAAAATGTCAACATAGCCTTTGCATATGTAAATAAACAAGAATCACTATGTAGCACGTACTTGTTTGTTTCTTTCGTTGTGCTCTGTAGAATATTTTTCCTATACTAACCAGTTTCAGATTGTATATTTCTCCTGCCCCTGTGTATACGGCGAATCTCAATCTCTGTTTGTAAACAAAGGTTGAGTCTTAATGTACACCATAGAAGTCAGTACACCATTTAAGTATAGGTTAGAGCTTAAAAACGGTAGTCTTCGAAAATAAGACGGCCGATAATGCGAGCGAAGCGAAGCGTTTTAGGCCGTCTTATTTTCGAAGACTGCAGTTTATAAGCTCTAACCGATTTAGTGATTGCCCTACTTTTCAACAGGCTGAGTTTATAAGCCCCGCCCATTGAGCAATGGCAGACCTGTATATAGTCGCGTGATTATGGTCCCCCTAAAACCACACTCGTTTATGCAAAATACTCAGAAAACCCACCAATCAAACAAACGTCGTCTTTGTTAAAATTCTAACGTGTTTATGTTTTGAAAATCCTACACAGTGGAACTGGTTTCGCGCCTTTTTTCTTGTAAACATTGCCTTATTTGGCTGTGTCACGTAGTCAAATCAATCGTAACTACTTGCCGTATTCTGTCAGAGTTCCGAATATAGAAATCGATAGAAATAGCCGAGGTGTTCCGAGTGGTAGTCAAATATTCCCCATATGTGCGTAAAACATTTTTACATAACCTTATTAGAGTAAGTGACGCCTTGTGGCCACTTTGCAAGTGGGTCAGCTCATATGCTGGCTGATCAGGGTCTACTCGGTTTGCACAAATTTAAATCTTCACTGCTACCGAAACCCCATATAAGATACAGCTTATTAATATTAAACATTCATTATGTACAGAATATTGAAATATGAATAAACAGGTGAAGGCTTAAAAAGATTACAGGTTTGATCGTTTGTGTTTTGTTGAACGAATTACGGTTTTAAATAGAATTTACAAGTTTGTTAATATTTCCTGAACTATTTGCTTGTTTACGTTAGTCTTTTCATTATCATGTTTCAACAGGTTGGGTGTTTCGTGATTTATTTGGCCATTTTAGTCCACGACAGCCCAATAACTAGATCTACAATTCTGACTCTCAGTTGTTTACATAGTCTTCCTCCCCACGTGTTACACACGTGAACCGACTTGTGTACACTCGTTCGCGTGTCGATAACGTCATAAGTTCATAGTGTTTAACCTACTTTTTGGGCCAATCACAATGCTGGAAATTTTGAATTTCTCCACGATTAATTTCTTATAGTCAGGCACTAATCCCTGACTTAGCGACTAAGTCGGCTGTCCCCAGCGCATGCGCGAGTACATCCTGTGACGTACAGTGCTTAGCTCGTCCCACCAAGTAACAGCGCGAGCGTCAAATACACATGTGTATACATGTTCTGTGTAGAATACCAAGCTGAGACTAAGAAATGAGGTAAATTGATGCAACTCAAACATTTTATTGGTAGATCTACAAGTACTGAGATTCGAAATAAAAAAGAAAAAACCAAAGCATTAAAAAACACCAAAAAAGAAGACCCTAGATCTATTTAGTTATTAGACAAGTGAATGCTAAATGCAGGACAAATGTAATGTAGAATGCTCCCTCGAGGCGTTCTGAACTACCTTTGTCTGTATTAAGCAGCCACCTGTCTATAGAGATTTCATTGTTTTGCCGTTGAATGTCTATTGTACAACGGTTTACTGTTAAACATTATATATGGTAATTCCTGTCTTTTATGTAACTGGTCTCTTGTCCAGGCCCTGAAATTATAAAATATGATAAAATCACCAGCTGTCAGTTAGATCTAACCCTTTCCTCCATAGTTTGTTTCAGTATTAAAGCAGACTTTAGGAGTATTCTGCTTTAATTTCAGCCTGCTTTAAGCAACCGTCAGCTAGGATATGGGAAATATTTCTTACGATGCCTACCCATGACGGTATAAAGTGAAACTAATTTATAGAGTGGAAGAATAATTAAAGGCGTTAAAATAAGTACCTATTGCGTAAAGGGTTAAATAGCATGTGTAGTCTGTCTGCATTTAAAACTGAATTTTATTTTTAAAGCATGTTGTTGCATTTGCTTTCTGTTTTTAGAGCACAGCGCTTGAAACATCGACTCAATGAAATATCTTACCTAATTCGGGTTTTGACAACTTTTGTGTCTGCACATTTAACAATTGTGTTAGACAGCTATCTTGAAATGCATCGTCCGTAAAATTTAACGTCATGGTCCCCAAGTAGATGCGATATCGTAGCTGTAAGACTGATAATGACTAGCGTCTATTTAGGAATAGAGCTACGTTATCGTATCTAGGTCCCCAAGAAGGTCGAGCGTCGGCTTCATTTCTGCCATCATTTCTGAACGACTGACACATTTGTTCAACACACGGTCTCGGCTGTTGCCCCTAGCAACGCATGCGACCAAGTCCAGCTTCACTCCGCCCACTTTTAATCCTGTCCAAAAACTAGGTTAAACACTATATCAGTTAGTGTCTATTAAGTGCGAATTTAATGACTTTAAATGCCTTGCTCGCTCGCTAACGCTCGCTGCGCTTCGGCATTTAAAATCATTAAATCCACACTTAATAGACACTAACTAATACATAGTGTTTAACCTACTTTTTGGGCCAATCACAATGCTGGAAATTTTGAATTTCTCCACGATTAATTTCTTATAGTCAGGCACTAATCCCTGACTTAGCGACTAAGTCGGCTGTCCCCAGCGCATGCGCGAGTACATCCTGTGACGTACAGTGCTTAGCTCGTCCCACCAAGTAACAGCGCGAGCGTCAAATACACATGTGTATACATGTTCTGTGTAGAATACCAAGCTGAGACTAAGAAATGAGGTAAATTGATGCAACTCAAACATTTTATTGGTAGATCTACAAGTACTGAGATTCGAAATAAAAAAGAAAAAACCAAAGCATTAAAAAACACCAAAAAAGAAGACCCTATATCTATTTAGTTATTAGACAAGTGAATGCTAAATGCAGGACAAATGTAATGTAGAATGCTCCCTCGAGACGTTCTGAACTACCTTTGTCTGTATTAAGCAGCCACCTGTCTATAGAGATTTCATTGTTTTGCCGTTGAATGTCTATTGTACAACGGTTTACTGTTAAACATTATATATGGTAATTCCTGTCTTTTATGTAACTGGTCTCTTGTCCAGGCCCTGAAATTATAAAATATGATAAAATCACCAGCTGTCAGTTAGATCTAACCCTTTCCTCCATAGTTTGTTTCAGTATTAAAGCAGACTTTAGGAGTATTCTGCTTTAATTTCAGCCTGCTTTAAGCAACCGTCAGCTAGGATATGGGAAATATTTCTTACGATGCCTACCCATGACGGTATAAAGTGAAACTAATTTATAGAGTGGAAGAATAATTAAAGGCGTTAAAATAAGTACCTATTGCGTAAAGGGTTAAATAGCATGTGTAGTCTGTCTGCATTTAAAACTGAATTTTATTTTTAAAGCATTTTGTTGCATTTGCTTTCTGTTTTTAGAGCACAGCGCTTGAAACATCGACTCAATGAAATATCTTACCTAATTCGGGTTTTGACAACTTTTGTGTCTGCACATTTAACAATTGTGTTAGACAGCTATCTTGAAATGCATCGTCCGTAAAATTTAAGGTCATGGTCCCCAAGTAGATGCGATATCGTAGCTGTAAGACTGATAATGACTAGCGTCTATTTAGGAATAGAGCTACGTTATCGTATCTAGGTCCCCAAGAAGGTCGAGCGTCGGCTTCATTTCTGCCATCATTTCTGAACGACTGACACATTTGTTCAACACACGGTCTCGGCTATTGCCCCTAGCAACGCATGCGACCAAGTCCAGCTTCACTCCGCCCACTTTTAATCCTGTCCAAAAACTAGGTTAAACACTATATCAGTTAGTGTCTATTAAGTGCGAATTTAATGACTTTAAATGCCTTGCTCGCTCGCTAACGCTCGCTGCGCTTCGGCATTTAAAATCATTAAATCCACACTTAATAGACACTAACTAATACATAACATAGCAACTCGTTCGTTTTTTCTAGTCGTGGGCGGAGCTTTGTTGCACAGTTCGTCGTCGAAAGTTAGAGTCGGTTTTATAAAATTTATGAGAATTTGAGTCTGAAAAACATGAAGGATGCGGCTCGCTGATTCGATGGAAAAGTAGGACAGTCACTAAGTTAGGTGGCAGTCATACCGTAAGCCCCGCCTTTAGACGAAGTCCTGCCCACCTGCCTTTATTATATATGGTACGAAAAACTTGCACACCATTTAAGTCAGGTGACCAGAGAGACCTAGAATACTTCCAAAGGACCGAAAAACATGTACACTATTTAAGTCATGTGACCAGGTAGACCTAGAATCAGCCCCACATGACCAAAAGACTTGTACACCATTTAAGTAAGGTGACAAGAGAGACCTAGACAACTTGCATTCCATTTAATTCAGGTGACCAGAGATACCTAGAATAGCTCCATAGGGCCGAAAAAACGTGTACACCATTTAAGTCAGGTGACCAGGGAGATCTAGAATAACTCCATAGGACCGAAAAAACTTGTACACAATAAGGCTGGTGACCAGAGAGACTTACAATAGCTCCATTAAACCGAAAATGCTGTACACCATTTAAGTCAGGTGACCAGGGAGACCTAGAATAGCTTTATAGGACTGAAAATGTAACCGATCTCTCGCAACAGTTTATTTACTGGTTATTGGATTAATCGATAACGATAACATTGTACACCCTTTAAGTCACGTGACCAAGTAGACCTAGAATCAGCTCCACAGAACCAACAAACTTGTACACCATTTAAGTCAGGTGATAGGAGATACCTAGAATTGCTCCACAGGACCGAAAAACTTGTACACCATTTAAGTCAGGTGACCAGAGAGACCTAGACAATTTGCACTCCATTTAATTCAGGTGACCAGAGAGACCTAGAATAGCTCCATAGGGCCGAAAAAACGTGTACACCATTTAAGTCAGGTGACCAGGGAGATCAAGAATAACTCCATAGGACCGAACAGACTTGTACACCATTTAAGTCAGGTGACCAGGGATGCCTAGAATAGCTACACAGGACCAAAATAAATGTACACCATTTAAGTCAAGTGACAAGGGAGACCTAGAATAGCTTTATAGGACCGAAAACATTGTACACTCTTTAAGTCACGTGACATGGTAGACCTAGAATCAGCTCCACAGAACCAAAAAAACTTGTACACCATTTAAGTCAGTTAATAGGAGAGACCTAGAATTGCTCCAAAGGACCGAAAACTTGTACACCGTTTAAGTCAGGTGACCAGAGAGACCCAGACAATTTGCACTCCATTTAATTCAGGTGACCAGAGAGACCTAGAATAGCTCCATAGGGCCGAACAAACTTGTACACAATTAGGATGGTGACCAGAGAGACCTAGAATAGCTCCATTAAACCGAAAATGTTGTACACCATTTAAGTCAGGTGACCAGGGAGACCTAGAATAGCTTTATAGGACCGAAAACATTGTACACCATTTAAGTCAGGTGATCAGGGATGCCTAGAATAGCTACACAGGACAAAAAAGTACACCACTTAAGTCAGGTGACCAGGGAGACCTAGAATAGCTTTATAGGACCGAAAACATTGTACACCATTTAAGTCAGGTGACCAGGTAGACATAGAATCAGCTCCGCAGGACCAAAAAACTTGTACAGCATTTAAGTCAGGTGATAGAAGAGACCTAGAATTGCTCCATAGGACCGAAAAACTTGTACACCATTTAAGTCAGGTGACCAGAGAGACCTAGACAATTTGCACTCCATTTAATTCAGGTGACCAGAGAGACCTAGAATAGCTCCATAGGGCCGAAAAACTTGTACACCATTTAAGTCAGGTGATAGGAGAGACCTAGAATTGCTCCAAAGGACCGAAAATTTGTACACTATTTAAGTCAGGTGACCAGGGAGATCTAGAATAGCTCCATAGGACCGAAAAACTTGTACATCATTTAAGTCAGGTGACCAGAGAGACCTAGAATAGCTCCATTAAACCAAAAATATTGTACACCATTTAAGTCAGGTGACCAGGGATGCCAAGGATATCTCAAAGGGACCAAAATAAATGTACACCACTTAAGTCAGGTGACCAGGGTGACCTAGAATAGCTTTATAGGATCGAATACATTGTACACCCTTTAAGTCACGTGACCAGGTAGACCTAGAATCAGCTCCACAGAACCAAAAAACTTGTACACCATTTAAGTCAGTTAATAGGAGAGACCTAGAATTGCTCCATAGGACCGAAAAACTTGTACACCATTTTAGTCAGGTGGCCAGAGAGACCTAGACAATTTGCACTCCATTTAATTCAGGTGACCAGAGAGACCTAGAATTGCTCCAAAGGACCGAAAAACTTGTACACTATTTAAGTCAGGTGACCAGAGAGACCTAGACAATTTGCACTCCATTTAATTCAGGTGACCAGAGAGACCTAAAATAGCTCCATAGGGCCGAAAAACGTGTACACCATTTAAGTCAGGTGACCAGGGATACCTAGAATAGCTTGATAGTACAACATAATTTGCACATCATTTAAGTCCGGAGACAATGGAGAGCTATACAACTTGCACATAACTTAAGTCAGGTGACTAGAGAATAGCTCCATAGGACCAAAAAACTTGTACACCATTTAAGTCAGGTGACCAGAGGGACCTAGAATAGCTCCATAGGACCGAAACATATGTACGTCATTTAAGCCAGGTGACAAGAGAGTCCTAGACAAATTGTACACCATTTAAGTTAGGTGATCAGACAAACCTAAAAGAGCTCGAAAGGATCTAAAATCTTGTACACCATTTAAGTCAGGTGAATAGAGACACCTATAATAGCTTCATAGGATGTAAAAACTTGTACACCATTTAAGTCTGGTGAGCAGGGAGATCTAGAATGGTTCTATAGTACAACACAAGTTGCACACCATTTAAGGCAGGTGAGTAGAGAAACCTAGAATAACTTCATAGGATGTAAAAACCTGTACACCATTTAAGTCTAGTGAGCAGGGAGACCTAGAATAGCTCTATAGTACAACACAATTTGCACACCATTTAAAACAGGTGACAATGGAGACCTAGAATAGCTTCATAGAACCGGAAAACTTGTACACCATTTAAGGCAGATGACCTGAAAGACCTAGACAACGTGCACACCAATTAAGTCAGGTGACCAGGGAGACCTACAATAGCTCCATAGGACCAAACAACTTGTACACCACATGACCGAAAAACATGTTCATGTACACCATTGATAGGCGGGGTCCTAATCATGGTTACCGTAGCATCCCACCCTAGACTTTTTTTCATTGGTACCAAATTGTTTGTTGTGGTCCTTTAGAACATAGTGATCATAAAAAGAAAATAAACCATCTTTATTTTAGGTAATATTTCTATAAAGCATATATATTTAAGGTAATTTGCATATAACATGCGTAAATGAATTAGCAATTTTATATGAACATTATGTTTAGTAGTGTTTGATTATACTATCCAATATCCTTATTTAGCAGAGAACCACCCCCCCCCCCCCCTTCTGATAGATCCATGGATATGGCCCTTTTGTTTGATAGCTAGATGAATGGAAGCGATGCTCTCCATTTCGACCTCTACATACTTGTTGAGAGTAGAGAGCACGACGATAGATCGAAATGCGCCGTTCTTCTTTTGAATGAGAAAATGACGGCTGTAAAAGCCCGTCGAATTCTCGTTCAGTACCCTTTCTATCGCCCCTTTTGCGAGAAGTAAGGCGCAGTACTGCGTCTTGCATATTCGAGTGATCCGATGACAGATGAATCGGGACCCCGGAGAAAATAGGCTGTCGACCCAGATGGATACTACAATAGGGAGGATCCAAGGGTCCTGAGTGATAGTGTGCCATGCTGCAACAAAGTAAAGAAGCCTGGCGCCCCACAAGAATGCAGGGTCGGATCGGAAAGGGGGGAGGGTAGAAAGAGCGAGTCCCAAGGGCTGAGGCATAGAATGTCCAGAACCCATAGGGCGGGGAGGGAAGGAACACTGAGACGCCAACCCCGAGGTATTGGGAGCAGGGAAGGATCCTTACCGGCTCTTTGCCGGGTCCCGCTGAGGGGAAGAAGATGGCCTGGTTTTTTTACTCTTCTTCCTCTGGATCATTGGGAGGTCCCGTATGAGGCTTACGTTTAGCAGGGACCTTAGCGATTTTCATGAACCCAGACTGGAAGGGTTCCTGGGAGAAGCACTGTCTGCGAGCTCTTTCTCCTTAACTTTGCCTCCGAAAAGTAGTTCGGAGGCAAGGGGAGACGCCCGCAGCTCGCCCTGCAGGGCATGTGCAGATTGGAGGAAGGTGTGACGGCGACCGCGGAGCATTTCCGCTGTCGATTTGAGCCCTAGATGCCGAGGGGAGCCATTGTCTGTAAAAGTCTCTGGTCGCCTAACTTAAATGGTGTACGCGATGTTAGGTCCTTTGGGAACTATTGCAGGTTTCTCTGGTCACCTGACTTAAATTGTGTACAAGTTTTAGATCCTATGGAGCTATTCTGTTTCTCTAGTCACCTAACTTAAATGGTGTACAAGTTTTTCTGTCCTATGGAGCTGTTCTATGTCTCTCTGGTCACCTGACTTAAATGATGTGCAAGATGCCTAGGTCTCTCTGGTCACCTGTCTTAAATGGTGTACAAGTTTTTCGGTCCTATTGGGCTATTCTAGGCCTCTCTCTTCACCTGACTTAAATGGCGTGCAGGTTGTCTAGGTCTCCCTGGCCACCTGACTTAAATAGTGTGCATTTTTTTGTACTATAGAGTTATTCTAGGTATTCCTTGTCACCTGACTTAAACGGTGTACAAGTTTGTCGGTCCTATGAAGCTATTCTACGTCTCCCTGCTCACCTGTACACGTTTTTAGATATTCTAGGTTTCTCTAGTCACCTACCTTAAATGGTGTACAAGATGTTCGGTCCTATGGAACTATTCTATGAATCCCTGGTCACCTGACTTAAATGGTGTACAAGTTTTTCGGTCCTGTGGAGCTATTCTATTTCTCTTTTGGTCGCCTGACTTAAATGGCGTGCAAGTTGGTCTCTCTGGTCACCTCACTTAAATGATGCACGAGTTTTTCGGTTCTATGGAGCTATTCTACGTCTCTCTGGTCACCTGACGTAAATGGTGTACAAGTTTTTCGGTCTTATTGGGCTATTCTAGGCCTCTCTTGTCACCCGACTTAAATGGTGTGCGAGTTGTCTAGGTCTCCCTAGTCACCTGACTTAAATGGTGTGCAAATTGTTTTGTACTATATAGCTATTCTAGGACTTCCTGGTCACCTGATTTAAACGGTGTACAAATTTTTCGGTCCGATGAAGCTATTCTAGGTCTCCCAGCTCACCTGACTTAAGTGGTGTACACGTTTTTAGATATTCTAGGTTTCTCTAGTCACCTAACTTAAATGGTGTACAAGATGTTCGGTCCTATGGGACTATTCTATAAAGCCCTGGTCACCAGACTTAAATGGTGTACAATTTTTCGGTCCTATGGAGCTATTCTATGTCTCTTTGGTCGCCTGACTTAAATGGCATGCAAGTTTTCTATGTCTCCCTGGTCACCTGGCTTATAAATGGTGTACACGTTTTTCGGTCCCATGGATTTATTCTAAGTCTCTCTGTTCACTAGACTTAAATGGTGTACAAATTTTACGGTCCTATCTAGCTATTCTAGGTCTCTCTGGTCACCTAATTTAAATGGTGTGCAACGTTTTCATTCCTTTGAAGCTATTCAAAGTCTCTCTGGTCACCCGACTTAAATGGTGTACAAGTTGTTCGATCCCAATTAATATTGGGACAAAAGCAACATCATTTTTAGATATTTTCCTCCCCTTTTCCTCCCATTCTCTTTTAAATTAAATTAAATGTAATTGAAAAATCAGCGTTTTCCTTCTTTATTTGTGTATTCGGCAAACCACTTAAAGGATCCCATGTATGTATCTCCGTGCTTGGCAGTGGGCAGGACTTCGTCTGTATGGTGTACATTAAGACTCAACCGAAACAAACCCGTCGATTTCGCGCATGCGCAGTTAACTGGTGGGCAAAAAGACCAAAACAACCTATGTATCTCTATGTAAAGTCTAGACAACAGTTAGCCTACACATCATTTAACGACTGTGTTGGTTTTGAATTGTTGATTTCTGTACATTTACTGTATCCTCTGACTATCATGACAATTATGTTTTAGTTTCTAAGGATAGATACAACAAGAAACTTGAATAAATCGGCCATGTAAACTATCAGTTGAACTTTGAAAAAAACACACACAAAAAAACCCCTCGATCTCTTGATCTGGCCTTTCTTTGAAATGGGAGACATTCTTATATATTTGTTGGACATGCCTGATATGTCGAACAATTTAGATCAACAATATTTAAAATTTTAATTCTCGTTTTATTTCAATAATATCTAGATATTAAGTTATACAGTCTCATGTCATTCATTCGTGTGTTGCAAAATGTCTTTCTGGCTACTGTACAGTACCGTAGCCAGATCTAGTAAAAGTATTTTAGAATAGATCTAGATCATATCAATCTATATTATCTTTAGAACTATATTTCATAATAAACTACCTTTTTCAATATACATGTACATGTATCTAAATCGTTGGGATTTAATTATGCTTAGCCATAGATCTTAATTAGTCAAAACACAGTTATCTTCTATTGTTCGGGAAGCTGTTTAACAAATCATAACTTTAGACAATTGGCACATAGTTTGGTAGTTGTCACAATAGAAGCATTCCTGTTACGTAATAGTTCATAACTTTGTTGATAAGATAGTGTGTGATAGACGGCAGTTCCGTGATCGCTGACCCTTGTCCCCTGTTGAGAAATTAGGGGATTTACTGACCATCTGGCACCTTTGATCGTTACTGTTTTCCTAGGTCTAGTAAGTAAATTAGCAATATTTCGGCTGAGTAAGTAATATAATAATATAGTCTCCAACTGTCTAACACAATTCATTTTTAGTATTCAAAACAAATAGTGTGTATTGATAGAATCTTTAAATGCGGTGAATAAAAGTACTGACATTTGCAAAATGTAGACCCAGACAATATATTTAGCTAAACAAGCAACCCTCTGACCAGGGTCTTCACTGTTTATTATTCAAAATCATATAGCAAATTTAAGTCTTATTACATAATGAATGGGATCTACAGTTAAACAATGATTAGATACGAAGTATAGGTTAGAGCTTATAAACTGTAGTCTTCGAAAATAAGACGGCCGATAACGCGAGCGAAGCGAAGCCCAATTACTAGATCTACAATTCTGCCTCTCAGTTGTTTACATAGTCTTCCTTCCAACGTTTTACACACGTGACCCGACTTGTGTACACTCGTTCGCGTGTCGATAACGTCATAAGTTCATAACATAACCAATCGTTCGTTTTTTTCAATTGTGGGCGGAGCTTTGTTGCATATGCGCACTGGAAGGTTCGTCTTCGAAAGTTAGAGTCGATTTTATAAAATTTATGAGAATTAGAGTCTGAAAAACATGAAGAATGCGGCTCGCTGATTGGATGGAAAAGTAGGACAATCACTAATGAAATGTGGAATACACACAGGACAGCGTGTGGATTTAATGTGTCTGGCTATTAATATTTAAAGTTAAAGGATTCACATTTAGCATTTTGAATATATACTTATTGCATGCATAAGTTGGGAATCCGTGGTCTATAGCATTTTTCGAGGCCCATGGCATTTTTAAAATAGTAGAAATGTTTGAATACCATAATTGTGCTGCCAGATACTAATTATTTGTGGTGCTGGTCCATGCCACTCCCAAAATCCTCTTTGAAGGTCAGAAACTAGGTTAAAGGTCACATGAGTGCAAAAATGTAATAAGATCTCTATCTAGTATAAAATAACATTTCTTAGCAATGTCTCCACAGGAAGTATAAAATTATTTATGGCACATTTCATGAAGATTCAAGTGATCCGTGATGATTCCAAAGTCGGTAAACATCGGGTTTACAGGATTTCCATTCCAAATACGTTTTTGTTCCTGCTGATAAGGCATTGAAAGGTGTGATTATTATTTGACGATTACATTATATCTATGTCTTGAAGAAAGAAATTATTAATACCAAGTCATACATTTCAGTTACTACTGACGAAAAGACCATCGTTTCAGACCATGTCAAAAGGTGTGAATAACTTGATATTTTTTAACTTAGATAACCCTTTCTTTGATGTGCTAATTGCATCTTTATGTAGCCACTTAAAATAACAAATATCAAAACAAGGTTGTTGTTAGTCTTATTGTCTGCCTTCCAATGCAGAAAATTATGATTAGAGTAACATGCATTTCTGTGCTGCAGGATCCTGTTTAAACTATTTACCTTATGAATATCCATGTGAGAAATAATGACTTCACGTTTATTAGCTTAATTCTTATACAGGCATGCTAACTCATTCACTCTATTACAGAATTCTTCTTGTTGTCTACCTTTACCAAGGAAATGCAAAACATGTTTAACCTTTCTTTCATATAAACATTAATGCACACTATTGCAAACAGAGTAGACCCAGATCGATGAACCTGTAGTCCTGAGCCGTCTGATCAGGGTCTGCTGTTTGCTTTTGAAATTATAATAGAGCTGACTGTACAATTTATACCAATACTAAACTTCATATGTACATCTGCCATTATAGAAATATAAAACTACTGTTCATAAGTATCCGCAATATCATTATATCTTACAAGAATATTCAACAGAGAATGGGATAACTTAATGTTCAACATGCTTTCCTGGGAAAACCTAAAACAGTGGCAGAAACAAGGAAAGGTCGCCATGTTCTATAAGTGCGCCTTAAAGTAAGATTCGTTTCATGGATCCGCAGGATCATGTTCCAGAGGGAATATGTCTTTCACTCTGCTGTCAACATCATCCGAAGCTACCAGAACATCAGGCGATAGCTCCCAACTTTCCAGGCTTGGGTCTCTGCTGTCATTTAATTATCTTCTGTTTGTACTGTTTTGGCCTATTTTTTAGGATCTGCATAGTTTAAAAAGTACAAAAATGTGATGCTTAGCTTTCAGCCTTTCAGTTAGTCCGCCATCTTGGAAAAGTATATAAACATACACGACCGTACAACTTGCTCCACAGTGTAATTTATTACGGTTAACCCTTTCGGCGCCAAATTTCTAATTGTCGTCTGCAGTCGAATTCTGTTAAATCATATGGTAATATAAAGAACTGAGATAAATAAATACAACTTTCAAAGGAATAAAGCACAGATATGGAAATAGAGACTTGAAAAGGTGGCGTCTGGTCTGGGACTGCACTACATGTATTTGTCGTGGTGCATTTATGCGACTTCGGCGGTAAATGGGTTAAGAAAACACTTGAACTGCTTCCACCAACAAAGGATACACTAGAATTGCACATTGCTAGAGCAAACAATCAAGCAGGTATATGGATCTGAACTGATGAATACAAAAAAACGAGGCAATTCATACTAACGCATAGCAAGATGGTGCTGAACCCATATTAGTTCGGAACTGTGACAAACTGCACCTGATGCATGCATTGAACTAGTCATAGGTGCAAAACCTAGTTCAAACCTATTCGCTGTAAATGCTTCAATGCAGCTTTAAAAAGCACACCAGCATGTGTTTGCGGTGGTGTTAAATGTAAAAAACAAGCTTCAAACTGAATTGAAAATTTTGTTGGAGGGGATAGGGTCATTTACCCCACCCATTTTAATTTAAGAAGTGCTTGTGCATAATAATCAACAGACATGACTGCATACAGTTATTTGTTCCTGTTGCATTCTGACCTTTATTTTTGTGTCATTTATATTTTTCAAATAGCAGCAATGAAGAAGACATGGCCTCATGCATCATCATTACATGTTGATTAACGTACTTTTACAAATTTTTTGATGTTCTCATTAATATTCATGAATATTCAAATAATATATTTACACAAAGTAAGTGCAAATTAAATTCATTTTGGTACCATTTCTGTTATTTTACACCAAAACTTGATAAAGATATCATAACAATGATACAATAATTTCTCAAATAAAATATATAAAACATATGCCTTAGATGACCTAATCAAGAAAAAAAAGAGCAAAATTTCAGGTGGCATGGGGCAGTTTCTGAATACTCAGATATAAAATATTAAAAGCCAGTGCGTGCCAAATTCTACTATTTAACCCTTCACTTGCTATTCGCGTCAATATACCTACCTGTAAATAGTGAAGACCCAGATGAGACAGGTCCTGCAGGAGCAAGCGAAGGGTTAATGCCATGGCTCGACACATTTTTCTCAGTTGGATGCTCAACTAGATTGTGTTTATAATTGAAGTAAACAAGTTAAAATCTTTTCGAAAGAGAATCAATAAATATGCTGTAAATGAATTATTAGCAATATAAGAATTATCTCATTGAACATCATATTAATCCCTCTAATGCTTGCAATATCAATCAGAACTGAATTGAGCTGCATATGGGCATATATTGGGGGAAACGTTAACATTAGCACATGGTCTGATCTCTGGATCCATTCGAGACGTCGAATAACTGAGCGTATAATCAAAATCCAAACAGCTCAAAATAATTAATTTGCATTTATAGATACATTGAATATGCCATGTTGTTTTTAAAATAAAGTGGACTTAACAGTATGGCAAAGGTTAACGCTTTCTCTTTTGAATATTATTGTAAGATATAATGACATCACGAATATTTATAAGTAGCATTTCTATAGTTTTATAATGACTGGGTCCATGCTTATAAAACTTTTAGTTGAGTCTGAGTTCGTTCTCAAGTGTTTGATTGGTCAGATTTGAGTCTTTTGCTCAAATCTGACCAATCAAAAGCTTGAGAACTCGATTCTGACCGATCAAAAGCTTGAGAACGAACTCGGACTCAACTAAAAAGCTTTATAAACATGGACCCAGATGTACATATGAATTTTAGTATTTGGTGGAACTAGAAACTGTAGAGAGCTCTATTCAAAAGCAAACAGCAGATCCTGATCAGACGGTTCCTTCATGTGATTCTGATCTGGGTCTTCTCTGTTTGCAAAGGTGTGAATTGGTGTTTATATGAAAACAAGGTGTGAACAGTTTCTGCATTTCCTTGGTAACAGTAGACAATAAAAAGAATTCTGTAATGGAGTGCTACGTTGGATATCTGCGTGATAGAGATTATCGTCCTTATCCCCTAAAAATGATTTTTACAGCATCTGTATGAGCACCTTAGTTATGGACTGTTTGCTTATAGAATTATATATATATACAGTACAACCCCTCTAATGCGACCACTTAATGAATAAACATGGGTGTCGTTAAAAGCAGGTGGTTGCTTAATGCAGGACAAAAGTAAGTAATCTGTATTACTTTTTTCCTGCATTAAGCTACCACCTGTCTCTACCACTCAGAATTATACTCTTTTAGGTGGTCGCATTAGAGGGGTTTTACTTCATATCTGATTCTACTGTCTTTGGCATGGCCAAAACTTCCTGTGTTAATATGCCGGTATAAACATTTAGCTAATAAATACGTGTAACATTATTATTTCTCAATTGAATATTCATAAGGTAGATGGTTAAAATAGACCCTATGGCACAGACATGCAAGTTACTGCTATAATCATTGTTTACGTTGAAAGGGAGATAATAAGACGAACAACAATCCTGTTTTGATATTTATTATTGAGTGACTATATAAATACATTCTAAAAAAACAAAACAAACTATGTAAGAAAGGTAAGCTTTTTAGTTACAAATATTACTGATCGAAAAGAGCACTATTTTATTTTCCAGAATATTTAACTCAAAACATGGTAGCCCGTCAGATCTTTATTATACCATTAAGCAAACAGAACAGATCCTGACCAGACAGCTCATATAGAAACCGTCTGATCTAGTCTATTCTGTTTGCAAAGGCAATGCATATATATGGAGTAAATGTTTAACCCATTACCTCATAGGCTATTTTTAGATACAACCTTTTTGAATAAAGCTACCGAAAAGGAGCATTAACTAGAGAGAAGGAAAATTTTAGAATCTTGTAGTTTGAAACCATTGTGATAAATAGAGCATTTGCTCCTATAGGAGCAAATGCTCTATTTATCACAATGGTTTCACAAAGTGACTTTTACAGAGTCGTCAAAAGTCGTCAATATGAGGGAATGGGTTAATCAGAACTCAAGATAAGATGCGTAAATTTAAATATCTTCAACAATAACCCCTTTATTTCTCCACCAAACCCCATACTATGACCACCCTCTAGAATCGTCTCGACGATTTTAGTATTTGGGTAGGCACTATTGTCTGTAGCTTGGGCTAATAACAACTATAAATATGTCCACTGGACACTGATGCTCACACTTCAGACTTTTTGTTACAGAAAATCTTGTTTGCGAATAAAGGACAGCAACTCCTAAACGACTGACGCAATTTACATGGCTATCAAACTTGACCAAGATATAATGGCCACAAACATGAATAGCAAATATATGTAGATGTGAATACATTAATGTAAATAATACAATATTGGCACTGAGTATAAGGCCATGGACAACGTTATCATCCAAGTTTGTGAACACATCCAGAAATCTATAGATGAATTATAATCACGCCCACAGGGGCAGTGACTTTTCCATTTTAACCCTATACTAATGGATACGTCTTGCTATGCCTTTTCAAACAGAATTGATCAAAATCAGATGGCTTCTTTAACCCTTCTCTTGCTGAATTTTAAAACACATTTCTCCTTCTTTACCCATGCCCTGTTGTATAATTACATATATCTTCACTGTGCACAAGTATTTCGCTGTGCAATCACTGCTGTGGAGTGCACTGGTTGCACAATCAACTTGTAAATAGTGCAGACCCTGATGAGACAGCTCCTGCAGGAGCTGTCTCATCTGGGTCTTCACTATTTACAGGTAGCCTGATGTAGGTATATTGACGTGAATAGCAAGCGAAGGGTTAAGATCTGTCTGCTGTGTTTGGATATGATATAATATAATGAGGATTCTACATCTGCAATGGCCAAACATTCCATGTGCAATTAGAACAGGGAAAGGGTTAACAATTAATCTAATTAATATTTCTAACATGAATATTCATGGATTAATCAATTCACACTGTGTATTTTCAAACTGTTGCAGAAACTTTCAGAAACACAGAATGATAAGAAAAGGAAATTATAAAAAACAATCGTTCATTTCTCCTCCAATACTTACGTTAGAATCGTCTCTTCAAGACATTTGTAAACTGATCACAATACAGGGTTTCTGGAGAAATTATGATTTTAATAAATGAGATATGCTTTAGTCATCCATTAAGCAACAACCTGTCCTGAAGACTAACAATTAAAACTTATTTGAGAACTTTTTCTGCATGTAGAGACAATGAAAAAAGGAATTTCCTTAGGTGTAAAGGGCAGTTCTGATAAAAGAAATATATATCAGAGGTAGGCTTATTAATACTGCACAATACATCATCACAATACTTCATCAAAACACTTCATCATAATACAGTAAAGTTCCGCTAATGCGACCACCTAAAAGAGGTATAATTCTGGGTGCCAGATGCAGGTGGTAGCTTAATGCAGGACAAAAGTAATGCAGAAAGCTCCTAGAGGAGCTTTCTGCATTACTTTTGTCCTACATTAAGCAACCACCTGCTTATAAAGGCACCCATGTTTATTCATTAAGTGGTCGCATTAGCGGGGTTTTACTGTACATCAATCATCACTGTAACACCTGTAACACCTGCTGGATTATTCCTGTGGCAGAGCAACAGATAAAGGTGCATATTCCAGAACTAAAATCATCATTTCTCCACCAAAATCATCATCATCACCAATCATCATCACTAATCTCTCCACTAAAATCATCATTTCTCCACCAAACCCTATGTTGTGACTACTCTTTAGAATCATCTCGAAGAGACGATTCTAAAGAGTGGTCACAACATAGGGTTTGGTGGAGAAATAAAGATGTTATACTTGATGTTTTGTTAATTTATGCATCTTATATGGATCTCTGTGTTGAACACTAACATGGTAATAAATCTAGCAATTGATACAGTAAAGATTCATCCAAACTTTCACAACATCCTTGTCCCTTGCAATGTTTAATTGAATATTTGTAATAGGTAAAATACAGATATATATAAGTTTGCAGCATTATGACACAAAGCTAACCAAACTAGACCTATCACTAAAGGTGATTCTAAAAGTGACACTAAAGGTGTGGTCATTCTGTATATGAAGTTTGAAGTCAACAGCTTTTATACTTTAAAAGTAATGATCCGGACACGGACAAGCCAGATTTTGACAAAAATAACAAAGGGCAATAGCTCCAAAAACACTGCAGACAGAGTTGTGGGCCTTGTGCACTGCACTTGGGGTCAATGTGATCCATCTGTATATGAAGTTTGAAGTCAATAGCTTTTACGCTTTGGAAGTTATGATCTGAACAAGCCGGCCGGCCAGACGGGCAGACATGGTGTCTCCAGTATACCCCCCCACCCACACACACACACACAAAAACCCACTTCGTTTGTGGGGGCATAATTATAAGGAACCAATTTTACCATCAAATTATATCACTGATATAATCTTAAGTTGAAATATATGATGATCACAACCTTTGATCTTTCCTGGGTGCATGTAAGAAACTAAACTATTCACTAAATTTGGTAGCTGAGGGATCTACCTTATTCTCCCTAACAAATACACCTACTCTAATTCCACAGCCCTCCCCCTTTTTTCAGGGGTATAAAGTTGGGGGACTACCACTATATACTATAGCCCTATATAATAACTATTAAAAAACTATTAATAACCATTAAGTAAATAAGAAAAAGTTTTACAAAATACAGTGAGTAGCTTAATGCAGACTGAAGGCAATGCAGAAAGTTCCTATGGGATCTTTCTGCATCGCTTTCATTCTGCATTAAGCAGTGACCTATGTACAAAATGCAACGGTACACCCCCCTTGGGCCATTTGTTAATGGTACAACTGTAATTTCTGGTTAATATTTTTCTTGATATATAGGGAATATTACATGCGTGGTTGTTTGGCTGTAGTATTCTCAAAAGCCGCAGAGCGGCTCGTGAGAATACCATGGACAAACAACTACGAATGTGATACAACCCTTCATATCATCACTTCATGTAATATTCCATTTATTATATACCTGTTTTAATAAAAGAACACAAAAGAATGTCAATATTCTAATTCCTTTTATTCAGATACACTGCATTACTAAAACGCGTCTCCGGTGCGTCACAGAAATTTACGGCTATGACTAAAATACTATATATAACTACTGCCTGGGATTGCATATTCATATATTGTAGCATTTTTTAATAACCTCTTAGATCGTAGTTTTATTACTTTCGTTTGGATGTTATTTAATTGAAACAAGGATTGCATAAATTATATACATGCAAATTATGGCTGTACGCTAATCGATACACATTGTTTAAATTGATTTACTTAAAATAGATGCGTCTCCAGTGCGTCACGGAAATTCCCACTTTTCGATGTAAAAATACGGATTTTGTATTGCACAATACGGAAAATTTATCTGAAAGGTTGTATTGCATGATAGAATACAATCGTATTTTACTACAGAAACTGACAGGTATATAATAAAGACACATATTCATCAAATGAGCCGACAAAAGTATTTGGCAGACAATTATAACTTTGCATGCTAAGATATAGAGAAAACCTCTCTATAACAGATTCTAAAACTAGTATCAATCTCAGCCATTAAACTTTATCTCATGAATATCCATGGAAAATATAATGACATCATAATTTAGAGATTAGCTGAATTCATATAAATGTACATGTATATGAAAAAAGAAATGTTTGGCTGTGGCAGAAAATGTAGAATCAGATCTATGTATACCCTGTTTGCAAAGGTATCAAAGGGCATGTCTACAAGGTAAAGGTCGCAGCTTTATGCGGGGTGAAAGTCATACAGAAAGCACCTTGAGAGATTTACCATGCATTAAAGTGATAAATGAATATTTTCAATAAAGTCATAAAACATGGTGTTCATTATATTCGTATGAAGTTTGTCAATTTGAATTTATATAAAAAAAATGCCCCTGTGATACAAAGTAGAATGTTTTGCTGAATACTTTTTTGTTGTATAATCAAACAGTTATAAAACTACAATGCAACCGAAATATACATTAGAATATCATCAGGCTCTTTGATACCATACAGACGAAAGTTTTGTCTCCATCAATGTTTATTCTATCAGTTTTCTTGCGATAAATTTCTAATCTAAACAAATTTATGTAATTTTTAGTCATTTTTAAAATTCGTTGTTGCAAGTACAAGCTATAACTTTAACCCATTCCTCCATAGGCTATTTTTAGACCCAACCTCTTTGAATGAATCTACCCAAAAGGAGCATTTACTAGAGAAAAGTTAAAGTTTAGAATTTTGTACAGTGCTCCCTCCCTACAATGACCCTCTCAATAACGATTCCCTCCTTACAACAACGCATGTCACTGTTTCCGAAACAACAAGGCTCCAGAAACAACTTTTTTCCATCGTATTTTCTTTATGGCTCCATCAAACCCTATGTTGTGACCACTCTTTAGAATCGTCACAAAGTGACGATTCTAAAGAGTGGTCGCAACATAGGGTTTGATGGAGGCATAACGGTTTTAGTTCTCGAAATAAACCTTATCTGGGGATCTACAAACAAGCTAATTATGTTTTATTTTCCCTCCCTATAACAACTCCCTCTGAACAACACATACAATCTTCGTATCCCAAAGGGTGTCGTTGTAGAGAGGGAGCACTGTAGTTTGAAACCATTGTGATAAATAGAGAATTTGCTCCTGTAGGAGCAAATGTTTTATTTATCACTATGGTTTCAAGAAGTGGTTATTACAGAGGCGTAGAAATGCGTATTTATGGAGGAAAGGGTTAATGCATTAACCCGCCTTAACCCATACAGTGTGGAACACAAGTCACTAATGTCCTTTGCAAACAATGTAGACCCAGATGAGAGGGATCCTAGAGGAGCTCTCTCATCAGGGTCTGTACTCTGCACTGTTTAGAGTAAACTGTTGTTGTGGTTAAAATATCAAGTTTCTTCACTACATTTTTAAGCGTACTCCATATACGGGAAAGAGCAGTCCCAGATCCTATGAGAGCAGCTGCTGTCTGATCAGAGTCTACTCTGTTTGCTTGTTGAATTATATAGATATGATTCTACAGTCTCTGCCATGGCCAAACATTCTTTTGTTCATATGCAGTTCTAAGAATTAGGCTATATAATATTCATACATACATGTACATTATTTCTTACAAGAATATTCATGGATGAAACAGTTATTTGTCTTGGTGTGTTTGTTCCCTCTTCTAGAGTTTGTCTTTCATATTGTAGGCAGTCTCTTTCTTCACTGTAACAATGACGCGTTTTTTCTCAGTCTGAAAGAAAAGAGAAATGTTGCTGTTGTAAACACTGCACTCATATTTTGTAAACAGTATAGATAAATGTTTACCCTTACAATACCAAATTTTCAAATGGATTATTCCAAAATTTAAACGGGTCAAGCTTATGGTGAATATTTAGGGATTTCTTTTTCAAGAAAAGTGTAACATTACAAAAAGTGTGGACCTCGATTCAAGCAGCCCTCTCATCTAGGTATACACTGTTTGCAATGACAACTAGAGGTTTGTTTTTGTCACAAAAACAGATGTCTCCCCTAGGCCTCCCATCCTCTTTCCAATACACAAGTACAAGTCCAAACTTATCAGGGTCTAATTTTTAAGTCATCAGAGGCAATAATTCTAACATTATCAGGGGGAGACAATTAAAAAAACCAGGTACACAACAACACATGCTGGTCAACATTCCTGTGAATTTTGGTGACTCTAGTACTAGTGGTTTCAGAGATATACATGACACAAAGTGAAGTTTCTCTTATTTTAAGTCAAAAGGGACAGTAACTCCATAGTTATCAGGGGGAGACAATCAAAACATCAAGATGCACAACAACTCATGCTAGTGAACATTCCGTATGAAGTTTGGTGACTCTAGCCCTACTGGTTTCAGAGATATGTGCAGCACAAAGTTTCTTTAATTTTAAAGTTATCATGTCAGGGGCAATAACTCAACTATTATCAGGGGTAGACAATTTAAATCACCCAGGTGCACAACAACTCATGTTGGTCAACATTCCTGTGAAGTTTGGTGACTCTAGTCTTAGTGGTTTTAAAGATTTGCATGACACAAAGTTTCTCTAATTTTAAGTAATCATATCAGGGGCAATAACTCCCAAAGTTATCAGGGGAGAAAATTCAAAATCCCAGGTACACAACAACTCATGCTGGTCAACATTCCTATGAAGTATGGTGACTGTAGCCCTAATTGTTTCAGAGATATGCACGACACTAAGTGAAGTTTGTCTAACTTGAAGTCATCAGGGGCAGTTACTCCAAAATTAACAGGGGGAGACAATTCAAAAACCCCAAGTCCAAGACAACTCATGCTAGTGAACAATCCTGTGAAGTTTGGTGACTACAGCCCTACTGGTTTCAGAGATACGCGTGCCACAAAAGTTTTTATGAATTTAAGTGTTCATATCAGGGGCAATAACTAATAATTATCAGGGGGAGACAATTAAACAAATCAAGGTGCACAACAACTCATGCTGGTGAACATTCCTGTGAAGTTTGGTGACTCTAGTACTAGTGGTTTCGGAGATACGTGTGACACTAAGTTTTTCTAATTTTAAGTCATCAGGGGCAATAACTCCAAAGTTATCGGGAGATACCATTAAAAAACCCTAGGTGCACAACAACTAATTCTAATGAACATTTCTGTGAAGTTTGGTGACTCTAGCCCAACTGGTTTTAGAGATACGCGCAACACAAGTTGGTGAAAGACAGACAGACGGACGGACGGACAGACAACTCTGGCCAAAACAATTTGTCTCCCCATCAATGGGGGAAACATAATTAGTGACTTGTTTCCTCCATTTCTAGGGTTAACCATCTGCACTAATATTGAATCATGTAACCTGGATCTCCATTGTTTGTATGGATGTTGAACAAGTTAACCCTTTCCCTGTTGAATATTCATCTAAGAAATAATGACATCATGAATATCAGTAAGCTGAATTTTTATAATTGCAATCGTACACAGGATGTTTTGGTATTGATAGAAACTGTATAGGGTCAGATCTTTGATAATTTCATTAGCAAACACATCAGACCCTGATCAGAAGGCTCCTACAAGAGCCTTCTGTTTGAGGGTTTACTGTTTGCAAAGGTGCAAATCACATGTGAAGTTTCATGAAGATCGGACACACAGAACTAAAGTTATCATCCAGAAACCGGAAAATTCTACAGAACAAGAGTGCCAGTGGGCACAATATATGCCCGTCAAGGCTTTGTTCAATATAAATTGAGGTTTACATATTTGCTAAATGCAAATTCTAAGGCCAATTGTGCGACCTTGACCTTTGATAAACATACTGGACACACCCATGCTATTGTAGCATGTCCAGATAAACATTGTGGTGTAATTTGAGAAGGATCAACCAAATAGAATTTGAGTTGGAGATGTTAAAGACAGAAGGACAGACAGCGCCATTCCACAATACTTACCTTTTTAAAAAAAAAACAACAAGATGAAGCTTGTGAATTTAGACAAGTGTTCCAAGTTTCAAAGCTTTATCCCAGAGTTATGTAAATAAGTGGACTTTAACAAAAACCTTAACCAAATATTCTAAGTTAAAAAGGGCCATAATTTTGTCAAAATGCTTGACAGAGTTATGTACTCTTGCCTAGAGATGAAGTTTGTGATGGTGAACAAATGTTCCAAGTTTTAACGCTTTATCCCAAAGGGTTATGTAAATAAGTGGACTTTAACAATAACCTTAACCAAAAGTTCTAAGTTAAAAAGGGCCATAATTCTGTCAAAATGCTTGACAGAGTTATGTACTCTTGTCTGCAGATGAAGCTTGTAGTGGTGAACAAGTGTTTCAAGTTTCAAAGCTTTATTCCAAAGGTTAGAGGTAAATAGTGGACTTTAACAAAAACCTTAACCAAGGTGTGACGTGGACGCTGACGCGAGTAGGATAGCTCCACTATTCTTTGAATAGTCGAGCTAAAAATGTCAAAGTTCTTGACAGAGTTATTCTCTCTTGCCTACAGATAAAGCTTATAATAGTGAACAAATGTTCAAAGTTTTAAAGCTTATATCAAAGGGTTATATAAATAAGTTGACTTACAACATAAATTGAGGTCAACATATTTGCTTAACGCAAATTCTAAACACAAATTCTAAGTCCAATTGAGCGACCTTGACCATGGATATACATACCAGGATACATTCATGCTACTGGAGGATGTGCCGATAAACATTGTGGTGACATTTGAGAAGGATCTACCAAGCAGAACTTGAGTTAGAGAGACAAGCATTTAACATATTTGTTAAATTTAAATGCAAAACGCAAATCCTAAGTCCAACTGTGCAACCTTGACCCAGGAAATACGTACCGGGACTGGACAGGCTAATGTAACATGTCCAGATAACGTTGTGGTGAAATCGTAGAAGGATCCACCAAGCAGAACTTGAGTTAGAGATGTTAAAGACAGACAGATGGACAGACAGCCCCATTCAATAATACGTCCCGTTTTTTCAAATTGACGTATAAAAAAATCTATTTTTTGGAAAAAATGACCTTGACCTTAGTCGACCAAAGCCCATGATTAATAGGAGTTGTGCCCCCACTGATATCAATGCAAATGTGGAGTTTCATGAAGATCCAACATACAGAACTGATGTTACAAATATAACAGAAAAATTCTACTTAAAAACAATCTTTTTGTACAAAAAGTGACCTTGACCTTGGTCTTGTAAAGCCCATATTAGATAGAGTTCCTACGCTCATCGCTATGAATGCACATGTGAAGTTTCATGAAAACTGGACATATAGAACTAAAGTTATCATCGGGAACGAGACACTGGCCTGACTGCCTGCCCCAGGGTTTCACATACTCACCTGAGCAACCATAACTTCAGCATCAAATTTCAAAAAATGCCTTCCTATGCCTTTGCAAAAAGGGTAGACCCAAGATCAAACAGTTCCTATAGGAGCCATCTGATCAGGGTCTGCTCTGTTGACTTATGAAATAATATAGATCTGATTCTACAGTTTCTGCTTTAGCAAAACTTACATGTGTTAACCCATTCCCTCATATTGACGACTTTTGACGACTCTTTAAAAAGTCACTTCTTGAAATCATTGTGATAAATAGAGCATTTGCTCCTATAGGAGCAAATGCCCTATTTATCACAATGGTTTCAAACCACAAAATTCTAAATTTTTCCTTTTCTTGAGTTAATGCTCCTTTTCAGTAGATTTATTCAAAGAGGTTGTATCTAAAAACAGCCTATGCAGTAATGGGTTAATATGCCACTTTTAAACATTAATTTACCATAATTAATATTCATGCTTTACATTTTTATATTATATTTTATATTTTACATTTTATATTTTACATATTTATTCACGGAGTAAAACGGTTAACATTTATACAGCCATTATTTCTGACATGTTTAATTATCATATAAGTTTTGAAAGATGAAGGCCACATAACCCTTTCCCTGTTCTATATTTATTACAATTTCAATACCTACTGAATATTCACTGACAAAATAGTAATAATGCAATAAGGAAGTTGGAAAAGGAAGGTGTAGCCATTTTAGAAACTAAAGAAAAAGACCTGTCAAACTCTTTAAGCATACAGAGCAGACCATGAAATGCATGAAAAAGATATGATAAGGACCCCAGAGAGAAACAATGGTGTTAGAGTGTATCACAGCAACAGATGAATGTGTTTATTTTAAGTGATAATCCCTACAATAAACAAATATTTTCAATAATATCATAAAATTTACAATCATTATTAAAGCGTGTTAATCTGAACTTATATTGAACAAAAAAAAAGAATGTGAACCAGCCATCAAGCCAGGTTTTCCTTCACTATTAACTGTGTGCAATGCTCTCTATTGATTCCCCTTCTTATCTTGTATAGTCTAAGGCTAAGTCTATGTCTTGTGCTGGGAGACCATGATGGCCCTGATATAGCTTACCAGACAATCAGAGATGATTTTCAGTTTTTACTATATTTCTATAAAAAACTGGTCACCCCTAGGGTAGGGTCAGACTCAATTTTGACCCCAGGGGCACAATTTACATAACTTTTGTAGAGGACCTGAACATGATTCTATTTGCCAAATATGAAAGCTGAGAACCTTCCAGTTTCTGAGAAGATTTTCAAAGTTTTCACTATATGTTTCATTGGAAACTGGCCACCCCTGGGGCCGGCAATTTTGGACCCAAGAGGCATAATTTTTATAGCTTTTGTAGCAAACAAATATTTAAGCTGAGAACCTTCCAGTTTCAGAGGAGAAGATTTTCAGTCTTCACTATATGTTTCCTATAACAGAAAATTGGCCACCCCTGTGGCCAATTTTGAACCCTGGGGCATAATTTATATAACTTTTATAGAGGACCTGTACAGTATGCTATGTGCCAAATATGTAAGTTGAGAACCTTCCAGTTTCAGAGAAGCAGATTTTTAAAGTTTTCATTATAATTATGTTTCTATAGAAAACTGGCCACCCCTACGGTGGGGCAAATTTTGACCCAAGGGGCATAATTGATATAACTTCTACAGAGGACCAGAACATGATGCTATGTGCCAAATATGAAAGCCGAGAACCTTCCAATTTCAAAGGAGAAAATTATAATTATATGTTTCTATAGAAAAATGTTCCCCCACCCCCAGGGACATAATTTATATAACTTTTGTAGAGGACCTACAGATGGTGCTATGTGCCAAAGATGAAAGCTGAGAACCCTGTAGATTCAGAGGAGAAGATTTTTAAAGTTTCAAATTGTTGACGACTGACGACGCACAACAGACATCAGGCCATCACAAAAGCTCACCTTGAGCACTTTATGTGCTCTGGTGAGCTAAAAGGACATTACAGAGTAAAGGGTATAACACCAGTCACCTGTTTTTAATGAAAGATTACTATAACTCTTTCCCTCATACAAACGCCTTTTCACACATTTGCTAACAGAGTCAACTTTTAGGAGCCGCCTGATCAGGGTCTGCTCTGTTTGATTATGGTATAATATAGATCTGATTCTACAGTGTCTATTTAAGCCAAACTATCCTGTGTTTGTATGCCAATCAAATTAATATTCGTGATGTCATTATTTCTTACATGAATATGCAACAGGGAGTGAGGTAACCCTTTACTCCATAAATACGCCTTTCTTAGCCTTTACAAACAGAGTAGACCGAGATCAGATCATTTGTATTCATGACGTAATTAATTTTTACATAAATATTCATGGAGAAAAGGTTTTACTGTATTTTTCTCATATTCTGCCCCAGAGCATACCTTTACTTTCGCTTCCCCCACAATATCAACGTCATTTATAACTCGCATGTACTCTTTATCTCCAATGGTTGCTTTGATAGTCAGTGTTCTGAAATAAATAAGTGTTCTTATGTAGGTTAAGTTTAAAGTGACAGTCTCCATATGCAACATGTTTTAAAAATACCTAAAAATTACATAAATATATGCTGAAAAGAAGCATAATTATTGCAAGAAAATCGTTCCAATAAACGGCGAGGAAGCCAAAACTTTCATATGTTTGATATCGAAGACCTGGCATTATTTGCAAATGTATTAGAACTTATTTGAGTTGAGTTCTCTTTGACATAGGCCAATAATATCTTAATGAACAACAAAAATTGTAAGTATTTAAACAACCAGATTGTATTTAGGGACTAAAAGGATATCACAAGAATATACAGACATACATTCAGACAAGGGCAAATCTATCTGCCCCTTCCCCTCCACAGTGAGGGTATAAAAATCATCAGTTTGGATTAGATACCTGTCTTATCTGATCTGCAACTAACTAAACCTTTCAACATATACTAAACAAGGGATGTTTGAAAAACATGTATGCCTCAAATGGTAGCCAGTCTACAGTTTTGACCTTTGGTCTTGAAGTGTGACCTTACCCTTGACATGACACACAATGAGATAAGTAAGTATGCCATATATGAATTCTATATTTCTAATAACTGAAATCAGAATTTATGGACAAGATTAAAGTTTTAACAAGAGGACCAGAATGGCTATGAAGCACTCACCAGACAATCAGAGGAGAAGATTTTCACTATAAGTTTCTATAGAAAACTAGCCGGCCCTGGGGCAGGCCAATTTAGACCCCAGGGGCATAATTCATATAAAAAAACTTTTGTAGAGGACTTGAATATGATGCTATGAGTCAAATATGAAAGCTGAGTACCTTTCAGTTTCAGGAGAAGATTTTTAAAGTTTTCTCTATATGTTTCTACTGAAAACTACCCACCCCTTGGGTGGGCCAATTTTGACACCAGGGCCATAATTCATATAACTTTTGTAGAGGACCTATACATGATGCAATGCGCCAAATATGAAAGCTGAGAACTTTCCAGATTCAGAGAAGAAGATTTTCAAAGTTTTCAATATTTGTTTCCATTGAAAACTGCCCACCCCTGGGGCGGGGACAATTTTGACCCCAGGGCCATAATTAATATAACTTTTGTAGAGGACCTGAACATGATGCTCTGTGCCAAATATGAAACCTGAGCGCCTTCCAGTTTCAGAAGAGAAGATTTTCAAAGATTTCACAATTTGTTTCTATTGAAAACTGCCCACCCCTGGGGCTGGGCCAATTTTTACCCCAGGGGCATAATTTATATAACTTTTGTAGATGACCTGAACATGACCAAGGGACATGATTTATATAATTTTTGTAGAGGACCTAAACATGAGGAGAAGATTTTCAAGTTTTCACTGTATGTTTCTATAGAAATCTGGCCACCCCTGGGGTGGGGCCAATTTTGACCAAGGGGCATAATTTATATAATTTTTGTAGAGGACCTAAACATGAGGAGAAGATTTTCAAAGTTTTCACTGTATGTTTCTATAGAAAACAAGGCAGCCCTAGGGCGGGACCAATTTTGACCACAGGGACATAATTTATAAAAAATATTGTAGAGGAGCAACACATGATGCTATGTGTCAAACTTAAGTGAAAGCTGAGAACCCTGTAGATTTAGAGGAGAAGATTTTTAAAGGTTCAAATTGTTGACCCGGGACGACAGATGAAGATGGACATCAGGCAATCACAAAAGCTCACCATGAGCACTCTGTGCTCTAGTGAGCTAAACAAAACTGACTTTTACAGAGGTGTCAAAAGGTGTCGGTATGAGGGGATGGGTTAATCCTCTCCCTCATAAATACGCCTTTCTATGCCTCTGTAAAAGTCACCTGTTTCATGGTTTCAAAACTACACAATTCTAACATTTTCCTTTTCTCTAGTAAATGCTCCTTTTTGGAAAATTTATTCAAAGAGTTTGGGTCTTAACCTTTTCCCTGATATAAACGTGTTTTCGCGCATCTGCAAACAGAGTAGACCCAGATCAGACGGCTGCTAGAGGAGCCGTCTGATCAGGGTCTGCTCTGTTTGCAGGTGGAATTTGATAAATATGTTTCTCTACTTTCTAAAATGACTACATTGTTCCACCTTCCATATTTCATTATAACTAGTTTGTCCATGAATATTCAGTAGGCATTGGAATTTGAAATAAACAAAGAACAGGGAAAGGGTTAAAACAGCCTATGAGGGAATGGGTTAAAAGTTACCCTTACCTAATGAATATTCATGTGTGAAATAATGACATCAAAAATATTATTACCCAGATTTTTTTAAAATGGTATAAAGGAGCAGTCTGATCTGGGTTTACTCTGTTTGCTTTTGACACGATATAGATCTGATTTTAACTGAGAATAAAGAAAATCCTTGAAAAGTTTACATTATAAAAATACATGAATATTGAAAAGGGAAAGGGTTAAAGATGTATTACGCGCATTTTTTGTATTAATCAATCAACACCAAAAGCTGTACACGTATACATGTTTAAATGTTTAAATGTTTACAACGTTTAAATGTTATTAAATATAGTGCCAAGACCTGCCACGATATCTTAATGTATAGACGACAGCAATTGTATAAATAATGCTGTGATGATGTATATAATTAACAATTTCCGGTATATAAATTTGAATCTTACAACAGATTCCGGCCAATGCCAAACGCTATTCCGTTAGTTTCCGTAGCAATCCATTTTTCTAAATTTTTCGACACAAACAATCATTTACTAACCGTGCTGTTTAATGTTGAATATGTATTACTGTACATAGATTCCGATTCTGAAGTCAGATTGAAATGCAAAATTTGCGTTGCATAAATCTTTAATCAATTTGTAATGTCTGGAGACTTGAATATTCATAATGAAAACGTTTTAAGTTAAGCTATTAACTCTCTATTTGACAGAAACGCCTTTCTACTTTTTTGTAAACATAGTAGATCCAGATCTAGGGTCTGTTTTGTTTGCTTACAGGGTAATATTGATATTATTTTATAATTTTCCAATGACCAAACCTTCCTGTGTTCATATGCTACTGTTAAATTAAATTAATTAATACAGTGCTCCCTTCCTACAACGGCCCTCTCAATAACGATTCCCTCCTTACAACAACGCATGTAACTGTTTCCGAAACAACAAGGCTCCAGAAACAACCTTTTTCCATCGTATTTTCTTTATGCCTCCATCAAACCCTATGTTGTGACCACTCTTTAGAATCGTCACTTTGTAACGATTCTAAAGAGTGGTCACAACATAGGGTTTGATTGAGGCATAACGGTTTTAGTTCTCGAAATACACCTTATCTGGGGATCTGCAAACACAAGCTAATTATGTTTGATTTCCCCTCCCTATAACAACTCCCTCTGAACAACACATACAATATTTGTATCCCAAAGGGTGTCGTTGTAGAGAGGGGGCACTATATTCATGGTGTCATTATTAAATATTTCTAACATGAATATCTATCAGGGTTGTTTCATTTAAATGTGTATCGGAACAGGAAGGCACTATAAAAAACAGCTATGCATGAGTGGATTTCACTGCAAAAATGGTACTACATGTATTTGATTTGTGCATTAGTAAAAGAAAACTTCTATGGGTGGGTGCCCAATTTGAAAGTGCCTTCTTGCACCCCCATACACATTTAAATGGAACAGCCCTCAGTTAAATGGTTAACCCTTTGCTCCATGAATATTTATTGAAGAAATACTGACATCATGAATATTAATTACAGTATTTTTTATAGTGGCATTTGAACATAGGACCTTTTGCCCATGGCAGATACTATAGAATCAGATCTATATGTTATTTCATAAGCAAACAAAGCAGACCCTGATCAGACAGCTCCCACAGTGCCGTCTGATCTAGGTCTACTTTGTTTGCAACAGATAACTGTGCCTACTCAGATACTTAAATCACCATTTCTCCACCAAACCCTATGCTGTGAACACTCTTTAGAATTGTCTCTTTGATACAATTCTAAAGAGTAGTCATAACATAGGGTTTGGTGGAGAAATAAAGGAGTTATTCTTGAAAATGTTTTAATATACACATCTTATCTGGACCTCTGCGAAGGTGTAAAAAGGCGATTATATGAAGTAAAGGGTTACTACTGCCTTTATGTAATAAACCATGAAAAGACATGAAGTTCTTACCTGCCACTAACAGATGCCTCTCCCCTGTGACCTTTGCCTGGGTCAAAGTCTTTCTGAGTGCACTGTATGGTCGCTTCGTTATTTCTACCATCACTGGCTGTCACTGTAAGTGTAAAAAAAAAACCCTACTCTTTTAACTCTTAACCTATGAATATTTATGTAAAACAAATGACATGAATGTTTGTTGCTGATTTATTTAGCTCTTTACTCCGTAAATGCGCCTTTCTATGCCATTGCAAACAGAGTAGAACCAAATTAGATGGCTCCTATAGCAGCCCTCTAATCAGGGTCTGCCTTTATGTCGATGAAACTTTTCACAATAACAAGAATAATATGTTAACAAAAATGTTGTGTTATTAATTTAACTGAACTAGTTATTCATCATGAAAACAGATAATTTTTAATTGACTTCTAAGAAAACATTCATTTTACCACTAATTCAACAATGCTCATCTGATTTGAAACGTTTTATATGACAAACAGTGCAGACCCTGATGAGAGGGCTCCTCTAGGAGCCCTCTCATCTGGGTCTACACTGTTTGCAAAGGACATGTGTGACTCGTGTTCCGCACTGTAAGGGTTAAGCAAACAGAGCAGACCCTGATTAAAAGTTCATACAGGAGTCCTCTGATCTGGGTCTACTCTGTTTGCAAAGGCGTGAAAAGGTGTTTAAATGAGGGAAAGGTTTAATTCTCTGTTTCATATATGCAAACAGAGCAGAGTCAGATGAGACGGCTCCTATTTGAGGTCTCGGAGCATCAGATAAAAGTGCATACTCGAATACTTAAATCGCCATTTCTCCACCAAACCCTATGATGTGACCACTCTTTAGAATCGTCTCAAAGACAATTCTAAGGAGTGGTCATGACATGGGGTTTGGCGGAGAAATAAAAGAGTTATTCTTGAAAATGTTTCAATTTACGCATCTTATCTGGACCTCTGGGTCTATTCTGTTTGCAAAGGAATCATAGGTCATTTCTATCAGGTAAAGGTTTAAATTAAATGAATCTGTTGGGGTGTCCATAATTCACTTTGGAGTTTACTTTACCATCATCAAATCTCCGACCTGGCATCGTGATTGTTTAGGCCTTCTGAATCATGCCTGAAATAAACAAGAACACTGTCAGAGGATGCCAATAACACACGTCTGTTACTGCAACAACCATTACTTCATGAATATTCAAGTAAGAAATAATTACATCATGGGTATTTTTAATGATATTTGTACAAAGTATCTTTTTGGCCATTGCTGATACTGTAGAATCAGATCTATGTAACTTGACTAACTTCATAGGCAAACAGAACAGACCTGCAGGTGGCGGTGGTCTAGTGGCAATGCGCTTGACTATCAGTCCAGAGGTCCGGGGTTCAAATCCCGGTCCCTCCAGGAAATTTCAGAGACGCTTTTCCGTGTCTCCCACCCGCACATCCTCTCCACCCAGGGGTTAAAATGGGTACCTGTGAGGGTCACTCGCCGGTACTGCGGCTGCATGATTGTGCCATATGTTAGCAGTGCTCAATATTGTAGGCCAATGACTCAATGACCAGGGGAGTAAGTGTACAGTCGGCTGAGCGGTCATTCGGACTGAGAGTAGACTATAACTAGGTACTTTTTTTTTTACCCTGATCAGACATCTCTTAACCCTTTCCTCCATAAATACGCCTTTCTACGCCTCTGTAAAAGTCACCTGTTGAAACCATTGTGATAAATTGAGCATTTGCTCCTATAGGAGCAAATGCTCTATTTCACAATGGTTTCAAACTACAAAATTCTAAAAGTTTCCTTTTCTCTAGTTAATGCTCCTTTTTGGTAGATTTATTCAAAGTGGTTGGATCTAAAAATAACCTGTTATGGTATGCTACTCTCTTCCTCAATTTACACTATCCTGGAAGTTTTCTGGGGGAGTCCTGCGGAGTTGGCTGCATAAACCCAGACAGTACTGCAAAGCGGCAAGTCTGCATTTTATTCCTTCTCTTCCCACTCAAGAAAAAGCGGGGAGGGAGGTGGGACTCTCCCCATAACAGGTAAGTATTTACTAATTTAAAATAATTTTACATTTAAAAAATTATTTTAATAGCATAAATACGATACCTGTTATGGTATGCTGCCTTTGTAGCCCTGGGGGGAAGGTAATGCTCCCAAAATAATGTGACGACAGCAATGCTCAATACGATGACTGTTGTTGTGACACCAACTGAGCAGTGTTAATATTGTCAGAAGCAATAACAGATTGAGAAGCTACCAAGGGACCCAGTAGATAAAAGTTATCAAGCAGGGAAGAGAAGCTTCTCAAATAGAATGAGGAAAAAGTCATGGGATTCCTCCAGAAAGTAGCTTTAAGAATATCTTCCAAGGGTGTGTGATTCACAAAAGTCCAGGAAGTAGACAAAGCCCTCAATTCATGAACTTTAACCTGATGTAAAGACATGTCCCTGTCAGAAAGAGAAGCACAGGCTTTCCTAACTGTTGACGCAATCCACAGAGAAATAGTGGCGGCGGATATGCCCCATCCCTCTTTCAAGGGAATGAAAAGCCTTTTACGTAAACCTTGAAGAGGCTTAACCCGTTGAAGGTAGAACAGCTTTGCTCAGACAGGACAGAGCAAGTGATCTCCATCTTCTTTTCCCAGAGAGTGAGATAAATTGGGAATAGAAATAGGAGAAGGAGCGACTGAATGGAGCTGGTTCTTAGCAAAAAAAACCAGCACAAGCAGCTGCATTCTTCCTAAAGTAAAGGGTATGAGAGATCATGGATCTATAACCTTTAATAGTGCTTACTGCCAGATTTTTCTCGTCAAACAAAACAATGAGAAAGTCTGCTAGTCTTCTAGGAGAGGGATCGAGAGGATTGATTTTCCTTCAAAGACACCAATCTGAGAAAACGTTCCACTTGGCGTCATAGACAGCCCGTGTGGAAGATCTCCTTGCTGAAGCAATGAGAACAGAAAACGACGTTGACGAAAAAGTTTCTTTCGGACGGCTTGTCTGATAATGGCCAGACATGAAGACGAAACATGCCCGGAGAGGTGTGAAACAGGTCTCTTTGGGACAGTAGGTCTGGGCGCAGAGGAAGTGCTCTGGGATTCCAGAATGTCACTGAACCAAGCTCATTGTGGCCACCATGGTGCCACTAGGAGAATCTGGCATTGCGATGACCGGATTTTTCTCAATACTTGCGGAATCAGATTGAATGGGGGAAACACGTACCCTATGTCTGTTCCAATCCAGATCAGTCAGAGCGTCCAGGGCCCAGGAAGCTTGGTCTAGAACGGGACTGACATAGAGAGGAAGGGGCTTTTTATATTGGGCCTTTTTGGTTTTGGGCCTTTTTGGTATGGGGCCTTTTTGACCCGCATTCGTAAATATTGGGTTACTTTACAGTTTGCATCAACATCAAAGATAGTACATAGAACCTCTGACAAAACTAATCAACTTGTTCATCATTTCATTCCGAATCATTTAAACATTTGCACAAAGTAACTATATAATTGCTTTCCACATAGCATGCCAGGCCATAGACACAGCGTGGTATCAACAAATGGTAGAACAAGATTTATCCTTTGCATGGGGCTGCTCAATTTGCGACAACCAAAACCATTCCATTGTGAACTCCAGCATATTATCTATTTCTTCTCAAAACAGCTTCTCTAGTCTGACAGATGGAAATGCTCTCTCCCCACAAAACAGGGTTACCAATGAACCCCAAAATCAAAACAAATATTTTTCTAAAATCAAAATACTTAGCGTAAACTGCCAATCAATTGTGAATAAAAAACATGAATTCCAAAATATGATCCTCTCCCAAAACCCTGATGTTGTTACAGTCACAGAATCATGGCTAAGAAAGGAGCATTACACGAGCGAAATTTTCCCAGCTACCCTTGGTTACTCAGTCTACCGTAAAGACAGGCAAAAAGGTAAAGGGGGCGGTGTTCTGATTCTTGTAAAAAATAACTTAATCTCATCAGAACAACCTGAACTTAGTACCGATTGTGAAAAACTGTGGGTGAAATTGAAAATCAAAGGAAATAAACCAATTTACATTGCCTCTTACTACAAACCCCATGAAAATGACACCAAGAGCATACTTGAATTTGAAAAATCTTTAGACCTGACAAGGAACATCAAGGGTACGAAAATCATTCTAGGAGACTTTAACCTCCCAAAACTTACGTGGGACACTGAACACACCCCTTCCTACAAACCTGGATGCAGTCCTAGCACTGTTTATGAAACTTTCCTCAACTCGGTTGAAAACCACAGCCTAACACAAATGGTGAACGAAAACACAAGAAATGAAAACATACTAGATCTCTTTTTAATCTCAAACCATACACTTGTAAATAAAACTGAAATAATCCCGGGTATATCAGATCACCATATCATTTCAACAACAGTAATTTAAGAGCCAGTAAGAGTAGCTGAATATTTGATAAATCATGGGTAATTACAACGACTTTCAACTAATTAGGAGTGTGAATAAACACATATTATTGTCTCGAGGGGTCTAATGTCCGGGTGGGCTGATGTCCGCCTCGTTAATATTCAGCGCGAGTGGTCTATTGTCCGAGTGGGCTAATGTCCGCCCATCAAAAAAACACGAGTGGGCTAATGTCCGCCCTCCTCAAAACCCCGAGTGGGCTAATGTCCGCCCCCCTCAAAAACACGAGTGGTCTAATGTCCGCCCTTAGAGAAATGGTGGGCTGTGGTCCGGGTGGGCTAATGTCCGTTTACCACTGCAGTTTGATTGGTTTAATCTGAATCATTGTCCCCTCTAAATTGTCTATATTGTGTTTGACACTTCATGGTTCATTGTGTTTATCTCTTAAATGAAAAGTGTGTATTTTACAACAATTACCATAGTGGCCAGTAGAAGTGTCAAAACTGTTGTTTTGAGAGCTGATTTGACAGTAATTTGCAGTGGGTTAGGTAGCCAGTATTGTTTCTCTTATCTGTTACTCAGTCTTCTACAAGTGACTGCCAGTCTTTTGATTTTCATGAAATTTGGTTCATTCAAAATTCAGCTTAAACTAGAAAACTGACTCAGTCACAGAGAGAGAGAGCCCTGTAATCAAGGGCAGATAACTCTAGACATAGTGATCAGATTCAACCCAAAAACTATAGGCGTCTTCCTATGATGATACTTAAGCATATGCCGTAATATGAAACCAATATGTGAAGTACTGTTTGAGTTATCATGTCGCATCAAAAGTGCTAACGGATGGACAGAAATTGCGATTCCTATAGGGTTCCTGCATTTCCAAGCAGGGCCCTAATTACACCTTTTATTTTATTTTTTTGGTTGTTTACACTGCAAATTCATAAGGCAAAACTTGTATATATGATTAGAGAACTAATAAAGCACATTAGGATGGTTTAAATATGTGCTAAGCCCCTGGACAATTCAAAATACCAGTAAATGCCAGTAAGTGCCAGTAAATCCCGGTATTTACCGGTATTTACCGCCGGCACGGTAAATACTCATAAATGCCGGCATTTTGCCAACCCTGACAGTAAACGCAAGACCTGTAATTCTTAAACAAAAGCCAAGGATCTGTCCACTCTACAAAAAAGCAAAGTGGCCTGAATTTAGACTTCATATGCAAACAGAATGTCACAAAATAAATGACAGAGCTGACTCATTAACAACTGAAGATCTGTGGTGTCAGCTCAAACTTGCAATTGAGGCCGGGATTAACAAATTTGTTCCAACAAAAAGAATTGGATCCAAAATATCCCTACCCTGGATAACAAAATCAATAAAAAAACTCATGTCAAAAAGAGACCACCTATACCAGAAAATAAAGAAACATAGATCAGACCATGAACTATGGAGTAAATTTAAAAAATTAAAAACCCTCATCAAATCCAAAATTAAAACATCTTATGACCAACATTTAGAACATATCCTTGACCTCACTGAAAATGATGTCACAGACACACAGACCAAATTTCCAACTAAAAAACTGTACTCTCTATTAAAAAATTCAAAACAAGACTCGCAAAATATAACATCTCTCAAAGACCAGTCAACAGGATACCTGAAAACAAACAGTCTTGACAAGGCCAACATCTTGAATCATCAATTTCAATCAGTCTTTTCCAGCGCTTCTCCACTATCCCTGAAACAAATGTGTATGCAAAAACTCAGATACCTTGACCCAAGAAAGTACTGCAAATACCCTCAGATGAATGACATCTCTATAGACAGGAATGGTGTGCTGAAACTCCTCTCCAACCTCAAGGTAGACAAAGCTGCAGGCCCAGACCTTATAAGACCTGTAGTGCTAAAGGAACTCAGGCATGAAATTACTGACCTTATCACCATCCTTTTCCAGAAATCTTTGTCTTCTGGCTCTATTCCCTCTGACTGGACCAAGGCCTATGTATGCCCTGTTTACAAGAAGGGTGACTGCACTGACCCAGCAAATTATCGGCCTATCTCCTTAACTTGCATTCTCTGTAAAACTTTAGAACATATAGTTGCTTCCCATCTTTCCTCTCACTTCAGTAATCACAGTATCCTCTTCGATCTCCAGCATGGCTTCAGAGAAAGACGCTCATGTGAAACGCAGCTCATTGAACTAACAGATAGTCTTATCAATAATATAACATCAGGTAAACAAACAGATCTTATACTGCTAGATTTCAGCAAAGCTTTTGACAAAGTAAACCATCTTAAACTACTCTATACTCTTCAAAATAACGGTGTCTCTCCACAAATCTTAAACTGGATACGTTCATTCTTAATTGGCAGAACTCAAACGGTTGTGATGGATGATGCCCACTCCAACAAAGTCTCTGTAAATTCTGGTGTTCCTCAAGGCTCTGTCCTTGGACCTCTATGCTTCCTTCTTTATATCAATGAGCTTCCTTCCTCAGTCTCCAGATCTCAAATTAGACTCTTTGCTGATGACACAGCGGTCTACATCACCATTGACTCCCCCTCCGACTCCCAATCATTACAGGAAGATCTCAATAACATGCAGATCTGGGAGAAGGAGTGGGACATGGAGTTTAACCCCTCTAAGTGTCAAGTACTCCATATTACTAAAAACAAAAACGTGATAAAAAACAAGTATTTTCTCCATGGCCAAGCTTTAACATCCGTCCCTAATGCAAAATATCTTGGCCTAGATCTATCTACAGACTTAAGTTTCAATACACACATCACAAGAATAACATCAAACGCAAACAAAACCTTAGGATTCATTAAAAGAAATATCACTACGAAAAATGAGAACGTAAAACAACTTGCATACAAATCTTTGGTCCGGCCCCAGTTGGAACATGCCTCAACAATTTGGCACCCCTATACACAAAGCAATATTCATAAAGTTGAAATGGTCCAGAGGCGAGCGATACGGTGGGTAAAACATGATTATTCTCCATTGTCATCAGTAACTGCCATGCAGAAAGATCTTGGCTGGCGATCTCTCGAACACCGTAGACTTGACTTCCGCCTTATTACGTTCTTTAAGATTTACCATAACTTAGTATCCACCAGTCTTCCACCCTACATTGTAAAACCACTTAGATCAACTAGACATATGCACCCTCTCTCACTTAGACAAATACAGGTTACATCAGACTACCGCAAATTCTCATTCTTTCCCCATTGTATTACCCTTTGGAACCAGCTTCCCTGTAACATCGCAACCCTGCCTGACCTTGACCAATTCAGGCAGGCAGTGGTGAGGATGCTGTATTAGTTACATACTAGTGTTTTTACTTTTAATCTTTTTCACATCTCACTAATATGCTAATATTTTATCTATGACTTGAACCTTGTTCATGTCTCTCACTGACCTGAAAATACTCATTACCAGGTTCTTATCCCTATCACCTTTTGCTACTAACAGTTCCGACGTGCACCTTTTCCTGCCTATAACACTCGAGAGAGGGGTTGGCAGTACACAGAGATAGATAGATAGATAGAATTCACCATTCGGGTTACTATATACGGTTACCTAATTGTAGGCGAGTTGGTCATTAGGCGAATTCACCATAAACACCTACAATCATCTAAAATCAAATACATAGCCACGGCATTGGTGTGAAAATTTAATCCCTATGTAATGATAAGGTCGACGAATAGTCTTTGGGTTTACTATATAAATTAAGCTCGACGAACGGGAAGGTCGACGAAACGACTATAAATCGTGATATCGAGCTACTTTCAGTTTTGGCGCTCCCCCAACATACACACACCAGACGGCAACCAACACAAAATTAACTCATTGATGGGACTAACCGTGTAACCAATGTGTTAACAAAATATAATGAATGAATGTATGAATATTAAATAGCCGAATCTGTATGGTGGCATAGGCTAATGACCAATTTATCATTCATTGAATCAGGTCGCTAAGAAAGAAGTCGAGACTAACTTAGGCCGAATACATGCCAAATAAGATCCTATTCCCTTGTTTCAGAGTCAAAATTTCTTTGAAATGTTTCAAAATTATTTACAGTGAGACAAATTATCCAATTCTGAAGAAAGCAATACTGGACTAGAATAAATACTCACGTGAAGAGTTTGTATCTAGTTGCGAACGAAACTGCTCTAGCCTAATCCACTTCTCAAGTAAACTGTGAAACGTTTCGCCCCATTCATTTTCGTACCAAATTGTTTTCACCCCATTATTGATCGCCGCATGAGCGGCGATCACTAATGGAATGCTCAAAAGTATTTACCCATGTAGGAGGGGTAGCGACAAGTTTTACAAATTGGCTCATGATAGCGTGGCAGAGAATAGTTTCTATCTGCATTATTGATGTAGTGAAATATGTGATGTAAAAACCTTCATACGATGTTTAAAAAGAAATTTATCAAACAAATGTACAATAATAACAATAATTATGACACTTTTTTCGTCGAAGTATCGACATTAAATGCCAAAACAGTTTTGTAAACATAAATGAAGCCGGGTCAAAGTCGCAGAATTGAAGCCGGGTCAAAACTGTAGTCGTGCACCTGTTTGCGGTGCTCTCGTTCTAAATTATGCCCTTCAGAGATTTTGACATAAGACGGGAAAACGTGCTCGAATTTGAAAAATAAGATCATTTGAATCGACAGTCGATATGTTAATTCAAACAGCCATGGTTATTATTCTACCGGAGGCTCTACATGGTCAAAATCGAATTCCGTCGTCTCGGTTTCTATTTTTAGATAGGACTAACGTCACTCGTTAATGTAACTGAACAGGCTATATTTAGGTCTATGACCATCACCGCCCTTGTTAGAGTTTATTGATTAAATTATCATGAGGGTGATAAATGTTGTAATGAAGTTTTATTGTTTTATTTATTTTTATTTAAAAAAGTCGTTTTATTTTTTTTATTTAAACCACGGTCGCCTATCGTGCAGTCAGCCCTGGTTCGATTCTCACCGCTGACGAAAAAAAAAATTCTCTCTTTTTCCTTTCTATTTTTTTTAAATGGCGGTTTGGGTTTTTACTGGGATAGATAATGATAATTATCCATATTAAGTGTTTTTTCTTTCAACTTATACGTTATTTTTGGATGCAATCTTGGTCAAGTTCAAATATGGATCATGTCGGGTTCGGAACTAGGTCACTACGTCATTACACTCTAGAGGCTACATATTTCGTTAAGTTTTTAATGAAATGTTGTATTTCAATTGTCTTAACAAAACAGTTCCTTATTAAAAACCTTCCTTGTACACAAATTTCCCGGCGATCCAATGCCTTGCATCAGTATTCGTCTTGTCTATTTAGGCAGAGCCATAGAAAGATGTGAATGAATCATATACCCCCACCCCCTTCATATCTACTTGCTCTACTAGATAGTTTCCCGAAAGCTTGGATATATCTTATACTAACCTGTTCTTAATTTGGGGATAATATAAGTGAAAAAGTTAATGGGCATTGAATCGACCTATTGGAATAATTTCATGTAGACTGTAATTTAAGTATGGGAGTTTGTATGCCTTGTGAACATAATATATTAGGGTAAACTGATCGTGAGTCGGACACCTATTCCACTTTTCCTCATGTCAAACGTCTGTGCGTTCAGCTAGACACTTCCGGTGTTCACTGGTACCAGGCCTGATCTCTTTTAAGCTCTTTTACACACATGTAACAGGGCCAAAAAGTATGGAAAGATGGGTAACCCTAATTCGATCGTGACTCGGACACTTTCGATATTGAGTCGGACGTTTTCAATTTCTTGAAATATTCATTGTGATACGTTCAGTAAGCTCTGAATTGTGAGATTTCATAGTATTATGTGTCATAAAAAAGATAGACCCTAAATATACATCTAGAATCTACTATAAATATCGTAGAATGACATATGATTTCCCTGCTGTTCAATCATAGGAGATGACCCACCAGGTACAGAGTGTGTATAAACGTTACAGTGTCCGACTCAAAATCAGTTTGACATATTATATATTATTAGAGAGCGTGGCACTTCTTGTTTACTAAAAACCTGAATAACAGATGTCTTTTAAATGTATATTTATTTTTCTTCAACAAAAACATGATTTCCCCATTTGTAATAGATCTACTCGTTTAATGTCGCCATTACTCAAGAAACTAAAACCGAATGCGGTTTTCTCGGACTTTGACATTTAAAAGTTGGTGCTTTTGGGTGGTTTCTTAGCGTTGTTGTTGTGAAGAATGCATGCAAGTAATTGAGTTCAAGGTAGGTAACTCTGATGAAAATAAGCATTAAGGTACCCGGCAAAGTAAAGATTATGCTAGTTACACTGCTTTCAAGCAGGGTATAAAGGGGTTGAAAAACGTCCGACTCTCAATCGTGTCCGACTCACGATGTGTATTATTGGTGTCATACACAGGTATTATGCATCGTGGCTATTAAAACATTCCCCCGTGTCTGCTATTAATTTATACATTACAGTCATGTTTCCCAATATATATATTAAACGACTTACGAATCATTGAAATTTAGCTGAAGAAATGCGGGTTAGATCGACTTAAGCGATGTCGAAGTATCGACATTTCACTGTATTTCTTCACTGAAGTTTTTGCTTCCTGCTTCAACCAAACCACATGTTTTGACCACTCAATGGAATGATTGCTTCAATGTGATTTCATTAAGTAGTCACATCACAGGGGTTTGCATATTTATAAAAAAAAAGGTGTTCTTCAAATGTGCACCTTTTTTCATTTCATACCATACTATTAAACAAATATGTTCTTAATGGTTATATATCTGCACCTGTACAACTTGATATAAGCATGTTACATGAATATGCATGTATTCACAGACTCAGTTCTATTTGCACTACGATGCAAAGCTCGCTATATATCCTATTTCAGTGACAAAGTAAATGCAAAAACAGCTAAATATGTCCATCAATAACTCTTAACTTTAACATCAGTCATGTTTCCTTCCTATAATATTTTTTAACACCCCAATAACAAATTCTGCTCCAAGTTTTATTCATGAGTCATGCTTATATACAATCACATGTTAATTGCCATGTTGTTAATTAGTTTTTTATTTTGTTTTCCTTATACAGTATAACATGTCTTATCCCACATCCTTCAATACCAACAGTGGATGACGGATAAAGCAGTGTGTCAGTTACAGCAGATATCGCTTAAGTCCAACTGAACAGTATTCCTTTAGTTGAGTTCACATAGCTTGAATTCGTTTAAGTCGAACTTACTCTTATTTCAAAGTTAACACGTGCATAGCCACATTTTAACTCGCAAATAAGGGTAAGTTCGACTTCAGCGACTTCAAGTTATCGAGGTTCAACTGTATGATATTCAACATTTGGGACCGAACATCATTGTCGAATAAAGCAAGTTTTTATTAACCAGGTGTCGGATAAGCCAGGTTATACTGTACATGTATATATATTGTGCTAATGATCAGTAGACTTGCCAAATAGTGTGTTCCTTTATAATAATAGTTATGTTATCTTTGTCAAAAATAGAACACAGCTCCATATAATATATTTACAGATCATGTATCATATCTTATGTAGCCTACGTACTACAAACAATTCTATAATCATTATATCACTCTTAGTGCCAAATTTCAATCAGTCTAAGTAACATTCTAATTGTCACCACAGCTTTTGCATAGTTTTGAAACAATGTATTTCAACATTACATGTATTCATTGTCTACTTGGTTAACCCTTTCGCTGCCAAACTCTGTCGTCTGCTAACTTTGTCGTCTGCTACACATTTTCATTTTTTTTTCATTTTTGTTTCAAAAACATAGTAACAGTAACAAATAGTTTGGATCCTGATGAGACACCGAGTTACTCGGCGTCTCATCTGGATCCAAACTGCTTGCATAGGTACATGTAATCACAGATCCGGCATTGACAGCGAAAGGATTAAAAACAGTATTTTGTATATCATCTCAAATTCAGATATTCAGTACTCCAAATACAAATTTGTAAGCCACTTATTTGCAAAAGTTATTGCTCCAAGCTTCAACCCACCCATATGTTTTCACGGATTCTAGGACATTTGCCCCCCCCCCCCCCCGGACCTTTGCCACCCTAGTCTGCCCAGCCTAAAACACCAGGGGGGCAAATGTCCGTCCATGCCCAAATAGGGGGGCAAATGTCCGTTTTCACCACTCAGTAAATTCGCCGCTTTAACATGATTTCATTGACAATTCGTGGCCGAGTGGTTACGCCAATTCGTGGCCGAGTGGTTACGACAATTCGTGGCCGAGTGGTTACGACAATTCGTGGCCGAGTGGTTACGACAATTAGTGGCCAAGTGGTTACGGTCACTCTAACAATCACTCACATCCTCACCGCTGTGAGTTCGCGCCCGGTCTGGGCCAGTCCGAAATTTTCATGTGGGAAAGCCGTCCAGCTGGCTTGCGGAAGGTCGGTGGTTCTACCCAATTGCTGATTTGTACATGAAAAAAGTGTGTAAAGGGCATCTGGGGTCTTCCTCCACCAGTAATTAGCTGGACGTCGCGATATGACTGAAATACATGTACTGTTAAAAGCGACGTTAAATCGAAATCAATCAATCAATCAATCATTTACAAGTCACATACAGAATTTATCATATAGGCCTTCAGTTTCCCTTTCTTTTCAACTACAATTAATGGCCAGCATGTTGAAGTGTCATTCTTAATAATCTGTATCCAATCTGTTTGCAATCGTCCTATGCGCTTTTTCACGGCATTCTGAATACAAAATGCACCGTGTTTCTTGTTCTAACCGTTATCCCTCTGTGAATTACAAATGGAGGAAGACCCCCAGACTGAGAGGCTCTTCTGTGCATGGAACAGACTGATCTGGGTCCATGCTTGTAAAGCTTTTTGTTGAGTCTGAGTTTCATTCTCAAGCTTTTGATTGGTCAGATTTGAGTTCTCAAGCTTTTGATTGGTCAGATTTGAGCCAAAGGCTCAAATCTGACCAATCAAAAACTTGAGAACGAATTTTGAGACACTATTGACCGAATGTCAACAGCTTCGATCCTGAAGCAAGGATCTCCTACTTTAAGAATTTAACAACATATACAAAGTATATAGAGTATCATTCAGAATCGTTTTCTTCAGCAACTGTGGGCTGAAGTTTGATCAAAATCTGTCAAGCAATTTAGGAGGAAATTAAATCTGTAGAAGGTTTAGACGCCGCCATAGGCATCGACAACGCCTAGAAATGTGATTATTAACCATTTAACCCATGAATATTAATGTTAGAAAATATGACATCATGAATATTTATTAGATTACGTTTTAAAATAGCATATTAATACACGGAACTTTTGCTAAAGCGGCAACTTTAGCGTCATAGCTATATTATTTCAAAAGCTAACACAGCAGACCCTGATCAGACGGCTCCTACAGGAGCCGTCTGATCTAGGTCTAATATGTTTGCAAAGGCATAGAAATGCGTATTTGTGGAGTAGGGGTAAATGTTAATGTCATCCTCTGATTGCAAATACAGTAGAACCCCGCTAATGCGACCACTTAATGCGACCACTTAAACAAACATGACTGTTTTCATAAGCAGGTGGTTGCTTAATGCAGGACGAAAGTTATGCAGAAAGCTCCTATAGGAGCTTTCTGCATAACTTTCGTCCTGCATTAAGCAACCACATGCCCTTGCCACTGTGAATTATGCCCCTTTTTGGTTGTCGCATTAGTGGGGTTTTACTGTATGTAGAAAGACGTATAAATTTATGCAGTTAAGGGTTAAATGAACTTTGTCAACAATACACTGTCAGTTTATTAGTTTGTACATTGGTAACACTTTACTCTATTAAACACGACTTTCAACACCTTTACAAACAGAGTAGACAGATATCAGAGGCGCCTATAGGAGCCGTATGCTCGCGGTCTGCTCTGTTTGCTTATGATATAATTGATAGATATCATTCTACAGTCTGTAATGGCCAAAACTTAGTCAGTGCTCCGGTATGTTAGTCAGTGCTCCGGTATGAACATTAGGATATGTAGATGAAGTGATATGCCCCACTGTTGTAAACCTCTATTGTTTACAACAATACAATGTAGTACATTTTGTAGTTGGGGTGGTGGAAATGCATTGTTGTGCTGTAACAATTTACATTTTAGTTGTAATAATTGCTTTTGTTGGCTATACATGTACTTGTGAAAAAGATAGACATAATTTCTGCTTGAATCTTTCATATTACATGTATTAACAATTATTATTAAGGTGAAGTTTATATTTGAGAATAGCAAACAAAAAAGACGAAAACACTATCTTATCCCATATAAGTCACGTCGTGAGAAAATAAGTCTTACGACATTGCAAAATGTCAAGACCTCGATCAGCTGCGATGTCTGATCAGGGTCTGTACTGTTTGCAGCAGTAGTTGAAAACCTATTTATAATTCTGACGAATGACTATGATGACCTTGATCAAACCACATCGGAACTCTGTGGCGATCTGGGTCTACATTTCACTCTCCAATTGTCTGAACTTCTTCTCAAAAAGCAGCATTGATATCCAATCACACGTTGTAATTTTATTTACATTCATCATTGCTATACTTATTATATTACATTGTAAAACCAACTTCCATACAGTATAGTCTGTCGCATGTGGTCATAAAAAAGGTCTAGTTATGGGCCTGTAAGTCATGTGGTAGCTAAATGCAGGTCAAAAGTAATACAGAAAGCTCATATCGGAGTTTTCTGCATTACTTTTGCCATGCATTGATCAACCACCTGATTTAGGACCCATGTCGAGGGCTTGGTTCAAAACTATTTTAACTCCTTCACTTTGTGAAGGAGTTAGAATAGTTTTACACCAAGCCCTCGATGTGTTCAGTAATGAATTGCCGCTTAGGACATGTGCTACTGTATTGCTGGTTATTGATGACCCGATACAGCCATGCCTTGATAAAAGTCAATACCAGGAGGGGGCATAGGATAGCATACTAATAAACATGATGCATGTTATTTTAGAATATGTCATTTCGTAATTATGATGAGATATACTTTCAAAGTATATATAGCACAGGACGGGTGGCATACTAGTGTTATACCTACAGGAGCTCACTCATCTGGGTCTACACTGTGTAAAAAACAACAACAACAAAAAACAACCCCAACACCCAAACAATTGTGCTTTACGGGTTAATTCAGATCTGTCTATCATCCGGTGCAAGGTTGGTGCTTATGCAAAATTGTTATGATAGCATTGCTACTTTATTACAAATTGTATATATGTTTTCTTTCTGTTGAGGGCCTCATAGAAGATTGGTTTTAACCAAATGAGTACTCTCGTTAAATAAAGTCCTTATTATTATTATTATTATTATTATTAATAATAATAATAATAATTATTATTATTATTATTATTATTATTATTATTATTATTATTATTATTATACCAGGTTCATTTATTATAATAATGCAGTAATTGCACATGCATTAATAAACCATGAGCCGTATCGCGAGAAAATATTTTAAACAATGTAGACACCGAAAAGCCACCACGATAAAGCGCATTGGCTGATCAGGGTCTACACTATTTTCAGGAGCAGTAGACAAAACAATTTAGACCCTGACCAGAAACCGCAGATTAAACGCAGCGGCGGATCCGTCTACACGGTTTGCAATGTCCGATGGTACATTTTTCTCACAACGCCACTCACAAGAGATTGCTATTAAAATTGCCACATATATATCATAAAAATTATTTCTGGTCTTGTCACACTGCTCTACAAACATTGGAAAGGTTTCATCTTTTCAACGTCCTAACTTAACTCATTCCGTCCTATATACGGACGCCTTTTGACGCCTCTGTAAAAGTCATTTTTGAAACCATTGTGATAAATAGAGCATTTGCTCCATAGGAGCAAATGCTCTATTTATCACAATAGTTTCAAAACTACACACTTTTTAACACGGAGTTCTGTATACTCATTGAGCGGGTCGTTGTTCCATCATTTGGTGATATTAAATTATCGAATGAATTAATTATGTATCCAGAGTATATATAAACAAAATTCATTCCATGATACACAGTGTTTTATCAAATTAAATTCTACCAAACTATCATAATTATGTACACACGTCATTATAAAAAATCAGATTAATGAACATTCAACATGTCACTATTTCGTACATGGATATTCAATAGGGAAAGGGTTAACCCTTTCCCTGTTCTATGTTTATTCAAAATTGCAATACCTATTGAATATTATGGACAAGATGATTATAATGAAATGTGGAAGGTGGAACATTGTAGACATTTTAGAAAGCAAAAAACCCCAGATCTATCAAATTCCATTAACAAACAGCTATAGCAGACCCTGATCAGACGGCTCCTATAGGAGCTGTCTGATATGGATCTTCTCTGTTTGCAAATGCGTGAAAACACGTTTATATGAGGGAAAGGGTTAAAACATTGAGCATATAGATGCAAGCCCTTTTAACCATTTACCTGATGAATAATGTTTGTACAAAATAATGACACCATGAATATTTATTAGCTGAATCTGTATATTCTTCTATAAACACATGCTGTCTGAGACATCACAAATTGTAGAGTTAGATCTGTATACATTTAATTCAAAATGTAAACAGAGCAGGCTCTAGTCAGACAGGTCCCACAGAAGCCCCCTGATTTGGATCTGTTCTGTTTGAAAAATGGCTAAAAAGAAGATGGCTGCTTAATGCAAGATAAAATTAAAACAGAGAGCCCTATTGGCAACCATGTGCATTATTTTCGGCCTGCATTTAGCTACCACCTGCCTTAAAGACCTCCAATTTAAACTTATTTTACTCTTTCCCTGTTCTATTGTGATTTGAATTTCGATACTTACTGAATATTCATGGTCAAAATAATTATAATTAAGTATGGACGGTGGGAAATTGTAGCCATTTTAGAAAGTAAACACATATTCCAAATCCCATTTGCAAACAGAGCAGACCCTGATCAGACGGTTCCGTCTGATCTGGGTCTACTCTGTTTGCAAATGCGTGAACGCACGTTTATATGAAAGAAACAATTAAGTGGTTTCAATGAACTTACATTAATTCATTACCTCATTGGCTATTTTTAGACACAACGTCTTTGAATAAATCTACCGAAAAGGAGCATTAACCGAGGGAAAAGGAAAATTTGAAACGATTGTGATAAATAGTGCATTTGCTACTATAGGAGCAAATGCTCTATTTATCACAATGGTTTCACAAAGTAACTGTTTGTCACTGTAGAACTATATTTGAAAGAAAATGGAACAAAAATGATTTTTTAGAATTTAAGCAGACGACAATATGCGCAGACGACAATTGCTCAGAGTGCAGAAGGTTAAAGGTAAATTTATGTGTGTATAAATGACGCGATCAGGAAATTTATAAAAACGGAAGAAAATTTAATTGTCGCTACTTTAACCCTTTCCCTCTTAGACTATTTTAAGACTCAGTCTCTTTGATAAATCTAACGAAAAGGGGCATTCGTTGCAGAAAAGGAAACATTTAGAATTGTGTTGTTTTGAAAAAAATTGATAAATATCTCCAGCATTTGCTCGTCAGGAGCAAATGCTTTATTTATCACAATGGTTTCAAAAATGTTTTTAAAGAAGCGTCAATAGAAAGGAATTGGTTAACCCTTTTAACGCCGCATTTTCATAGTGGAAAAGCCCATAAGCCCACTCAGGATGATAAACAGTGCAGATCCTGATCAGAGGGCTCCTATCGGAGCCCTCTGATCTGGGTCCACACTGTTTGCAAATGTCAGTGCATTCGTTCCTCCGCATTCAAAGGGTTATTGAAAATAACTTACAAGTAATTTTCTATCCAGTCACGAAGCGCTCTAGATAACTGCACAGATAAAGTGAGTACGGGTATTTATCCCGCGTGTAAGTCACGTGTTCTGTGGCGTATTGATTTTGTCTTTGGGCACTTGAACTACTTTTCGAAGTTGTTTACAAACGAAACAAGAAGACAACTGTAAATCTCTCTATTTTTTTCCAAGTATGGAAACAAGTATGGAAGAGAAAAGTTGTCAGTAGCGGGGATCGAAAACGCGTAGTGCTCATTCACAGTCTGAGCTGTTGAGAAATACCCAGCTTACTTCGTTTTAACTTATCTCAGCATTTTCTCCCCTCGTCGGATGTGCTTTCTACGACACTATCATATTTGTAAAAGTATCGATGCCGCCGACGTTATTCGCCAGCGTTTTAGACTATATTCATGTGCGCTTAATTATATAGGCTTGATTATCGTGAAGCTTAGTGATAAGTGGTGTCAGAAATATGCCACCAAATTTCACAGATGTGTTTACAATATCAGTTATTGAAACGAAAGACTGTGTGTTATACAGACTGGTCTGAACAGAAAATGAAAGAACAGCTGATAATTATATATGTTTATTTATTTTATTTCATTTCATTTCTATCTCGAAAATTTATTTGTGTATGTATTTAACATGATACCAAACTCTGTTCGTAACAAATGTACACGTAGCCATATACTTGACATTGATTTGAATCGTTAACCCATTACCTCATAGGCTATTTTTAGATACAACCTCTTTGAATAAATCTACCGAAAAGGAGCATTAACCCTTTCCCTCATATTAACGTGTTTTCACGCATTTGTAAACAGAGTAGACCAAGATTAGACGGCTCCTAGAGGAGCCGTCCGATCAGGGTCTGCTCTGTTTGCTAATGGAATTTGAAAGATCTGTGTCTTTACTTTCTAAAATAGCTACTATTTTCACCTTCAATGTTTTGCTATAACTATTATGTCCATAAATATTCAGTGGGCATTGAAATTTGGAATAAACGTAGAACAGGGAAAGGGTTAACTAGAGAAAAGGAAAATTTTAAGAATTTTGTAGCTTGAAACCATTGTGATAAATAGAGCATTTGCTCCTATAGGAGCAAATGCTCTATCTATCACAATGGTTTCACGAGGTGACTTCTACAGAGTCGTCAAAAGTCGTCAATATGAGGGAATGGGTTAATCTTCAGCCAACTGCGGGAGAATTCATGGCTACGTTTACAAACGTTTGGATCCAGACAAGATTATTAAATATAAATAAACGTCTTATCAGGATCCAAACTAGTTAACTCTGACCATATTTAAACTGGTTAACTCTGACCATATTTCAGAAATTAAAAATGTAAAGCTTAGATAACATTAAAGAAGATGACATATTCTTCTGACGAGATTTTTCTCAGCAGGCTTTAACCCTTTACTCCGTGAAATAATGATGCCATGGCTATTAATTTGATTCATTTTCATAACGGCACGTGCGCAAAGGCAATTTGACAATGGCCAAAAATGTAGAGTAATATCTATATTATGTCATAAGTAAACTTAGCAGACCCTGATCAGAGGGCTGCTACAGGAGCTACAGGAGCCGTCTGATCTGGGTCTACTCTGTTTGCAAAGGAACGTGTATTTATGGAGTAAAAGGTTAATAATGCACATATTCTCTTTGTCTTTTGAATGCGGAATATTCAAAGTGTAATGGCCCATCAGTGATTAGATATAGCGCCATTCATACATGTTGGCGGAATTTTAATGACAAACAGTGCAGATTCTGATCAGCGAACTCCAAGAGTGGTCCTCTAATCAGGGTCCACACTTGCTTCCTACGAACCATTCTATTTTTCACAGATGAACAGATGTTTGCTTGCGCAAGAATCCTCGTACCAAAGCCCCTTGTCATCCATGAAGATGCAATTTTTGTATAATTGTGGCTTCACTCCATGACCTGGTGCAAAGTTCATGTAATACGCTGCCTTCTTGGATGGGTACCATTTGAACCAACCGTCTACTTCCACGTCCGTCAAACCGATCCAGAACTTTTTGCCTGTGTATATAAAGAGGTACATGCATCTGTTAGTGTAACCCTTTAACACATTCTCTCCTACTGACGCCTTCTCTATATAAATATTTATCACATTGGTTTCAAAACTACGAGATTCTAAACTTCTCCTTTTTAGCTCACCTGAGCAAAGCTCAGGGTGAGCTTTTGGGAGACTTGAATGTCCGTCGTCCGTCGTGCGTCGTGTGTCGTCAACAATTTGCTTGTGAACACTCTAGTAGTCACAATTGTAGTCTAATCTTCATGAAACTTGGTCAGAATGAATTTCTTGATAAAATCTCGGACGAGTTCGAAAGTGGGTCAAGTTAGGTAAAAAACTAGGTCACTAGGTCAAATAGTAGGAAAACCTTGTGAACCCTCTACAGGTCACATTTTTAGCCCAATTTTCATGAAACTTGGTCAGAATGATTGTCTTGATAAAATCTCGAAGGAGTTTGAAAAATGGGTTATGTGGGGTAAAAAACTAGGTCACTAGGTCAAACAGTAGAAAAACCTTGTGAACACTCTAGTGGTCACAATTTTAGTCCAATCTTCATGAAACTTGGTCAGAATGAATGTCTTGATTTAATCTCGGGCGAGTTCGAAAGTGGGCCAAGTGGAGTTAAAAACTAGGTCACTAGGTCAAACAGTAGAAAAACCTTGTGAACACTCTAGTGGTCACACTTTTAGTCCAATCTCCAATAGGACGGACTCCCGCGAAAAGTAAACCCCAGCTATCTCTTTATACAACTATACAAAGCAACAGATAAAGGTGCGTACCAAAATATTAAATTCGTATTTTCTCCACAAAAACCCTATGATGTGACCACTCTTTAGAGTCGTCTGGAAGATACGATTCAAAGCGTGTTAATAGCGCTGAGTTTGGTGGAGAAATAGTTATTATTGAAAATGTTTTAATTTACACATCTTATCTGGACTTCTACGAAAAGCCAAGCCCTGTTATTTCTTAGTTTACCTGGTTGGAGCCTTTGGGATGCTCTTAAAAGATCATTGTTGAGCATAAGGGATGGTATTTCAGCCAGATGGGCACCGTCTATTCTTTCACACCATGACTGAGGAAAAAAGAAAAACAGATTTTCATCTTCTGTACACTCGTTTCATGCGTATCAAATACAGGATGTATCACAATGGTTTCAAAACTAAACAATTATACAATTTTCCTTTTCTCAAGTAAATGGTCCTTTTCGATAGATTTATTCAATGATGTTGGGTCTACAAAATAGCAAATGAGGGAAAGGGTTCATACAGTGTTAGTTATACATATCATTGGCTGGGTATCTGACTTTTCCCTGCTGCGGAAAATCATGGTATCCGAGACGTTAGACGCGGGTTACATTTATTTTTCTCAACAGGAAATAAAAAGGCAGATACCCTGCTGATGATCTGTATAACGATTTTCTTGCTAAATTGAAAGGAACTGGTATCAGGGGTAATATTCTAGAGTGGTTTTCTGAATATCTCTCTGGAAGGAAACAAAGAGTGATCATTCCCGGAGTAAAATCTAATTGGGCCGAAGACAAGGCCGGAGTGCCACAAGGGTCTATCTTGGGTCCTCTTTTGTTCCTTGTTTACATCAATGACATTGTATCAGATATTCGTCCTAATATTCGTCTCTTTGCGGACGATACCAGTCTTTATCTTATAGTTGAACACGCTAACATCTCTGCCGAAGTTCTTGACAAAGACATCAAAACAATAACTGATTGGGCAAAAACATGGCTGGTATCTTTCAACCCTAATAAAACAGAGTCGCTTCTTATCTCACGAAAACGTAACGGCATCCGCCACCCTTCTCTATCAATGTTGAATCGTGATATATCTGAAGTTGAGTCTCACAGACATTTAGGCGTTCATCTTTCAAACAATGGGAGCTGGCACTCTCACATCGAATACATAAAATCGAAAGCATGGCCACGTATAAATATTATGCGCAAATTAAAATTTGTTCTTGACAGGAAATCGCTAGAAAATGTGTATATTTGTTTTATTAGACCAGTTCTCGAATACGCCGATGTCACGTGGGATAACTGCACAATCTACCAAACTGAAGAACTTAAAAACATTCAACAGGAAGCAGCTGGAATTGTGACAGGGACTACTAAACTTATATCCTTACAAGAATTATACACTGAAACTGGGTGGGAGTCGCTCAAGTCTAGACGACGAACACACAAGTTGGTTCTGTTTTACAAAATGGTCCATCAGCTTACTCCAACATATTTGTCATCGTTGATTCCATCACAAGTCAGGGAATTCTCACAATACAGTTTACGAAATTCTAATAATCTCCGAATCCCTTTCTCTCGAACTAAACTCTATGCCGAGTCATTTCTTCCCTCTGTAATAAACATGTGGAACTCTTTGTCTGAAGATATTAAAAACTCTAGATCCGTACAAAGCTTCAAATATTCACTTAACCAATGCAAAATGTCTAAGCCACCTTCGTTTTACAACTGTGGAAGTCGAAAAGGACAGGTATTACACACCCGCTTGCGAACAAACTGCAGTTCGCGCAACCTTGTGTTGTTCCGGAAAAATCTAGTAGATTCTCCTCTTTGTCTTTGCGGTAGCGTCGAAAGTACTGAACATTATCTGCTTTCGTGTCCGCTGTACAACGCACTTCGGATTGATCTGTTTAATAGCATCAGGCCTTTCTGTAGACCAGACTAAAAAATACTGTTATTCGGAGATCTTAGACTTTCATTAGAAATGAATATTCAAATGTTTACTGCAGTTCAGAGATACATTGTAAAAACCAAAAGGTTCATGTCTTAATTCAATTGTTATTATGAATTAAAACATCAAGCTTACTTATATAGATCTGTATCTACTCAGCTGGGCAATGTGACTCATTATTGACAATTTGTTTGTATGCGCCACGGATTTTCACTCTTCGTTCCAACCATACCATTCTGTTTCGTTTCATCTTCATCTATCTATTCTTTCCCGATTCAACATATACACTTGTTTTTCAGCATCTCATTATATCTTGAAAAGTTTGTAATTCTTATGAACAACTGCTTTTGTGATGCAATACATGTATATGCCTAGGAGAGGAATTTCATAAGCTCTTAGCTTTCATTCCAATCCTTCTTAGAATCTATGTAAATTGGTGCATGTTGTATATTCCAGTAATAAAATATGTTTAAACTAACGATTTTACTATACTGCAAAGCTCAATATTTGTAGCAGTTAATTATCGTTGTTAATATACGCGTTGTTTTGCTTCCCCTCATGGGCCTCAAACTGTAAGGTAAGGGAAATATTACTCTGCGACACTAGTCACCCGTTTTTGGATAAAAAGAATAACATAGAGAAAACAGAATCTCAAATTAACTAATAAAAGCTGAGAGGGATAATGAAAAACAGTTGAAAGATAGGGCACAATAAATTGTAAAGGAACAAACCTTGGGGGAACACCTCTTCCGGGTCAGGGATCCTCCTTCGGCAAGGAAAACTGTCAAACTTATCAAAATCTGGGACGAAGAAGAAGTGTAAGAAAAGGCCAAAACATGTAGATTCTAAATACTGCAAATGTACATGGGGAATATTTTGTAAATTTATAAGTTAACCTGTTTTTACACAAACGCTGACCAATTTAGAAAAAAAAATTGAGTAAATTTGAAATCAGGATAAGGGATACAAAACCAAAGATATTTGGAATAACCGAGGTCAAAGCAAAAACAGTACCTATCTTATGAACCCAGCAGAATATAATCTAGATTGGACAAGTGAATACAACATGTTTCACATGAACATTGATAACTGCACAGGCAGAGGCCTCATCCTCTTCACCCATAAATCTCTGGAAGCAGTAGAAGTAAAAAATGAGAAAGAATTCCAAGAGAATATGTTCGTCCCCTTCAGAATCATCACCCACACACCATGAATCACTACGGGAATTAATTACCATAGCAACAAGATGAAAATACGCACTACTTATGAATGGGTGATTTCAACTACCCTTTAATTAACTGGGACACCCAACTTGCAAAAAATGAAACATCAGAAGACCAAAAGTTTGTAGACTGCCTCCAAGATAATTTCCTCTTCCAAGTAATAGGCAAACTAACAAGATGGAGAGGCACTGACAACCCGAATATTTTGGACCTGGTGATAACAGAAGACGGAAATAACATAGAAAACATTGAGTATCAGAGCCCCCTAGGAACAAACGACCATTGTGTAGTGTTGTTCGACTTCATATGTGCTACGGTGACAAAACAGCAGGCAAGAGAAAGAAGACGATGCAGGAACGCATTTAAACAAGATTTGAATTACATAAATTGGGATTCTTTCTTAAAAGGCAGACAAAGACATTAATACCTCCTAGATATTATTCCGGGATAAACTCCAGGAACTTGAAGACAAACATATACCTATAATTAAAAGCAAAAAGAATCATACAATCCACCTTGATAAAATACCACTGGAAGCAATTAAGCAAAGAAATGCATCGCAAAGAAAATGTATCAGTACCAAACAAGCAGAAGGCAGAAAATAGTATAATGGGGCAAGAAATAGGGTAACAAAATTAGTCAGACAAGCGCGTAAAGGATTTGAGAAGAACTCAAAGAGGCAAAAAAGCAACCCTAAAAGTGTATGGCAATATATTAACTCAAAGAGTAAAACGAAAAGTGGTACTGGAGAACTGCGACGAGACCCCTTCTGACAAAAATCGCCAAAAACATCAGACGACCTGTAATATACCCATGTTAAATCAAAGAACCCAGAAGATAGACTGGAGCATAGTGCAATTCACATCGGAATCAGTAGCAAAAATCTTGAAGAATCTGAAACCAGATAAATCGCCAGGCCCAGACAGTATGCATCCGCAACTACTGAAAAACTGTACGAGGAACTGTCTGTCCCACTTGCAATCATTTTCAATCTTTCCGTTAAACTAAAACAGATCCCTGATGAATGGAAAAATGCCAAAGTCAGTGCAATATATAAAATAGGAGACAAACCCAATGCTGGAAATTATAGACCAGTAAGTTTAACCTCTATAGTATGCAAAGTTATGGAAAGAACAATTAGGGACCACATCATGGCATTTATGAACGCGAATGACTTCTTTACAGATAAGTAATATGGATTGTCGTCAGACAGGTATACAGTATTACAGTTAATAAATGTTCTGGATGAGTGGACTGAAGCCCTCGGTAATGGGAACAGCATAAATTGTACATTAAAACCTCTCTATAACGAGGTTTTGTGTTAAGGGCAGGTGGCTGCTTAAAGCAGGGTGAAAGTAAAACAGAACGCTCCTACAGGTGCAGTTGCAGATCGGCCTCGATATACGCGCCAATATCTGAATGCAAATGACGTTAACGTCTTGCTTTTGCCTACCGTTTCCCCAGACCGTTTAACTTCCATTGAGCATATCTGGGATCTTCTTGGTCGTAGAGCAATGATATTACTCCGCGCGCCCTAGTACAACGTTACGTCAATTGCATGCGACGTCGTATTGTACAGGCAATACGTCGATATAGAGATACAGTAAAACCTCTCTATAACGGCCACTAAATTATGTTAATTAGTTGGTATTCAGGGCAGGTGGCTGCTTAAAGCAAAGTGAAAGTAAAACAGAACGCTCCTATGGGAGCGTTCTGTTTTACTTTCACCTTGCTTTAAGCAACCACCTGCCTTTAACACAAACTATTTGATGTAATTTAGTGGCCGTTATAGAGAGGTTTTACAGTAATACCCGATATTATTGAAATCATCACAACTACACCATTAGGAGAGTCTTAAACCTTAATTTCATCAAGCGTCCGTACAAGCTTCTATTTCCAAAAATGCTATACCATCTTGTAGGCAAAAACATAGCTACAATTTGATACCAAACTAATAAACTTTCATTCATATATCTCTGAAAAAATAACCGAAAACCCCATGCACAGTTTCTTTCGAGTATACGTGTACATGCATATCCGTTCTCTAAGTATCTCATTATCTTAGTCTATGGTGAATTAACCCATTCCCTCATAGGCTATTTTTAGACCCAACCTTTTTGAATAAATCTACCGAAAAGGAGGACTATCTAGAGAAAAGGAAAATTTTAGAATTTTGTAGTTTGAGGCCATTGTGATAAATAGAGCATTTGTACCTATAGGAGCAACTGCTCTATTTATCACAATGGTTTCAATAGGTGATTTTTACAGAGGCGTATAAAGGCGTATTTACGGAGGAAAGGGTTAAAGCTCCAGAATTGTCAACTCAAATCTCACCGCGGCGGAAATGTAGGTTTCAGGCTCTCTGCTAAACCAGAAGCACGAGGTATCGGCCCTAAAGCGGTGTGTCCTCATGCTTACCCAGCCGAAGTTGCACTTCAGGTCAGTCAGTTCTGTGAAATATTAAAAACACACGATACAATGCGTCGTATTTGAAACAAGAGGGCATGATGACCCTATATCGCTCACCTGTTTATTGCAGCACTTGATAGAGATGACCTAGTCACAACCATCTCCGAAAAGTGAAGATAAAGGGGCCATAGTAGTTTTTATTTTTTAATTGAAGATTATACAATTTGTTCAAAATGCATGGTAGTCAAAATCAATTCCCAATATGGTCATCAGAGGACTACCAAATACATGTACCATTCAAATTGGACAACCAGTTTTGGAGGAGAATATTTTTAGAGGATTCTGCATAGTAATATAAGGAATTTTAGCCCCGTCCCTGGCGGCCATGTTTTCGAGATATCAACATGATTTTTACGATTTTGATAACGAGTCTCCAGGCGACTATTCCTACCAAATACCATTCAAATTTGACCACCAGTTTTGGAGAAGAAGAGTTTTAAAGGGTTTCTATATGCAAGGTATTTATATAAGGAAATCTAGCCAGGCCCCTGGTGGCCATGTTTTTAAGATATTAACATAATTCTAACAATTTTGATAAAGTGTCAACAGGCAACTGTTCCCATCAAATGCCATCCAAATTGGACCATCTAATTTGGAGAAGAAGATTGTTATAGGTTTTATATATAGTTATATAATGAAATCTAGCCACGCCCCTGGTGACCATGTTTTTTGGAGATAAAAGATGATTTTAACAATTTTGGTAGAGGGTCACAGGAAGACAATTCATATCAACTATCATTCAATTCTGGCCACTGGTTTTGGAGAAGATGTTTAAAGTAGCTTTCTTTTGGTTGCCATGGCAACCAGAGTTCTTCATGGATCCATTTTTATATTTTTATAGAATCATATATGTAAAGTTTGGTTACATTCTGCCTTGTGGTTTCAGGAGAGATGTCGTTTAAAGCAATTTGTTGGCGGACGGACGGAAAACGGGCGTTTTTACGGATTGAGTGTATGTGGCTATTCTAGTGGTTCATAAATAGCCGCATAAAAATGAACATTTAGCTACACAAAATGAAAAAGATACAAGGTATTTTGTTCTCATAATCACATAAACAGGAACGGACGGACGGAAGTCACTTGTTGGGTATTTCTTTTGTTTAAAACTAACCAACAAGGGCACATAAAAACAACAATGCAGCCAGAATGAATAGAATTTACCGTTATATGGTGTTCTACATACCCAATAAGTGTCCATATGTTCGCCCGGACGGAAGGACGCTCACACGGATTGAATGTTATGTGACTATTCTTTTGTTCAAAATAGTCACTTAAAATGAAAATTTAGTTACATAAAAAGTAAAACACAAAAAATCTTTAGTTCTCAGTATCACTTAACCATCAATCCGTGTGAGCGGACAGACAGACGGGCGGAGCCTGACAATGGGCGATCACAAGAGCTCACCTGAGCATACTCGGGTGACCTAAAATAACCAAGGCCACACGAATACATTGTATACTTGCCTTTTTCTTATTAAGGAGATATCACCTGCCTTTGTTTCTAATAAGTTTTATTATTGTTTCTAATAAAAGTATCCTTTTCTTTCGTTTCTAATATTTGAGATGTTACTTTCCGTTATTTCTAATTAGGGTCTGCTCTGTTTGCTTATGAAATTATATTAGATTTGACTAGTTCCTACCAATACCAAACATTCATGCGTACATATTTCAAATGAGACCCTGAGTTTCTCTCCATTATGATTCGAATTATTTGATGCTGAATTCTAGTAGTGTCATGCAAGCAGGTTAACCCTTTCCATTATGTAAGCGCATTTTCACGCATCTGCAAACAGAGCAAACCCAGATCATACGGCTCCTATAGGAGCCGTCTGATCAGGGTCTGCTCTGTTTGCTTATGGTGTAATATAGGTCTGATTCTATACCTTCTGTCTGAGCCAAAATGTCCTGTGTTCATATGCAATTATAAAAAATAATCTTATTAATATTCATGACGTCATTATTTCTTACATGAATATACAACAGGGAAAGGGTTAGGTAAGAATGCCATCAAGCGAGTTAAAGGTTGGAGTACGTGCGTGACCTTGTACGGCAGGAATATGGGAGTATTATCCAATATCCAGACTTATTAATCAAAATGATTATGCCGTAACATGTATGCGTACATAGATATGTTGTCTAAGCTCATGTCTGTCATCGAAATTATGGCAGGCGAAGATTAGATATGTATAAAGTAGCATGAGAATTGTGCATTCAAGGTCGATACTTAATTAGGGCACTTCGAGGATTTGGTGCAAAACTATTCTAACTCCTTCACAAAGTGATGCAGTTAGAATAGTTTTGCACCAAGCCCTCGACTTTGTATGCATGTATTACGATTATGAGGTAGAGTGTCTTCTTGTCGTCACTGTACCACAGTTGGGAAGTACTTTGAGACAGGTGGCTGCTTAATGCAGAGTGAAAGTCATACAGAAAGCTCCTGGAGGACTTTCTCCCTGCATTAAGCTGCCACCTGTCTCCTAGACCGATATTTATACCAAATTTAACGTCCGCTTTTTAGATGTTATACTGTTAGTGTATTTGAAACAAAGAACTTTGAACTCACGTGCATCTCCGAGCTGTACACACACCAGAAGCAGCAAGGCGGTTATTGCATTGATAACACTAACCACCGCCATCTTAGAATCTAGTACAGATCCAGTAGGGGTCACTGACTATCCTTATTAAGCTGTATCAAGTGCAACTTCTAAGAGTCCAAGAGCTCGCGCTGTGTCTACAGCTTTCGTCCTTGTAGCTGTCTTTTATACGGGCATCCAACCTTGCGAATATTGCTCATTAAACCATCATCATTTGCATAATTAATTGTCAGCACGATACCAGCGAATTCGTGATATGTAAATTTCATACAGTTTGGATCCAGATGAGAGACAAGGGCAATAAGGGGTTACTACTGTTTGATTTTCAGATTGTATGTACTATCTGGAAGGAAAAACAATAAATACTGTTTTGTAAATTTGGAACGGACGAAACGCTAAGCAGACGACATTTTTCTAGGCACATTAAAGGTTGTTCTTTAGGTATGAATATAGCACAGTACTGTTCTTTGTGTATTTGCTGTAAAAATGTCGACTGTTGTAAAACTGTCGTCTGTTACTTCCACATTACCGCTTGTGCCATTTACAAAAATAGAACCCAATCATTATTTGCAGTAACAACGATGTCATCCAGATCAGACATCAATTACTACATCTAATATCAACTATTTGTATAAGGGGCACGTAATGTCATTTGCAAACGGTGTAGATCAAGATGAGATGGCTCCAAACTCTGCCCTCTGATCAGGGTCAGCACTTTTTGTCATTCAAATCAAATAGCAAGTTTAAGGCTTTCATACAGAGTGGACTCTGTCGTTAAACACTGGTGGGTTATTCCACTCTGAAAATTCAGGGCACACACTGTGCACAAATTCAAGTGAGGGTGATAATTAGTTACAGGGATGTGGGCCTGACAGGTGACGCGACCTCATCATAACTCTGTCGCAGCCCCGTATTTGTAGTGTGCAAAGTTTTGTCGTCTGTTCGGATTTGCATCTTTGAATTTACAACCTATGTAACAAAACCAACGCATGATCTCCGTTTCAAACAGTTTGGATCCTGATGAGACGCCGATGTACTCGGCGTCTCATATGGATCCAAACTGTGTGCATAGGTGATTACAGATTCTCAAATGGCAGCGAAAGTGTGAACGAGTGCCAATGACGCCTCTGCCATTGTAGTCATACACTATTCCTGGCCCAAAATCGTGCAAAACGACCGTGAATAAATTCATATTCACGGTAAAAAAAACAAACCTGAGCCCATTTAGCGACATATTTATAGGAATCTATGCACGATGCAGAAAATTGCCATCTTGCATAAAGTTAAATGTCGGTCTTTTCTCATTGGTGTATACATAATCATTCACTGGTAAACATTTACCAGTGTACAGTGTCTGGTGTACTTTCACTGGTGTACATGTGTGGGATATTGTACGGTCTTCTATGTCCGTCGCGATAGCGACGGACATGACCGTACAATATCACACTTGTCGCCAATTAACCTTACTAATAGGTAAATCCTTACAACTTTACACCATTTAGATAATATTCTCTAGAAAGAAGATAAAATGGCACAGGTTTTAATTGCTGCTGACAAATGCAGATAAGAGACTCGACTGCAAAAAAAACCCATATGCCCATTTTAAGAAAAATCTCTCTCTCTTCACAATAAACTGTTATGAACCAGATCACTGATACTGTTTTCAGTGAGTGTTAATCAAGATATGTTCATACCAAAACTTTTATACCAATTTCTTTAGTATACATGTATGTATCATCATATTGTGAATTTGTCACACTTTATACTCTCATTTTTTGCAGACATCATGTAGCTGTAAGCACAATGCATTTTCTGTTTTCGCTTGTAATATTGCCTTGAAAAATTAATTACCATGACCACGTACCGTCTACATAATCTGACTCTTATCCATTTTATCATTGTTTCCAATTAGAAGGTCAGGCATAAATGACAGATCTGGCACTAGATTTTTTTGTACAGGAATTTAGACCTAAAAGTTATATCAGTTGTTGTATATTGGCGACAAGTGTGGGATATTGTACGGTCTTCTATGTCCGTCGCGATAGCGACGGACATGACCGTACAATATCACACTTGTCGCCAATTAACCTTACTAATAGGTAAATCCTTACAACTTTACACCATTTAGATAATGTTCTCTAGAAAGAAGATAAAATGGCACAGGTTTTAATTGCTGCTGACAAATGCAGATAAGAGACTCGACTGCAAAAAAAACCCATATGCCCATTTTAAGAAAAATCTCTCTCTCTCTTCACAATAAACTGTTATGAACCAGATCACTGATACTGTTTTCAGTGAGTGTTAATCAAGATATGTTCATACCAAAACTTTTATACCAATTTCTTTAGTATACATGTATGTATCATCATATTGTGAATTTGTCACACTTTATACTCTCATTTTTTGCAGACATCATGTAGCTGTAAGCACAATGCATTTTCTGTTTTCGCTTGTAATATTGCCTTGAAAAATTAATTACCATGACCACGTACCGTCTACATAATCTGACTCTTATCCATTTTATCATTGTTTCCAATTAGAAGGTCAGGCATAAATGACAGATCTGGCACTAGATTTTTTTGTACAGGAATTTAGACCTAAAAGTTATATCAGTTGTTGTATATTGGCGACAATGCCTGGTATACACTAACCGGTGTACATTATTAGTTATACAGATCATTTGCGGGGTATCTGACTTTTTATTACCTGCTGATGTTGCCCGAGCCGTGCCCGAGTAGCAGTTAATTAGCGTTGTTAATGTAGGCGTCGTTTTTCTCCCCCTAGGGACATTATACTGTAAGGTAAGGGCTTGTATCACACTACGGCCCTAGTTTACCGTGTAGTAATCTGTTTATATTACATTTGTGGGTAGAAAGGGATCTTCCAAGTGCATCTCAAAAGATTTAAATAATCAGACATTAGTACAGCTTTCAGCAGATCAGAGATAAAGCAGACTCTAGTTTTCAGCAGGAGAACGGTTAAACTTAATTGAAGGATGGCGCCATTCCGACGTCATTTGGATGACGTCAAAATGACGGTTTTATAATACACAAGGAAGAAAATATTCCAAAATAGGGAATTAATATAATACATAAATACTTGAAATTCTGATCTAATATTTCGACCACTAAGGGACTTTTTCAAAGATTATCATGTCAAAATACACGTCACATTTTTGTTACATGCATTCAGCCATAAAATCAAAGGTTTTTATAATATTCAAAAAATGGGCGTTTGAAGGAGCAGTTATATTGCAATTTACAGTATCAGAGCAGAACAAGACATTCGCCACGTATCGGATTCGTTTACATTGTTATACAACAACTATAACAAAAAAGGTTTCTCAATGGATAACTTTGTTCCGCCTCAAACTCTTATTATTTCGTTTGAGAGCGATTGTTTGAATCGAATCGACGAAGTGAAGCCGGTCGGCCATTTTTTGTTGGAGGAATGAAACGAGGCCCTCGACGGCGGAAATTCCATTGTTACTTATGACTCCGTATATACATCAGAATTTTGAGGGATACACGACTTTTATATATGGCTCACTGACCAATTAAAATCGTGGATTTTACTTTGCAGTATGTTTGGTGTACATCCACTGGTTCAAATTCACCGGTGTACAGTGTCTGATGTACTTTCACTGGTGCACAATCCCCGATATACATTAACTGGTGTACATTGTTTGGTGTACATCCACTGGTTCAAATTTACCGGTGTACGGTGTCTGGTGTACTTTCACTGGTGTACATTCCCTGGTATACATTAACTGGTGTACATTGTCTGATGTACATCCACTGGTTCAAATTTACCGGTGTACAGTGTCTGGTGTACTTTCACTGGTGTACATTCCCTGGTATACATTAACTGGTGTACATTGTCTGGTGTACATCCACTGGTTCAAATTTACCGGTGTACATTCCTTGACGTACATTCACTAGTATACACTCACTAGTGCACATTTACCAATTTCATTCCGTGTCGTATATTTACTGGTGCACATGTACTAGTATAGATTCACTGGTGTACATTTACCAATGCACAGTGTCTGGTGTACAACCATTAGTGCGTATTAACCGGTGTACAGTGCCTGATGCACAGTGCCTGGTGTATATTTACCAGTGTACAGTGTCTGGTGTACACCACCAGTGCAAATCTACCAGTGTACAGTGCCTGCTGAACTTCCACATGTGTACATTTACCAATGCACTGTGCCTGGTATACATTCACTGGTGTACACCCACTAGTGCATATTTACCAGTGTACATTGTCTAGTGTGCATTCACTGGTGTGCACACACAAATGCATATGTACCAGTGCAGAGTGCCTGGTTTAAAGTCACTGATGTGTAACCACTAGTGCATATTTACCAATGTACAATGCCTGGTGTACATTCACTGGTATACACCCACTAGTGCATATTTACTAGTGTACAGTGCCTGGTGTACATTCACTGGCGTACACCCACCAGTGCAGATTTACCAGAGTGCACAGTGCCTGGTGAACTTTCACATGTGTACATTTACCAGTACATTCACTGGTGTACATCCACTAGTACATATTTACTAGTTTACAATGACTCGTGTACATTCACTGGTGTGCACCCACTAGTGCATATTTACCAGTGTACAGTGCCTGGTGTATATTCACTGGTGTGCACCCGCTAGTGCATATTTACCAGTGTACAGTGCCTCGTGTACATTTACTGGTGTGCACCCACTAGTGCATATTTACCAGTGTACAGTGTCTAAGTTGACTGAAGTTCTTCATCATGATGCATGCAGTTTATATTTCATAATATATGAGCCAGGCCAGAACAAAACAATCTTTCCAAACTTACAGTGTGGATCCAGACTAAACTCAATGCTATCTACACAGCATCTGATAAGCAGTGATGATGTTTGATATGCTGCATATAAAATATTGTATATACCATTGTGTGTCAAACAGTGCAGACCTAGATCAGACGCATCATCCGAGACAAGGCGGCTGATCTGGGTCTACACTGTTTAAATGCCACTAAGGCTGATTTTGTCATGGAACGTCTCACGTACTGTTATAATATGAATAATTCACTTTGGCAATACATGTATTTTGATAACCACATGTATGTATTAGACTTATATAGAAGCAAACAGTGTAGCCCCTGATCAGACTTCCTTCTGGAGCAGTTTTATCTCGGTCATTACTATTTTCCGGGTAACTAGACTAGTATATTAGGACAGTTTTGTCTTATTTGATATACAGTAAAACCTCTCTATATAACGACCACTAAATGACATGTAGAGTTTTGTGTTAAAGGCAAGTGGCTGCTTAAAGTAAGGTGAACGTAAAACAGAACGCTCCTGCACTGGTCTGTTTTACTTTCACCTTGCTTTAAGCGGCCACCTGTAAAAAATACCAACTAATTAACACAATTCAGTGGCCGTTATAAAGAGGTTTTGCTGTATATTAACCTTTCCCTGCTGCATATTCATGTAAGAAATAATGACACCGATTATACACTCTCGGGTTATATTCTAAGTTTTCGGACACCTCACCCCCCCCCTTACCCCCCCCCCCCCCCCCTTCCCACCCCCCACACACATCCAGTCCACCAGTTTGTAAAGCTGAATAATTCAATATGGCACCATTTTGATAACTTTATATTAGACATATTAGAGTATAGTGGTGATCCTGATCAAACTGCCATTTATACTACTTACCTAAGTTTGTCTGCAAGAATACTAAGGGTCATATTAATATATTTTCGCGCGTTTGCAAACATAGTAGACCCAGATCAGAGGTTTCGACAGGAGCTGTCTGATCTTGGACTAATCTGTTTTCAAATGCATGAAAAAGCGTTTTTTTATAAATGAGATAGAGGCTTAATGACAAAGTTCGAATTCAGTTTTGTTAAACATTTTATTCAGCATACTACGTTTTGAATATCTACAGTAGAACCTCTCTATAAAGACCATAAAATAAACTTGGGGTCTGTACGAAAAGGTGATCGCTTTCTCTGTTCAATATTCATGTAACAAATAATGACAACATGGGTATTTATAAGCTGAACTACAGTACAACCTCTCTATAACGGCCACTATATCATGTTAAGTAGTTGGTATTCAGGGCAGGTGGCTGCTTAAAGCAAGGTGGAAGTAAAACAGAACGCTCCTATATGAGCGTTCTGTTTTACTTTCACATTGCTTTAAGCAGCCACCTACTTTTAATACAAAATACTTGGTGTAATCTAGTGGCCGTTATAGAGAGGTTTTACTGTATTATAAGGTGAACTTTTCAAGAAATATTTTTGCTTTGGCAAAAAGTTTAGAATCGGACCTATATCATGTCGAAAACAAACAGAGCAGACCCTGATCAGACGGGTCCTATAGGAGCCGTCTGATCGTGGTCTACTCTGTTTGCAAATGTGTGGAAATCGTGTTTATATGAAGGAAACGGTTAATGCAGGACCAAAAAAACATTAATTTTAAGCTACCACCTTTCTTAAACCCCCCAGAATTAGACTTATTGTTTCGTAAGCACTGTTAACAGGTTTTACTGTACACTTAAACCTGTTTACAACAATCACTCAAAAGAGGTCTAATTCTAAAGTGTTAACCATTTACTCCATGAATATTCATGTAAGAAATAATGACATCATGAATATCGATAAGAATGTTTTTATAATGGCGCATAGACATAGGAAAGTTTGACAGTGGCAGAAAGTGCAAAACCATACTTCGGGATAGGTAAAGTTTGGTTCTTTAAAATTTACAATACAGAATTGTTCTAAAATGTATTATTTCGCATATCTAGAAACAGACGTGAAAGCTTAATGCATATTAAAAGTAATGCTGATAGGCTCCAACAGGATCTACTTTAGCTGTGAACTTGAGAAATTGTTCAGATTAGAAATCGGGTAACTCAAACCTGTTATCTTGAAGTAATTTGCATGATCCCTTGAGCTGCTCAATCATTATTTACTTGATAAATATTCATGTAAGAAATAAATCATACCAAAATTGGATTTATTTTTTATAAAGGCATATGAACATAGGACATTTTGATCATGGCAGAAATTGTTTAATCACATCTATATTATTTCAAAGTCAAACACAGCAGACCCAGCTCTACAGGAGCCATTTAACCTGGGTTTACTCTACATTGGCGCGGAGAGTCTACTTTAACCCTTCGCTTGCTGAATTTTAAAATACATTTCTCCTTCTTTACCCATGCCTTAATGTATATTTACATATATCTTCACTGTGTACAAGTATTTCGCTGTGCAATGACTGCTGCGGAGTGCACTGGTTGCACAATCAACTTGTAAATAGTGCAGACCCTGATGAGACAGCTCCTGCAGGAGCTGTCTCATCTGGGTCTTCACTATTTACAGGTAGGTATATTGACGTGAATAGCAAGCGAAGGGTTAAGTATGGTTTGGCGACGTTTTATTTATCTAATCTCAAAGTCAACAAACAATAGGCAAATCTAGAGGCCAGCATGTATAATGCACGTAGAACATACAACATGTCATGTCCATATTAGCATATGTAAGTAAGACACACAATGCATGATAGCAAAGTTTGTTTGCACCAAATTCATGATATTGGCATTGACCTTTAAAACAAATACCTGATAAAAGTGAACGGTCTAGGCCTGAAGCCTGTCTCAAGGACAGGCTTCAGGCCTAGACCCATCACTTTTATCCGTGTTGAATAATAATCTAAGAAATAAAGACAACATGACTATGCTGATTATGTATGATATGAACAACAATAAATGTTTGTTATCGATAGAAAATGTAGAGTGGGATCTAGTATCATTTTATAGGTTAACAGAGCATATATAAGCAAACAGAGTATACCCTGATCAGACAGCTCCTACGGGAGCTGTCTGATTTTGGTCTACTCTGTTTGCAAAGGCGTCAAACGGCATTTCAGTGGAGGAAAGGGTTAATTAACCTTCAACAAAGTATTTAATTTCTGCTCTTATTATACATTATTCAAAGATGTACAGGCGTACATTATAGTTCGAATCCCTTTGCTTTATACAAAAATGACATCTACTTAAATTTAGTCTGCTACAAGTTACTTTCTAATCATTCAAACTATCAAACAGCTTGATCCTGATAAAATCCTGATGGTGACCTATAGGAGGAGTCTGATATGTCTACTCTGAGTAGCAATGCAAAAACTATTTACCCTTTCACCGCCGCAGTCGCATAAATGCACCACGACAAATAGTGCAGTCCCAGTCCTTGAAAAGGCGGCGTCTGATCAGGGACTTCACTATTTGTCTCAATCTCTATTTCTATATATGTGCTTTATTCCTTTGAATTTTGCATTTATTTATCTCATTTCCTTAGTTTACTGAATGATTTAACAAACGTGGATTGCAGACGACAATTAGAAATTTGGCGCCGAAAGGGTTAAGAAGACATGGTATCGCATAAATATGTATGCGAGTCCACAAACAATGAATACATTATGAGGTCACTACCATTACAGCATTTAACACTTTCAACGTGAGAAACGAGTCACTTATGCCCTTTACAGGGGCCCCAAAGGTTCCTTCTCACCAGGGTATGCAATGTTTGTATTGTTACACTTTTCTTTAAAACATTTCTGAATATTCATCGTAAGCTTGGCCTGTTTGAAATTTGGAAATGGTCTAGTTCACAATTCAGCGTTGAGAGTTCAGTCACATTTGGAAACCATTCCTTCCTAGACTATATTTAGACTGAAAAGTAGCACTTACTACAGAAAAAGAAAAGTTAAGAATTGTGTGGTTTTAAAACCATTATGATAAATAGAGCATTTGCTCATATGGAGCAAATGCTCTATTTATCACAATGGTTTCAAAAAGTGACTTTTAAAGAGACATCAAATTTGAAAAGACGGCAGTATGAGGGAATGGGTAAAAAGGTGTCAATATGAGGGAATGGGTTGGGAATGAGTTAACTCATATTAACCCTTATCCAGCTAATCGCGACTAAATTATTATTTGCAAACAGTTTTGACCCAGGTGAGACACCGAGTAATTGCTCTCTCATCGGGATCTAAGCTATTTGACAGCCGTTCAGCAGTTTCTCTCAGTCTCCTCTAGGAGCCCTCTGATCTTGGTCTACTCTGTTTTCAAAAACCAGTGCATACGTGACCAACATTCAAATGATTCATATAATTGCGTTTTCACGCATCTGCAAACAGAGTAGACTCAGATTAGACGGCTCCTATATTGCTCTGTTTGCTTATAGATTTGATAGATCTGTTTCTTTAGTTTCTAAAATGGCTACACTGTTCCACCTTCCATATTTAATTATGACTTTTTTGTCCATGAATATTCAATAGGTATTGAAATTTGGAATAAATATAGGACGGGGAAAGGGTTAAATATCCTTTTATTTATTCATAAACTTGTCGCGTTAATTAGATATTGTATTCTGTTGTAGTTGTCATTTCTGTTCTTCAGTAAACATTTTAACTTTCTCAAGATAAAATATGTGTTTTTAATTCATTATCCTCAATAATTTATGTAATTGTAACATATAACCCACGCAAAAGACAAGTGAGTACCTGGAACAATGACACAGACAATGAGACGATCAGAATATATAGTGCATTCAGAGCAACAGATAAAGGCGCGTACTCAAGTACTAAAATCCTAATTTCTACACCAAACCCTATAGTGTGAATACTCTTCAGAATCGCCTCGAAGAGACGATTCTAAAGAGGGGTCACAACATAGGGTTTGGTGGATAAACGAAGAAGTTGTTCGTGAAAATGTTTTAATTTACGCATCTTATCTGGACCTCTGCTTTTGACAGTAAAATATCTCTATAACGAAAAAACGGGTTAACTGAGTATGGATATTTTACCCTTTACCTGTCAAATACGACCTTTTACGCCTTTGCTTACAGAGTAGAACCAGATAAAAAGGTTCCAATAGGAGCCGTCTGATCAGGGTTTGCTCTGTCTGCTTATCGCATAATATCTGATCCTTCAGTTTCTATCATGGCTAGACATGTATGTATTAAAATGACATTACAAGCATTTAGCCAATAAATATCCATGTTGTCATTATTTCTCACATGAATATTAATCAGGTTAAGGGTTAAGGGAGGTGGTAGAATAAAACAGGACGAAAGGTATGCAGACATCTCCCCTAGGAGCTTTCTGTATCACATTTGTTCGGCATGAAATTGCTGAAATTTCAAGTTCCTGAATCCTCCATCATTATTCAACAGTAGATTCTTAAGGAGTGGTATGAGTAAGGGACCTATATCAGTAAGAGTAGTCTGAGCACGGGCCATAGACCAGAATAAATTGTCTGAGTACAGACATTAAATCATAAGGAACTGTGCTAGTACATGTCTTAGATCACAAAGAGCTGTCTGGGTGCAGACCCTAGATCATAATGACTGTCTGAGTACAGGCCCTAGACCATAAGAAGGTGTCTGAGTACATGTCCTATATCACAAGGAGCTGTATGAGTATGAACCCTGCATCATTAAGCTGCGTGATCACATGCCCTAGTTCATAAAGAGGTGTCTGGGTACGGACCTTGGATCATAAAGACTGTCTGAGTACGGACCCGAGACCATATGAAGCTGTCTGAGTACAGACCTTCTGTCACAAGGAGCTGTACGAGTACGGACCCTACATGTAGATCATTAAGTGCTGTCTGAACATAAGTCATGAGTATAAGGCACTGTATGTGTACATGCCCTAGATCATAAAGGGATGTCTGAGTACAATTACAGGCCATATGTCACAAGGAGCTATCTGAGTACGGACCTTGGATCATAAACAACTATTTGAGTTCTGGTCCTAGATCACAAAGAACTGTCTCAATATAGGCTACATATCATCAGGGGCTGTCTCAGTGCGGGCCTTGGATTATAATGAGCTGTATGAGTACGGACCCTAGATGATAAGGATATGTATGAGTACGGGCCCTAGATGATATGGAGCTGTATGAGTACGGACCCTAGATGATAAGGATCTGTATGAATACGGGCCCTAGATGATAAGGATCTGTATGAGTACAGGCCCTAGATGATAAGGAGTTGTATGAGCACGGGCCCTAGATGATAAGGAGCTGTATGAGTACGGACCCTAGATGATAAGGAGCTGTATGAGTACGGACCCTAGATGATAAGGGACTGTATGAGTACGGACCCTAGATGATAAGGAGCTGTATGAGTACGGACCCTAGATGATAAGGAGCTGTATGATTACGGGCCCTAGATGATACGGAGCTGTATGAGTACGGACCCTAGATGATAAGGAGCTGTATGAGTACGGACCATATATTATAAGGAACTGTATGTGTACGGACCCTATATGACAAGGAACTGTATGAATACGGGCCCTAGATGATAAGGAGATGTATGGGTACGGGCTCTAGATAATAAGGAGCTTAGTACTGAACCTAGATGATAAGGAACTTTATGAGTACAGACCCTAAACGATAAGGAGATTTATGTGTACGGGCCATAGTTCATAAAGAGCTGTCTGAATACGGGCCCTATATCATAAGGAGAAAGAAAAAAATCATTAATTGATAGCTGATCTTTATTTCATTGTTTTATTTGTGGTTTGAAAAGTATGTTTAAATGACTTCACTACTAAGGTCTTTCTTTAAACGTCATTAACCCTTCCATTCATATACACGCATTTGCAAACAGTGTAGACCCATATCAGACGGCGCCTATAGGAGCCGTCTGAACAGGGTCTGCTCTGTTTGCTTTTGGCATGATATGAATCTGATTCTATACTTTCTGTCAAAGCAAAAACATTTATTGAAAAGTTTACATGACAAAACTTCAGCTAATAAATACTCATAATGTCATTATTTCTTACATGAATATTCAACAGGAACAGGGTAAAATGGACCATTCAAACTAGTTCTAGTTTACTCTTTAAAAACAGGTGGAGCGAAAACAGGACTGGTGTAAAGTAGAAAACGCACAAAACATGACTGGTGTAAAGTAGAAAACGCACAAAACAGGACTGATGTAAAATAGAAAACGCACAAAATATAACTAGTGTAAAATAGAAAACGCACAAAACATGGATGGTGTAAAGTAGAAAACGTACAGAACAGGACTGATGTAAAGTAGAAAACGTACAAAGCAGGATTGATGTAATGTAAACACGCATAAAACTCTCTACATTACTTTCGGTCTATATTTATCAGTCACCTTCAGCATTCTGCTGGCGAATGTGTGATAATATAGTTGAACTTCGATATCTCGAATTAGGAAAACTCGAACTTCGGGATAACTCGAACTTTAAGGTCGGTCTTTCCATGATTTGCAATACACACTTGTTCTAAAATGTATCACTACGCATATCTGAAAGTAGAAACACATGTGACAGATTAATGCAGGATCTTTCAGTATTACTTTAGACTTGCATTAAGCTGTGAACTTGAGAAATTGTTCAGATTAGAAATCGGATAACCCGTACACCCATTATCTCGAAATATTTTGTTTGGTCCCTTGAAGTTCGAGCTATCGAAGTTCAACTGTATTTGCAAATAGTCAGGGTTCAGATGAGTCACCGAGTAAAACGGTCTCTAAGAAGGATCCTAATTGTATGGCACTTTGATATTGGATTTTCCAGAAGAAATGAAAGAAATTTAGAATTGAAACAGGTGATCATTATTCCTCACAGTGCAAAACAACTGTACAGTAAAACCTCTCTAAACCGGAATTCTAGATGAGAAGAATTTGGATACTTTTAGGCAGGTGGCTGCTTAATGCAGGGTGAAATTCATGCAGAAATCTCCTAGAGGAGCTTTCTGCATGAATTTCACCCTGCATTAAGCTGCCACCTGTCCTCAATACCGATATGTATACAAAATTTAACGTCCGGTTTAGAGAGGTTTTACTGTATAAAATATCCCTTTGGCAATGCTGGAAACGAGTAGCTAATGTAATTTGCTAACAGTGTAGACCCATATCTCCTAGAGTGTATCTCTGATCAGGGTCTGCACTGTTTGTCATATTTATACACTTTGCTTAAAAATACATGAATATTCATGGTAAGCTTGACCCTTTAACCCATTCCCTCATAGGCTATTTTAGATACAACCTCTACCGAAAAGGAGAATTAACTAGAGAAAAGGAACATTTTAGAATTCTGTAGTTTGAAACTATTGTGATAATAGAGCATTTTCTCCTATAGGAGCAAATGCTCTATTTATCACAATGGTTTCACAAAGTGACTTTTACAGAGTCGTCAAAATACGTCAGTATCAGGGAATGGGTTAATAATGATAAAAAAGTTCATTTGAAAATCCAGCAATGAAACGGTTGAATATGTATTAGTGTACCGAAAAACTTCATAACCTCAAAAAAGCATGTAAATATATCACGATTTCATGCCATGATTGGAAGCTGTCATGAGTCATGTATTTGAGGGGACTGAAACTTCCTGATCTCGTCACAGTGTACAGTGAGGTCCTTCTCGACTACAGTGAGGCCCTTCTAACACTGGAAATTTAGTAAATATTAATTAAGATAATTTTAAGAAGGTGGCTGCTTAATGCAGGCCGACATTTATACTGATTTCTACGTTCGGTTTAGAGGGATTTTACTGTACCGAAGATCCTTCCTATATAGCAAACATATTAACACGGGGGATGGGTTATAAGAGCATATACCAGCTTAACTCGGCAAGAAATTAATACAGAAAGTTCCAGAGGGGCTGTTCTGCAAAAGGTTCGCCTCGCATTAAACTAGCGCCTCTTTCAAAAAACAACAATTCAGATTTGATTTGGGTATCCCACTGTATACAGGGTTTACTGTTCAGTCTAAACTCTATAGTGTGACCACTTCATGGAGAAAAAAGTGTCTCTTGTAGACAGGCCTTACTGTATCCTTTTAAAACCACAATAACCGCAAAACATATACATGTTATGGAACGCCATTCTGCCATGCTAATTGCTATAAATACAATTTGCCAATTGCTAAATGCTTATTGCTAAATGCGAAATGATAAATGCCAATTGCGACATGCCAGTTGCTTAATGCCAAATGCTAAATGATTTCGTCTTATTCGCATAAAGGAATAATAAATAAGGAATTAAATAAATAGTATAGTCCAAATAGGTTTATATTGGTGATTCTGAAAAAAATAGTTGAAAATACCAATAAAATGGCGCTGTTCAATCCTAGAAGTGCATTTAGCAATAAGCATTTCGCATTTCGCATTTGTCAATTACATCCATCATTTTATGGAATGCCGGTGCGCCATGCTAAATGCGAAATGCTAAATGCGAAATGCTTAATACATGTGCTTTAGGAAAACTCTTAACATCCAATTAAAACCTCATCTTTAAAATGCAAATAAAATGTTTGTCTCCAAGTATACCTATCTTTATCACACTTTATGTGGATCAATGCACTGTCTCGTGTGAAACGTGATATTTTGGTGGTTCAATCATTTGACATTAAACAAATCGCATTTAGCAAATCGCATTTAGCCAATCGCATTTAGCATTTTGCTTTCCCTAGCCATTTACACAATTGGCAAAACGCATTTCGCATTTTGCATTTAGCATTTCGCATTTAGCATTAAGCAAATAGCATGGCAGAATGGCGTTCCATAACATGTACATATATTTAAAATCAACAGAGGACGGACCTTAGCGAACAATGCCGAAGGGTTTCCGACAATTGTCGCATACGACCAGGCTGACACAAGAAAACTCGGTATCGCTTTAAGTTTAGCCCAATAAATCGTGATGTCATGAATGGTACATAAACAAACAATGTAGAACCATATCAGTGGACCTCTGAAGGAAAACTCTTTTATCACATGTCCTGCGGGTGGGAGTGCCGAAATAGAGTGCCGTAGAAATGCATTTTTTAGTCAAATTAGCAATTCGAATCCATCTTAAAGAGAATAAGCGGAACCAATGCATGATGTACTCGTATTTAATCGTTAGTCAATCGTAGCGCTCGTGACCGATGATATAAGCAAACAGAACAGACCCTGATCAGACGGCTCCTACAGGAGCCTTCTGATCTTGGTCTTCTCTGTTTGCAAATTCGTAGAATGGCGTATTAATGGAGTAAAGGGGAGTAAAAGGTTTTAAGTAAATGGGTAAATGTAAAACGATCCAACCGCGATTTTGAACTTCTCTGCATCAAAGACCTATATATGTCCGTGTTTTCTTGAGATAAAATTTCAGAATGTGTTTACTTGTACATACTGATCAACAGGAGGTATGTATCTTTTCTCGCCGGCTGGTAAAGTTCGTGCTTACCCATGCAAACAGTTTGGATCCAGATGAGGTGCCGAGAAAAAACTCGGTGTCTCACCAGGATCCAACCTGTTAGACATTCTGGTCGTATATTTAAAGAGAAATTGAGACAAAATGACTTTTGAAATAGAACCCGAGGAGAAAATTAGCAGACGAAGACTAGTCCTTGTGCAAAGAACTATTGTTTCGGACGTTTGAAATATAACGTAGACACCCAACCAAACCACAGGTACTGAAAATGATTTTTTTACTGTCAAAGTATGATGTTTAAACGTATTTGAAGGTATTTATAAGTAGTATTTGTGAAATGGCCATGCGCCTAGCACCTGTGAACCAAACTTCTCGTTAGAGATGCAATATGTCACATTTGTATCAGGCTCAATACTGACAGTATTGATAAGATCATCGCGGCGTACATTAAAACATTTTCAAGAATAACTTTTTTTCTATTCCTCCACCGAACCCTATGTTGTGACCACTCTTTAGAACCGTCTCGAGGAGATTATTTTAATGAGTGCTCACAACATAGGGTTTGGTGGAGAAATGGCCATTTTAGTATCTGAGTACGCACATTTATCTGTTGTTCTGGATTCATGGATAATAATAATTATTATATAATATAGAACTCACCTGATAATTGAACAAGATGACCACTGCGAACACTTTATTAAATTCCTAAAGTAGATTAACCCGTTATTCCATATGCATGCATACGCCTTTCTAAACACTTGCAAACAGAGTAGACCCAGATCAGACGGCTCCTATACAGGATCCGTCTGATCAGGGTCTGTTATGTTGGCTTATAATATAATATAGATCGGATTCTACAGGGTCTGCATTGCCAAAACATCTTGTGCCCATGTCTCATTATTCCTGCATATATATTCATGGAGTCGAGGGTTAACCCTTTCCCTCATATAAACGTGTTTTCACGCACTTGCAAACAGAGTAGACCCAGATCAGACGGCTCCTAGAGGAGCCGTCTGATCAGGGTCTACTCTGTTTGCTAATATAATTTGAAAGATCTGTGTCTTTACTTCCTAAAACGGCTACAATGTTCCACCTTCCACGTTTCATTATAACTATTTTGGCCATGAATATGCAGTAGGTATTGAAATCTGAAATAAACATAGAACAGGGAAAGGGTTAAATACCCCCGTAAAAAAGTGTATAAACACGGGAAATAACCCCTATCGTGACTGCTTATAAGCCGAAAATATCTGTTCAAAGTTGTCGTTCTTTTGTCACATTTTAGTATAGTCAAACAACTAGGTCTGACGGGTCACGGGTTCGCCGAGTCCATTTTTAAGGGAGATCAGCATTTCGGATATCCACGTGCCATTTATAAAAGAAAATGTTCAGTTATAGGTATAAAGAATAAGCGCATTAGTTATCGGAAATATAGCGTAGTGGATAAGTCGTAGGACCATAAAGAAGTATATGATCGGCGAACATTTTATTAGGCGCAGGTTCGAGTCTCGCGTCAACCTAAAATATTTTTTTGCTAAAAATATTAAGGAAAGTCCCCTTAAGAGCATTAGTTTTGTTGTGCATTAAGAAGCCACTTCTACAAGACATTTGCTAAAACTTATATTGATATTCATATTTTAGCATCGATTTATTATTGCAAATATGGCTAATATAGGACTCGAACTCAAACAAAGGCACCATTCCCTAACATAGACGAACATGTGCATAAATGGCCATTACAATTATACAATATGACATAAAATAACACTCTACTATTCATTCAAAATTAAAAAAAAAAAGTTTAAGGTCGACACGGGATTTGAACCCACGCTCAATAAAAAACTACTCTCGCAATGCCTTCTGCGTATCTAGACTTTACCCACTGCGCTAAACTGCTGACAACAATTCCGCCTTCAATTTTATCTTATATACTAAACTCGTCTGTTTAAAAAATGGTCCGAGAACATGCGGAATGCTGATATCCCTAAAAAATGGACTCGGCTGACCTTTGACACGTCAGACCTAGTTGTTTGACTTATACGCCTCATCATATACAATAGGACAGAAGCACATTGAAGAACTGAACAGAAAATACATATAAAAAGCTTCTTGAAATCCCCCGCAACGCTTGGTAAACAGGGTAGACCCAGACCGATAGTATACAGGGTAGACCCAGACCTTTTTGTCAGATTAAAAATACAATACTTTTCCATAGTAACAGTATTAACTAGTTTGGACCCTGATGAGATAAACAATAATAAAACGTTAACTGTTAAATAGTCATGGTTTCATGACTTCTGGTATTAATATTCATGAGGCAAATGTTTTAACCCTTTCCTTCATATAAACGCCTTTTCATGCATTTGCAAACAGGGTAGACCCAAATCAGACTGGTCCTGTAGGAGTCGTCTGATCAGGGGCTGATCTGTTTGCTTAGGAAATTATAATAGATCTCACTACAGTTCTACCATTTCCAAAACACCCCGTGTCTATATATCATTATAAAAATTAAGCTATTAAATATTGATTATGTCATTATTGTCACATGAATATTCAACAGGGAAATAATTCAACGAAACTAGGCACATATATGTTGATGCGCACCTAAACTATTGAATCTAAGAAGACGCTGTGTCTCTGATTGCACTGTTGGTCTGTATCTACACAGTTCGTCATGCACAGAAGTCTCTGACTGTAGCGTACTCATGATAACCGTTGCAAACTGCATCCAGCCGCGGCCCCAACGTGAACCGAACTGTTTGACACGATGTTTCGTAGACAAATGGCAGAAAAAACTGAACTCTTTCCCTGTTCAGTATTCGGTAAAGAAATAATGACATCATGAATATTTATTAGCTGAATTTTAATATTGGTATATGTACGCATGAAGATTTAGTATTGCTAGAAACTGTAGTCGGGTGTATATTATTTCATAAGCAAACAGAACAGACCCTGATCAGATGGCTCCTCTAGGAGCCATCTGATCTGGGTCTACTCAGTTTGCAAATGCGTGAACATACGTCTATATGAAGGAACGGGTTAACAAAACGTCTAACAAACGGCATATTTTTGCAGACAATAGTTAGATAGCGAGAGATGATTTTACTTCACTAATGCCCAAGAACTATTTGATGTTTGGTGTGGTGTTAACCGTATGCAGGTCATTTGCAGGTCATTTGCTATCCAGCATATCTGTACTCCAAATACCTTCTGCACTCTGAGCAATTAATGTCTGGAACTATTGTCGTCTTTTGCAAATACTTTTTTCTTCCATATATTTTCAAAATATTTTCAAAATATGAACGTTAGAGTGAAAAACAGTGGACCCTGATGATGTGCCAAGTTAAAAAAAAGAAAAGATCTTTAATTCGCAGTTATTCACTTTAAAAGACGTTCCAAAGCATGCTTTAACTTACGCCTTTCAAATTGACTGTCAAAAGGTCTGATCAGTGCCTAAAACACCACATGAGAACTACATTGTATGTATTTCTGGGTTTCAAAATGTTCACACTCCATTATTTAAGTGATTCAAATATCGTTTTCAGCAAAATGATATCTTATTAAAGTAATATTTCTCATTCTGCAATCATTTAAATTTTTCCCATATATAAAACTTACTGAATAATATTCCTCTCTGTTTTATCTTCGACCCTAAGCAGTCATTTTACGCTTGTGTAAAACCTCGCTTGTCATTTCTTGGATAAATATTCAAGGAGTAGGGGTTCAGGATCCCCCGTTAAATTGTACAAACAAGGGAAATAACCCCTATCGTGACTACTTTTTAGCCGAACATTTCTGTTCAAAATTGTCGTTCTTTTGTCACAGTCATTCAGTATACCGCACCTTTTTGGTAAACAAACGGCATCATTTTGCAGACAACAGTTAAATAGCGAGAGACAATTTTACTAGAAATTCGCACTTTGTCACACCTTTATAAACAGACTAGACTCACAAGAAATATCATCTACAATAAAACCTCTCTATAACGGCCACTAAATTACAGCAAATATTTTGTGTTAAAGGCAGGTGGCTGTTTAAAGCAAGATGAAAGTGAAACAGAACGCTCCTATAGGTGCGTTCTGTTTTACTTTCACCTTGCTTTAAGCAACTACCTGCCCTAAATACCAACTAATTAACACAATTTAGTGGCCTTTATAGAGAGGTTTTACTGTATATAGTGTCTACTCTGTTCGCTCGTTTATGTTGCATCGTACAGATATGATTGTATATTGTTTGCGACGGCAACTGGCTATAAATATCCATACTCTAATATAAGTATTTCATTAATTATAATAATTAAAATAAAAAAGACTGGAGTCTTACATGAATATTCATCAAGTCTTAGTAAAGGGTTAGTCCATTACCTCATAGGCTATTTTTATACCTAACATTGAATAAATCTACCGAAAAGGAGCATTTACTAGAAAAAAGAGAACATTTTAACATAACTTTGTTTTGAAACCATTGTGCTTAATAGAGCAATTGTTCCAATAGAGCAACTACTATATCTATAACAATGGTTACAAAAAGTGACTCTTACAGAGGCTTCAGGCGGCGTCAGTATGACCCGATATGGACGATCAGGTGAGACACACACACACACCGCCGAGGGATTCCGATTGTATTACTCACTCTGGCATTTAGTGTGTTGACTGTCGTATATCTACACCCTTCTAGTAGTAAGATACTAACTACTTAACATTTATCTGATGTAAGAAATAATGACATCATGAATATTTATTAGCAGACAGGTTATAATGGTATATGAACACATGACTATTTGCCACTGCAGAAACCCAAGAACACAGAGGTCCTGATACGATGCGTAAATTTAAACATTTTCAAGAATAGCATAGCTCCTTTATTTATCCACCAAACCCTATACTGTGGCCACTCTCGAAGAGACTATTCTAAAGAGTGGCCATTGTAAAGAGCTTGGTGGAGAATTGCCGATTTTAGTATTTGTATACGCGTGGTTATCTGTATACATGTAGCTCTGCAACCAGGCTCCATGCTTATAAAGCTTTTAGTTGAGTCTGAGTTTCGTTCTCAAGCTTTTGATTGGTCAGATTTGAGTTCTCAAGCTTTTGATTGGTCAGATTTGAGCCAAAGGCTCAAATCTGACCAATCAAAAACTTGAGAACGAACTCAGACTCAACTAAACGTTTTATAATCATGGACTCATATCTATACAACTGCATAAGCAAACACAACATACCCTTATCAGATGGCCCCTACATGAGCCGTATGATCTGGGTCTACTCTGTTTTCTATTTGCAAAGGCATCTCTATCAGGTGGCCAGTTAAATCAAAACACACTGTAACGTTCTATCACCGTATAGTTATGATCGTATTCTTATTTTGCACACTCCTCGAACTAATACGAGTATATGTCAAGTCACCAATAGTACTAGTTGTATCTTTAATCGAAACAATTCTACAACTGCATGAATGAAACCGTTTGATATATAGACATGTCAAGGTTGAGGTGAGGCTCAAACATGCCAAAGTGATGTTAATATGTACACCTGTCTGGGTGAATTTATTTCATGTTCAACTAACTACGTAAAATGGCCCAAAACATATTTTCCTGACGCAATGAAATACTTTATCAAGCCGCATTAATTTACCAAAAAATACCTGTAAAACAGACAAACAAATAAACAAACCCCAAACATATCGGATAGAAAAAAAAACTCTCGTGTTTTATACTTATCAAACCAGAGTACAGTAAACCCCTCTAAAACGGATTTTAATAAAGAACAAAATAGGTTTTTATAGGCAAGTGGCTGCTAAATGCATGATGAAAGTCATGCAGAAAGCTCCTTTGGGAGCTTTCTGCATGACTTTCATCCTGCATTAAGCTGACGTCTTTCTTATATACAGGCATTAATGCTAATTTTAACTTCCGGTTTAGACTGGTTTTAATGTATGTACATTAAATTTGACAGCATATCTCTGTCTCCCTTCAGTCTAGCCGATCGTGTGTTAATTTCGTTTATGAATTATGCAGCGCGTGCATTAATTACTTCGTTACAAAAATGCATTTGCCCATAACTGCGTCAAAATCACTCAGGCGTAAACGATAAGTGTACATGTATATCGTATCTTATAAACCCTTAGCTTGTTGTGAACAAATAATGTTCTCCTCAAATTCGGATCTGGCGCCATTTTGACTAAATCTGATTCGACGAAACATTTGAGAAATATTGACGGAATGTCAAGGGGCTTGAATCCTGATGAGAAGCCGGGTCTCATCTGGGTCCAGGCTGTTTGCAAATGCGAGTCACGTCACGGATAACAGATAACAAGGGTTTAGTCTGTAGCTGCCTTTTTTAGTAACCTTAATAAACAATTTTTGATTCAGATGAGACGCCGATCTATTCGACATCTCATCGGGGTCTAAACTGTTTGATACTGTGATTATATGTTTTTATCAAAACAATGAAAAATTATCTCTTTCCCTGTGTATCCCTTTCACAGCCGCAGTCCTATAAATGCACCACGACGGATAGTGCAGTCTTGAAAAGGCGGCGTCTGATCAGGGACTTCACTTTTTATCTCAATCTCTATTTCTATATATGTGCTTTATTCCTTTGAAATTTGGATTTATTTATCACATTGCCTTATTTTACTGAATGATCTAACAAACTTGGATTGCAGACGACAATTAGAAATTTGGCGCCGAAAGGGTTAAAATATTCATTCAAGATTCAAGACTCATGAATGTCCATGGACAGAATCAATGAGATGGAAGATTGAAAAGGGATTTTCGCCATTGTTGTGGAAACTGCTTATTCATATCCATAAATTCCCAAAAGTAAACAGAGCAGACCCAGATCAGACAGCTCCTATAGGAGCTGTCTGATCTGGATCTACTCTGTTTGCAAGTGTGCCAAAATGTGTTTATATAAAGGCAATGGTTAAGTAGAAAATTAATTTTTTTCACACGACCATTGAATACCATTGAATGCCAAATGGCCCATTATATTAGTGTTTAACTGTTTGTTTAAAAGGCTAAAATTTGCAAGAATTTGAATGGCACAGTCATTAACCTTTAGCCTGCTATAGGCGGATGAGTGAATACCTATGCAAACAGTTTGGATCCAGATGAGATGCCGAGTAACTCGGCGTCTCATCAGGATCCAAACTATTTGACACCCTGATTGCATTTCGGTAGACAAATTCATTATTGCTTGAGTTCTGAAAATGAAGTAGGTGAAAACAATTGCAAAAGTAATTTGTTCAGCAGGCTAAAGGTTGAGCTATACACGACCACTGAAAAGAAATGTAAATCTCGGTCGTAACACTTTGAATGTGGAACACACATCCGCCGTCATTTGCAAACAGTGTAGATCAGATCAGATGGTTCCTATAGAAGAGCCCTCTGATCAAGGTATGCACTGTTATATTCAAAATTATCTAGTAAGTTTAACCCATTCCTTCAAATAAATTTATGCGTTTTCACGCATTTGAAAACATAGTAGACCCAGACCAGACGGCTCCTATAGGGTCTGATCCGTTTGCTAATGGAATTTGAAAGATCTGTATCTTTACTTTTAAAATGGCTTCAATGTTCCACCTTCCATAGTTCATTATGACTATTTTGTCGATGAATATTCAGTAGGTATTAAAATTTGGAATAAACTTAGAACATGGAAAGGGTTAACATCTTTCATAATGGATAGACTCTCTAGGTAAACGCTTTTGGACGATTCCACTTTGAACATTCAGCGTTGAAAGGACTGGTGATACTTGATACAGTAACTCTCACTTAACCCTTTCCCAGTTCTATGTTTATTCCAAATTTCAATACCTACTCAATATTCATTAACAAAATAGCTACATGTATGAAGAAATAGGAAAGGTGAAACATTGTAGACATTTTAGAAAGCTAGGAAACAGAGTTATCAAATTCTATTAGCAAACAGATCAGACCCTGATCAGACGGCTCCTCTAGGAGCCGTCTGATCTAGGTCTACTCTGTTTGCAAATGCGTGAAAACTCGTTTATATATGAGGGAAAGGGTTAAGTGTTCACTAAAACGACGGTCTAATTCTAATTCTTAAAGTCACGTGGTAGCTTAATGCAGGACGGAAGTAATGCAGAAGATCCTATTGGAGGTTTTCTGCATTACTACCGTCGTTCATTAAGCACCCATGACCCCACTCTTACAGATAGTCATGTTTATTCATTAAGCACCCATGACCACACTCTTACAGACACTCATGTTTATTCATTAAGCACCCATGACCCCACTCTTAAAGATACTCATGTTTATTCATTAAGCACCCATGACCCCACTCTTACAGATAGCCATGTTTATTCATTAAGCACCTATGACCCCACTCTTACAGATACTCATGTTTATTCATTAAGCACCCATGACACCCACTCTTACAGATATTCGTGTTCATTCATTAAGCACCCATAACCCCACTCTTACAGATATTCATGTTTATTCATTACGCACCTATGACCCCACTCTTACAGATATTCATGTTTATTCATTAAGCACCCATGACCCCACTCTAACAGATATTCATGTTTATCCATTAAGCACCCATGACCCCACTCTTACAGATACTCATGTTTATTCATTAAGTAGAATCTATAGAAAGGCAGCTTTAAGCACGCCGGAATTAATAAGAAAGCCCCCAAAGAAGACTGATTTATTTTTGTGCTACACCGATTAATTAGATCTCATTTTATAAGCTCGCCTGGTTATCGAAGAAACAAAAGTCGGGCTATCGATGTAGCTTGACCATTTCTCTGTTGAATAGTCATATCAGAAATAACGACATCATGAATATTAATTAAGTATGTTTTTATAGTGGCATATGATCACGTGACATTTTGGCACAGACAGAAGCTGTATTATCAGATTTATATTTTACCATAACCGAACAGAGTGGACTCTAACAGGAACCGTCTGAGCTGGGTCTACTCTGTTTACAGATGCAGGAAAACACGTTTATATGAAGGAAAGGGTAAAATAAAACAATCCAAAACGAAAATCAGATAAGATTTTTTTTTAAATGTTTAGCCCTAGCTCTAGCTAAAATATTTCATACCTTTTGTAACGTTTTTAAAGAAACTAAATAGATGAGAAAATACCCAAAATATTTCTACATTATGCGTGCAAAACTACACACAAATCAGTACAAATTCTATTTAAAGCCTTTATTAAATACAGAATTGCCGAATGATAGAGATAGAGCCAGAAAGTTTAATTATTTATTTGCAGGCAAAGATTGGATATAATGGAAAATAAACATCAATATACAATGGCTAAAATATTTATTCGATATACGAGTACATTTTCTTGTTTACAATTAGTCATAAGTTAAACGAAACAGAATATAATGGCACCCAAAACGAATGCTTCCCTCAGCATGTCCATTACATAGCACCTCAGAGAATCGTAAGAGCTATTGTTTGCTTTATCAGAGTTTACTCTTGCTTGGTCAATACCTTCAGGTTTAGACTCCTCTCCAGTTTGTGTTGTAGAACTGATATGTGTCTCGACCTCTTTGGGACACGCAGTTCGTCCAGCAATTCGTGCATTTGGTTTCGTATTTACATGTAGGCTCACGTGGTACTGATCCAAATGCTCATTTACATCTAACAACTGGCTGTTGGTAACTGTTTCCTTTGCTGATTGGCCAAAGTGGTCATGCAGTTCAAGCGATCCTGTATCCACCAGATCCCGAGGCATAGATGCTCTTTCGAATTTTCTACAATTGGCTGGAACAAATCTTGTATCCAACGTGTACCTATGATAGACATCTGTATCCTCTGTGCGGTCTCCCGAATTTTGCCAGGGATAAAAGCTGGGAAACTCTCCTCTGAATGCAAAAGCCATGTCAGCCTCCCACCCTCGCAGACTTCCGGCGGCTGGTCCAGAATAAGTCACCAGAGGGAGTGGGCCGTTCATTATGTCATGGTAAGATGATTGTTCCATGTCTGCACAAGCTAACTCGAACTCCAAGCTGGTGCCTTCGCAGTTCTGAATAAAAAAATGAAATCACTTTTTGCAAGTTGTTCACTTAATCATATTAAATTAGACGAAACCATCTTTTTCTGCAATTAAACTATTATACGTTATCCTATTTACACTCACTATATACATTAATAGTTAGAAAACTGAAATAGATTTAGTCAAAGTTTAGCACAAAATAATGAAAATATAGAGTAATCTTTTGAATTGGATTCATGATAACGCTTTGCTGAATGTCCCTTGCGACTCACCAGGACCCAAACGCCGGTGGCTCTAATATTAGACAACAACTTATGCAGATGACAACTAATGAGTATGCAAAGAGTTTTTTTAATTTGTTCTCTCTCTCTCTCTCTCTCTCTCTCTCTCTCTCTCTCTCTCTCTCTCTCTCTCTCTCTCTCTCTCTCTCTCTAAATATTCAATAAAATGCATAAAGTACTTTCATCTAATTATCTATCAACCGTGATTTAAGTGAGATTTACATACTTACGTTGTACATGGTGGTTTTTGTCTTCATCAATGATGGAAATGGTAGCAACGACGTGACCATGACGTCAGGCAAAAATTGTCGTCATTCGACGTGACGTCATTGACGTTACTGCTAGTCTAATTCAATTAAATTTCATAAATACTTGAATTGCTCTGATCTAATATTTCGACCACTAAGGGCCTTTTTCAAAGATTATTCTCTTTGATTTTATGGCTGAATGCATGTAACAAAAATGTGACGTATATTTTGACATGATAATCTTTGAAAAAGGCCCTGAGTGGTCGAAATATTAGATCAGAGCAATTCAAGTATTTATGTATTATATTAATTCCCTATTTTGGAATATTTTCTTCATTGTCAATTCAATTTCGTTTCTTTATTGGGTTAATCTACTCAAATGGGCGGTATTTTAGATCTAATACATTAACAATGATAAAAAAAAATCTGATTAAACGTTCCAAAACGTGGGGCTTAAAAAACTTTTTTAAATGTCTATCTCGGTACTATGAAAGTTTGACCCTTCTGTGTATTTTCAAGGAAGAAAATAGACAAGAACTTCGTTGTTATGCATGTAAGACTACATACACCCTATGCTGCATTTGGGGTGTAAGTAGTCTTGGTTAATATTGTTTTCTGTTTTCTGTGTCCTCTAACGATCCCAGTAACTCCGTTCATTTCTCCTTTCTGTTCTGAAAGACTTAACTGGACCTTACATTACCCATAAACCGTTTCGCAACGTTTCGGTATTTATAATTTATTATTATTATTATTTTATTTGTTTATTATTTATTTATTTATTTATTATTATTATTATTATTATTATTATTATTATTATTATTATTATTATTGTCGTTGTTGTTGTTGTTATTATTATCATTATTGTTGTTGTTTCATATTCTGCAAACTCACTTATTCTGCGTATCAGATTCAAGCTAAAGCTTAAGAAAGTATTGATCATGTGTCAAACAGTTTGGATCCTGGTGAGCCGTCGAGTTACTCGGCGCCTCATCAGGATCCAAACTGTTTGCAAATGTGAGTCTTGATTTAGAAAATATTGACAAACTGTCAAACAGGCTGGACCCTGATAAGACACGACGGCACACAGCGCTTTATCATGATCCAGGTTTTCCGCAAATGTAAGTTTTGTGGCAATTATCAATAGGATTTGTATTTTGTACCAGTAACAGATATGTATGACATAAAAACAACATTGGGACAGTTCACGAAAATTCTAAAATAGTTTGTTTACCACCAATTCATTGCGCGTGAGCGGACTGTTAATGAAATGTACCAACTCGGCCTACTTACATAGTTTAACGAGCGCTGATTGGTCAATTTGACATGTCAGACGCAATTTGATTGGTTGTGAGATTTTATTACATCTTCGTCAAGCAAGACAACCGTAATCAACCTAATTTATCACATGTCCCATCGTGTCCTTCCCCATCGAAACTACGCGTATCCGCGAACCCCCAACCGAATATATAAAACCAACACCTGACGGTAAACTTTGTTAGAATATCATTCCTCTCTTGTGAAAATCTCAGGATAAGTTGTACCAAAGCTAGATTAGAGGTAGGTGAAAACATGCGTGTCTTTAACCTTTATTCCATGAATATTAATGAAAGAAATGGTGACATCACGAATATAAATTAGATTTATTTTTACTTCAATCTGGCATATTAACACATGAAAGTTTTGCTAAAGCAGAAAATGTAAAACCAGATCTATATCATTCTATAAGCAAAAAGAGTAGACCCAGACCAGACGGTTCCTATAGGAGTCGTCTGATCAGGGTCTGCTCTGTTTACAAAGGCGTAGTTATAGAGTAACGGGTTAACCATTATCTTCATTAATATTCATATAAGAATTCACGAATATGTATTAGATTTTATAATTTTTATATTGGTATATGAACATACTAAGTTTTGGCAAAGACAGAAAATGTAGAATCAGATCTATATTTTTTCATATGCAAATAGAGCAGAGCCTGTTCGAACGACACCAGTAGATATCATCTGATCTAGATCTACTCTTTTTGCAAAGGCGTCAAAAACCTATATACGGAGCGAAGGTTTAACGCTGTCATCACAAAGAAACTTTCGACTGCAAAACGAGTGTCTTCTGCTTCATTTCTAAACGTTTATTTTCTTCCAAATTCTTTAATAAATATCTAAATGCTAAGAACTAGCTCGGCGTCTCATCAATATACAATCTGCTTGATGATGTGATCATAAATCACCAATAAAAATGACGAATCTGAATCATTTGCAGATGGCAATAGAGTAATTGCCTAATACAGTAAAAACTCGATACTAAGACATTTTGGTAATGAAGAATCTATGTCTTTGTAGGCAGGTGACTGCTTAATGCAGGATGAAAGTCACTACAGAAAGTTCCTGGTGGAGCTTTCTGCATGCCTTCCATCCTGCATTAAGCTGTCACCTGTATTAAAGATAAAAAATGGTACGTATTTGAGCATTCGAATAACTGAGTTTTCACTGTATTGGAAAACTGTAGACGTCCTATAGTATATTGACCCGAAACCTGGCCAGGTTCCAAACTGTTTGAAAAACAGTTTGTTCGTGTCGTTCTTTATTTTTGTAAAAAAAATGGGCGAAACTCTTTCTTTAAACAGTGTCTGTATATTTTAACGGAGGTGCCTTTTGACGTCTTTGCAAACAGAGCAGATCCAGTTCAGGCGGTTCATGTCCGGTCAGTGGTCGGCTTTATTTGTTTATTGTTTATGGGATTTATATACATCTAATTCTACAGCTGCTGTCATTTGCAAAACTTTCTATGCCCATATACCATTACTGAAATTGAACTCATCAATATTCAAGATGTCATCATTTAACATACATGTATATTCATGATGCATTTCAAATAATTTTCATTTTCTCAAATGCAGACTCGAGGGGAATAATGTTGTAATTGTTTGTGACCATTAAGTATACGGTAATAGTATTTTCTCCATGAATATTTATGTAAGAAATAGTGACGTCATAAATATTAATTATGTTAACGGTTATACTGGCCTATGGACACAGGACGTTTTGGCCATAGCAGAATATGTAGAAACATATCTATATCATATCATAAGCACACAGAGCAGACCCTGATCAGACGGTTCCTCTAGGTCGCCTCTGTTTGCAAAAAGGCATTTATATGAAGGAAAAGGTTAAAAAAGGTTAACCCTTTCACCGCCAATGTCGCATAAATACACCACGACAAATAGTGCAGTCCCAGATCAGGGACTTCACTCTTTGTCTCAATCTCTATTTATATATCTATGCTATTTTCCTTTGAAATTTGCATTTATTTATCTCATTTCCTTATCTTATCGAATGATTTTAACAAACTTGGATTGCATACGACAATTAGAAATTTGGCGCCGAAAGGGTTTATAGTCTTTAACTACTCATCAGTCTTTTACCCCATAGATACGCCTTCTGTCCCTTTGCAAACAGAGAAGACCCAGATCACACGGCTCCTACAGGATCTGCTCTGTTTGCTTCTGAAACAATATAGATAAAGTTATCCAGATCCTGACATGGCTTAAAATTCTTGTGGCCGTCACGTGTGCCGTTATAAACTTAATCTAAACGATATTAACGATGTCATTATTTCTAACATGAATACCCATGTAGTAAAGGGTTATATAAAACACATCTACTTGACAAGGCGTCATACCACCAATGTGGGAGTGTTCACTCAAAACTATACCGCAGATCACGATACTACATTGTTTTGCGGTCTTTTAACGTGACCCCAGCTAATGTCTTAAATCTGAATGATTGACTAGTGGTTTTGATGATGGACCTTGCACACAGGGCGATGCGGATTCGAAACCCTTTTTGTTTTAAGTGTCTACCCCTTTGAATGTTGAAGTTTTAAGTCGAATGACCCATCATGGTGTTACAGCGGGGTACAATTTTTGATAAGACAGATGCAGCTGACAACAGTTAACTCTTTACCTGCCATTTGCAACAGCTTGGATCCAGATGAAATGCCGAATAACTCTGCGTCTCATCAGTATCCAAGCTGTTAGCCGTTTGAACAAAGCAAAAATACATGTGTTAATTTAACCCTTTCGCTGCCAAACTCTGTCGTCTGCTAACTTTGTCGTCTGCTACAATTTTTCTTTTGTTTTTGATTTTCTTCATTTTTATTTCAAAAACACAGTAACAGTAACAAACAGTTTGGATCCTGATGAGACGCCGAGTTACTCGGCGTCTCATCTGGATCCAAACTGTTTGCATAGGTAATCACATATCCGGTATTGGCAGTGAAAGGGTTAAAATGCTCCTGATACATAACTTTTGTCGACAAGATAAGGATTAAAATAAGCGGTTGACGGACTGCCTTACTCTTATAAAGGAGACAACTAATCACTGTCACGCCTAGGTCATTAATAAGAACAAGAAGAATGTGAAGACATTTGCTGTTTACGTCATCATCAGCGATGTGATCCTTATACAGCCGAAAAAAAATAAGTCTGTTAAAAACATTGAGTAATTTCTTTATTTCCGATTAGTTCAAGCTTTTGAGAAAACTACGAACGTAATACAGTTTGGATCCTGATGAGAGGACGATTTACTCGGCAGCTCGTCTGGATCTACGCCAGAGGTCCGGATAAGATTCGTAAATTAAAACATTTTCAAGAATAACCTCTTTATTTCTCCACAAACCTTATGTCGTGACCACTCTTTAGAATCGTCTCTTCGAACAGCCTCAATAAAACAGTGTCTGCAATTTTCTCTTATTTTACATTGGCGAGTTTGCTTTCGAAGGTTGTCTATAATAATTAAAATGATAATAATAGTTATACTTGTAGTAGTAGCAACAGTAGTAGAAAACCCTTGTATCTGTCGGCACGAGTACACGGCGTACGGCATGGTATATCTAGTGCATTGTATTACAACATATCATTCTTCATGTTTGTCTTTTCATTCCAGAAATCCGCCTACCATGCATATTTCAACACTTGTAGTTTCGATTTTTCTCTTGGCTGCTTTCGCCGATGCATCAGGTAGGTAAACATGGAAAGAATATCAGATACGTGTTACTAACATTGGCATAAAGATAATTTCTATCCAAATAAAGATAGCCTTCATCCAAATTTATCACATTAATTAACTCTTTCGGCGCCGATGTCACCTGTTGGCACCATTTAAAACAGTGCAGTCCCAGGTCAGATGCCGCCTTTTCAAGGCGGCATCTGACCTGGGACTTCACTGTTCTCTGAATTATTTTAGCCCAAGCATACAGCTTTTTTAAAACAAATGTTTTACTAATATACCTAATATTATTTAGTTTAGAATTATATTTAATACGAAATTATTATTGCAGACGACTCTTTTAAATTTGGCGCCAAAAGAGTTAACACTAAATCGCCATTTCTCTACCCAACCCGATATTGTGACCACGAGAAGGCGCTCTCGAGGAGATTATTCTAAAGAATGACCATAGCTTAGGGTTTGGTGGAGAAATAAAGGAATATAACTTAGGGTTTGGTGATGAAATAAAGTAAATATTCTTGTAATTATTTATTTATGCATCTTACCTGAATTACCCTCACAAACACTCAAATGCGTATCATTATTGATCTTTAAGTCAGGTGGCAGCTTAACCCTTTCCCTGTTCTATGTTTATTTCAAATAATAATTTCATAAGCAAACAGAGCAGACCCTGATCAGACGGCTCCTCTAGGAGCCGTCTGATATGGGTCTACTCTGTTTGCAAATGCGTGAAACACGTTTCTATGAGGGAAAGGTTTAATACAGGGTGAATGCAATGTAGAAAGCTCCTCTGGAATCTTTCTGTATGGTTTCCATCCTGAATTAAGCAGCTACCTGCTTAAAAGTGTCTAAATTATTTCATACAAATACTTCGAACTACCGAGGTTTTATTGTAGTTGTACTAGGTACAATGTGTTGGATAATTGCCAGCCGTTTTACTAAGTTTCATAGTTCTAGGTAAAATTCTTGTAGAATTAAGCACGGCACTGAAACATATATAACGGACGGACATTCGTACAATCGGTTGTGAACGTAGGCTATTTTGGCCAATGTCAGAAAATAAGATTGAATTTTACACACTTTCATAAGCATTCCATAAGCAAACAGAGCAAACTCTGACCTCATGTCTCCTATAAGAGTCGTCTGGTCTGAATCTACTCTGTTTGCAAATGCGTCAAACGTTGTCTCTATGGATTAAAGGGCTAAACTGTGTTTGGATTTATTTTCAGTGCTCTCCCGTCTGACGGATGTCTTCAACACTCCTCCAGAATTCTCTCACGCGAGAGAGAAGTATGTGCCACAAAATGTGGACATCATCGAAGTTATTGACCCTTCAAAGAAAGCGCCACTTGACAATATAAATCCAAAAGGAAAGCCACATGGAAAACCAAGTAAAATAGCACCACCAATGAAAGGTATTGCCATACAGCCACCGAGTTCTAATCAGAAGGGAGGATTTATAAATAAAGGCAGTAAGATCAAAACAGGTGTTGGTCTTCCAATAGTTATATCACCTGCTGCGGGTGGAGTCTTGGACAAGAAACCGGGTAACATTGGTGGAGTAGGACTGCCAGTAAGCCTAGGACAAAAGGGACAGGATCTTGGGACGAACAATGCCCGAGGTGTAGTACTTCCACACCAAAATCCCCGGATGTCAAGGGACGGTGCCTCGACAAAAAAGGCCGGAAAACCTTCTGTAAGAGGAAGACCAATGGGTCAGATGTTTAATACACAAAATTCCTTTAGAACTGGACAGTCTCAAGTTGCTCCAGTAAAATCCTCTAGTCCGACCAAAGCTACAAGCAACATACGTACAAATCCAGTGGCCAATGACAGATTGGTAAATACAATGTTTAAGAATGGGAACACAGGTGGAAATAGAAGACCTGTCAACGTCAGAAAACCAGCCATGAAGAAGAAGAGGAATTGCGATTTTAATATACCGTCATTCCTACTGCCTGACATGACCGTTTCACAGAGAGAATTTGAACAAATGTACCTGCTTCCGGCTCTGCGTGCGCACCTTACTGCTAGAGAATGTCGGTCACGTGCTTTGACCGTGTACATCGATTGGCTACTTTACTTACGACTTCGTAATTTCAATGTCTAAGACTGTGACATGAATATTTGAACAATCATATCCGTATCCAAATTGCATAATATATTAAGTTATGTTAGTAAGTCTGCTTCGTGTTCAGAAAAGTGTGTAACAGTCAGGATTTTACTTACATTTAAAATCCATATTTTCGCAGATTTGTTCTGCTCTCAGATGTCTATGGCACGGAGTACAGTACAAGTATGACATTAGAATCGGTGAGGGGCGACCGACGTTTAAAAAAGGAACCAGTGTTCAGACCATTTCCGTGGTACATGAGCTCGAACCCTTTACCTAAACGAGTCGCCTACTAATACATCTGCAAGGACAGCATATCCAGAACAGAAGGCTCATGTAGGGCATGCGCTGTTTGCTTGCATGCGGAACTATATAGAACTAATTCTAAAGGTTTTGTTAACTAAACCCAAAAGTGCCATTGCATATTTATCAATATTGAATTGCAGTTAATAAATATTCGTCAACTGATGGCTTCTTGCAAAATTAGTCATGACGTAAAGGTTTAACACTTTGCCTATTGAATATTTATGAAAGAAATACTGACATTATGAATATTAGTTAGATTATTTTTATAATTACATATTTGTTAAACGATTCTGAATGACAAACACAGTGCAGACCCCGGATCTGCACTGTTTGCAAATGACAGTCAACTCGTTTCCCGCATTCAAAGGGTTAACCTAAATATTAAAGATGTAATTATTTCTTGCATGTTCGTTAGGTAAATAATTATACAAAACACTGAGTCTCGACTAAGACAAAAATGCAGAGGTTGCTTATTTGTCGGATACAAATTATGTAGTTTTTGATGCAGAACCAATTTATCACAGTGACTGATGTGTAGAAATTTATTTTAATGACCGTGCTTATTCTAATTAGTTTCAAAACAAGGTCAAGGTCAAGTCAAGTCGAGTCGAGTCAAGTACATGTAATACTTGTTTATAGTAGGACTTTTACAGTAACATTAATAACAAGCTCTGTGGGGCTCTTAAACTGATTGCAGGGCTTTTTCTCTCTGGATTGTGAAGGGGCCTTAGCCTGCTGATTTTGGGAAGAATTATCGCTAAAGTTGCTGATTTGGGAAACAAAAAAGCTGGTGTAAGTTTGGACTTTTGGGAAAACTGCATGATTTTAAAGAAATTTTCAATTGGGAAGGGGCCTTTTATAGGCCTCTGCTATAGAAGGTGAAAAACCCCTGGATTGACAAACAAAAACGTAACAATGAATTAAACAAACATACAAGTAAAATAAACATAGATCTACTAACACTAAACAAAATAAAACTTGCAATTGCAAGTGAAGTTTCAGCAAATTATGAATTAAAACCTTACATTTTGCAGAAATTCTTATCTGAGCCAATAGAAAAAAATAACTTGTATGAATTAACCCATGTGCTCCCACGATCCCATATATGGGACGTAGGCAAACAGTGTAGACTCTGGTCAGACGCCGCATAATGCGGCGTCTGATCAGAGTCTACACTGTTTGCTGATAGGAATTTTAATATAAAACAAAACGAAATTGAGAATTGAGGCCAGGCACCCCTTAGATAAAAAAAATGGACTAATCCAATATAAACATGGAAGAATCCACTGGGAGCAAAAGGGTTAAGTAAACTACATAATTAGTTCGGACAATTAAAATCTATTGTAGGAGTAAAGTTGTACATGTAGTTGCGAGATAATGGTTAACTACATGTAGTTGCGAGATAATGGTTAACTACATGAAGTTGCGAGATAATGGTTAACTACATGAAGTTGCGAGATAATGGTTAACTACATGAAGTTGCGAGATAATGGTTAACTACATGTAGTTGCGAGATAATGGTTAACTACATAATGGTTAACTACATGTAGTTGCGAGATAATGGTTAACTACATAATGGTTAACTACATGTAGTTGCGAGATAATGGTTAACTAAATGTAGTTGCGAGATAAGGGTTAACTCTTTCGCTGTCAGTATCGCATCTGTAATTACCTATGCAAACAGTTTGGATCCACATGAGACGCCGAGTAACTCGGCGTCTCATCAGGATCCAAACTGTTTGTTACTGTGACAATGTTTTTGCAACAAAAATAAGGGAAAATGAAAACCAAAACTGTAGCAGACGACAAAGTATGCAGACGACAAAAGTCGGCTGCGAAAGAGTCGTCAATATGAGGGAATGGGTTAAACAGTTTAGCTTGTTGGTGTTTTTGTTGACTATCTAGAGTCAAATAGTTCTGGCTAAAAACTGTTCGTGTTCCTACGGTTTTCAAATCGCAACTTCTCGGCACACCAAAGACCAAGGAGTTCCGATTGAATGTGTTGATTTGATCGCCCGGTTGAAAGTGTTTCATGAAAATACTCGTATTATTTTTTAAATAATGATGTACATATTGTATTGAATTAGTTTGAGTAAAGAATGTGAAGAATAAATGAATTTAACTGCAAATCTTGATCTTGTGTTTCTATAGTTACGTTGTTGTTTAACCCTCTACCTGATGAATATTCATGGTAACTCCGCCCTTTACGAACAGTACTAAAGAACCTTCCTTAAGCTGTCATTAATTTATTATACACATGACTCCTATATGAGCTTTCTGCATTACTTTTGACATGCATTAAGCTACCATATGCTTTACAAATCCTAATTACATATAGACATATTTTTTGGTGGCTTTACAGTAAAACCTCTCTATAACGACCACTAAATTGTGTTAATGAGTTGGTATTAAAGTCAGGTGGCTGCTTAAAGCAAGGTGAAATCAAAACAGAACGCTCCTTTGCTTAATGCAGAAAGCTCCAATAGGAACGCTCTGCATTACTTTTGACCTGCATTACGCTACCACCTGCTTTACAGACCCAAATAGTTTGTATTGAACGTAAGACAATTAACCCTTTCCTCCTTAAATACGCATTTCTACGCCTCTGTAAAAGTCACTTTATGAAACCATTGTGATAAATAGAATAGCTCCCATAGAACAAATGCTCTATTTATCATAATGGTTTCAAATTACAAAATTCTAAAACTTTTCCTTTTCCATAGTTAGTGCTCCTTTTCGGTAGATTTATTCAGAGGTTGGGTCTAAAATAGCCAATGGAGTAAAGGGTAAACAAGCAGGTGGTTGCCTATGGAAGGGAAAAGGTAATGCAGAAAGCTCCTATAGGATATCCGTGCCCTTTAAAGTAGATGGTTTTAACTCTATTGCTGCCACAGGTTGTCATCTGCAAAGTTTGTCATCTGCTTCAATTTTTTTTTTTTTTAATATTCTCGGTACCAAACAGCTACTGTATCATTATAAAAAATCACCTATGAATACTCCTGATGTCGTGATGTCTTAATCCTTTACTCCAAGAATATTCATTTAGGAAATAATAGATGCACAGTAAAGTCCCTCTAAACCGGACGTTCATTTTAGTATAAATATCAGTCTGTCTTGGTGACAGATGATAGCTAAATGCAGGATGAAAGTCATGCAGAAAGCTCCTACAGGAGCTTTCTGCACGACTTTCACCCTGCATTAAGCACTCCCAGCAGTCTAAATTCTTCTCTACTATGGCATCATAAAAACAAATAGTTGCCAGCTACAGCTCTCTTTATTTCATTTACTTTTAAGAATACTATCAATAAGTTGGGATCCAGATAAGACGTCAAGTAATTTGAATGAAAAGGTTATCACATTTTCAGCAAAAATACATTTTACTATTTTTTTTTACAGTAAACGCTCTTTAAAGCGGTCACTAAACTGAAACCTCATTGTTGGTGCTTGCTTATGTAGTCAGGAGTGGAAGTTGTCTTATCATGGTCTTCTCTGTTTGCATATACAGTAACCCCCCTCTAAACCGGAATCCTAGTAGAGAAGAATTTAGACTGCATGTGACTGCTTAATCCATTCCCTGATATTGACGACTTTTGACGACTCTGTAAAAGTCACTTTGTGAAACCATCGTGATAAATAGAGCATTTGCTCCTATAGGAGCAAATGCTCTATTTATCACAATGGTTTCAAACTACAACATTCTAAAAAGTTTCCTTTTCTGTAGTTAATGCTCCTTTTCGGTAGAATTATTAAAAGATGTTGCATCTAAAAATAGCCTATGAGGTAATTGATTAATGCACAGAAATGTTGGTTTCGGCATAACTATAGGATCAGATCTATATAATTCCATAATCAAACATTGCTCAGACTCTTATCAGACGGCTCCTGTAGGGCTTGTCTGCTCGGGGTCTACTCGGTTTGAACAGGCATTAACCCTTCTCTTGCTATTCACGTCAATATACCTACCTGTAAATAGTGAAGACCCAGATGAGACAGCTCCTACAGGAGCTGTCTCATAAGGGTCTGCACTATTTACAAATTGATTGTGCAACCATTGCACTCCACAGCAGTGATTGTACAGCGAAATACTTGTACAAGCGAAGATATATGTAATTATACAACAGGGCATGGGTAAAGAAGGAGAAATTTATTTTAAAATTCAGCAAGAGAATGGTTAAAATGCGTGTATATGAAGGAAGGAAATAGTTCATAGGCAAGTCATGTATTCATTTTTTAAGTGTCAGTGTTTCAGTATTGTAAGAACAGACATTGACAGTTTAGTGAACCCTTTCCCTCATGAATATTCATGTAAGATATAATGACATCATATATATTTATTAGCTGAATATCTATAATGGTATGTGAAAACACGACTTTTGGGTCATGGCAGAAATCGTGGAATCATATCTTTATAATTCCGTAAGCAAACAGAACAGACACAGGCCACACGGTTCCTTCAGGCGCCATAAGATCCAGGTCTACGCAGTTTGCAAGCGCGTCAAAGTGCGTATTCTTTAGGTAAAGGGTTAAAATTGAAATAATTAATCAAGTAGATGCATCGTTTACTAAACAAGGTAAAACAGAAAAACAGACTAATGCATTTTCCTACATTTTATAGTGGCTGATTTCTGTCGGTTACGCGTTGGCGTGTCATCGCAAAGAAATGTGAAAACCGGTCAGTTTGCAAATGGTGGGCCAAAAACCAACTTTCGTTGTTAATCATTTACTCCATGAATACGCCTTTCTACACATTTTTCAAACAGAGTAGATCCAGATCAGACAACCCCTGACAGAGAGTCTGTTCTGCTTATGATATGATATAGATCTGATTATTCAGGGTTTTTTAAATCAAAACAATCCTGTGTTCATGCGCAATTATAAAAAATAATCTAATTAATATTCATGATGTCATTATATCTAACATGAATATTCATAGAGTAAAGGGTAAGACACGACAACTAGAACTAGTTGAAGATAGTCGCTACCGAAATTACCTGATGAATGTTCGGTCAAGACTATATCAATTATGAGACATCACCTGACAGTGTTTCAGAATTCAAATGTAATCAAATAAAACGAATAAAAAACTATACTCCCCTTGAAGCTTTCTGCGTTGCTTTCATTCTGAATTAAGCTACATGTACATATTTACGTAACTGTAGCCCTGTATTAACCATTCGCTTGCTGTTCACGTCAAGATACCTACCTGTAAATAGTGAAGACCCAGATGAGACAGCTCCTGCAGGAGTACATGTCAATATACCTACCTGTAAATAGTGCAGACCCAGATGAGACAGCTCCTGCAGGAGTACACGTCAATATACCTACCTATAAATAGTGCAAACCCAGATGAGACAGCTCCTGCAGGAGTACACGACAATATACCTACCTGTAAATAGTGCAGAACCAGATGAGACAGCTCATGCAGGAGTACACGTCAATATACCTACCTGTAAATAGAGCAGAACCAGATGAGACAGCTGCTGCAGGAGCTGTCTCATCAGGGTCTGCACTATTTACAAGTTGATTGTGCAACCAGTGCACTCCACAGCAGTGATTGCACAGCGAAATACTTGTACACAGTGAAGATGGAGTAAAGAAGGAGAAATGTATTTTAAAATTCAGCAAGAGAAGGGCTAAGCTATATGTACTACTTGCCGTAACTGTTTCAGTGTAAGGAACGAGTCAGTAATATCCTTTGCAAACAGTGCAGTGTAGACCACTATGAAAGGGGTCGTATGAGTCAATTCATCAGGATCTGCTTTGGCATGTAACACCTTCCCTAAAAACAATCCCTGAATAATCAAGGTAAGCTTGACCTGTATGTATTTTGGAATATTCCATTTGTAAATTCACCGATGAAAAGGTTAAAGGCAAATGATTAAATTTCTTTTCTGTAATCATTGTAGAGATTTTTTTAATGTAAATCAGTGTTGTTATATGTACACCGTACACTTGTTTACCTTCTGATCCACAAAGAAAAATCTGCAACAACAAAACTAAATGACCTATTTACTCTAAATATCCGGACAGACAAACATAGGCAAATAGTGAAGACCCAGATCAAACTGCTCCTACAGGAGCAGTTTGATCAGAGTCTACACTATGTCAGTCCTATTTAAAGTTATCAAAATAGTTCGCATTTAACTTATTCAGCTTTACAAACCCACAGAGGGGGAGAAATTAGGTGTCCGAATTCATAGGATAATTAAGATACCTGTCACAAAGTATGCATACCTATTATGCGGCTTTCTTTATTTACCATAATAGTTTAACAGTTTATTTGGCACGTTTGTTAAACGCGTTTGTTTAAAGTTTATTTTCAAGTTTATTTCAATTTCTTCCAAAAGGTCATAGACCCATGAGGAATAATCAAACATATATGCAAAATATGGCGACACATCATATATGATATAAAAAAGACATAATTACATACAGTTACAGTACATATACAAAGTAGCATTTATATATATGTATATTTGCTCTAGATCTACGCGCCTATTAATATTTATTGAAAACAAATTTCGATCATATATGTATAGAATTTGCTTGCCACGTAGTATATTCATGTTTATGTAGATAACCATCAAGATCCACTGTGTACCGAGAAAAGAGAACAGTAGTTTTATATGAATTTCTAACGTTAAATAACAACAAACATACAACTATATTAATGCGAAACCACGCCACAAATTTATGTAGAAAGTGTCCAATTTTCGCCTGACCTTGTTCGAAATCGAAATAATATAACAAGGTCAGACTGCAGACATGTGAGTATTTCACCAAAAACTATGTTTTTACTGAATATGTTTATTGAAAGTGTTTCAACACTTGATATTCCCTTTATATTAGATCTTATTATATTATAAGACCTACAAAAGGGGACAATAAGTGTTTATCGCACGACTAACGTCTCTACAGTTCAACCAATACGACTCGTGTAAAAACAAAAACAAAAGAAAATAAATATATACATACATACTTATGTGATTAATGGTGGATTAACATTATGCAGAAAGCTTCCGGAGGAGCTTTCAGCATTATGTTTTTCCTTGCATTAAGCAGTAAAACGTGGTTTTAGATATTGCCACGTTACTTCAATGACTAACATTTCGACTAATGTAAAAAACAAAACTAACAAGAGAAAATGATACATAATTCTGTAATTAATGGTGGATACAATGCAGAAAGATTCCGGAGGGGCCCTCAGCAGTATCTTTTATCCTGCATTAAGCAGTCACGTGGTTTTAGATACTGCCACGTTACTTCAATGACTAATATTTCGACTCATGTAAAAAACAAAACTTACAAAAGAGAAAGATACATAGTTATGTAATTAATGACGGATAATCACAATGCAGAAAGTTTCCGAAGAAGCCTTCGGCATTATTTTTATCCTGAATTAAGCAGACACGTGGCTTTAGATATTGACACGTTACTTCAGTGACTAAAATTTCGACTCGTGTAAAAGATACATAATTATGTAATTAATGGTGGATAAACAGAATGCAGAAAGCTTCTGTATGAGCTTTCTGCATTATTTTTATCCGACACTAAAACAGTCACGTGTCTTTAGATGTTGCCGCGTTACTTAAATGAATGTGCGTAAATAAAATATTGAAAATATTTCGTCGCCACCAACGACTTATGGTCAGTGGCATCAAAATGGCTAGATCTACTGACTTCACAATGATCACATAGTTGCTTATTTACAATATCGCTTACAACTTATGTTCTAATATGCCATATATAATATAGCAAATATTTATATATGTACCTATGAACTAATTTTGAAACATCTTAAGTATAGTTTGATATATATTTGATATAGTTATTTAACCCTGTATATTTCAAATGTTACATATCGTTGTACAAAATGTTGCTCCTAAGTGCAAATGCCTTATTAACAAAAGTTGCCAAGTTTTTAATAATGCATTTATTTTCGCTATCAAACAATTGTATAAGTTTCTGCATACTTGGGCGTTTCCAATAGTACGTTGGTATATATGATTTTCTTAACGTATAAAACATATTACATTCTAATATAAAATGGTATTCATCTTCTAAAAGATTACAAACACTGCATTTTCTATCGATCAAAAGTGTGCTTACTGGTTTGCACCATCTACCAGTTTCAATAGATAGCCTATGAGATGATACTCTTAACCTCGTTAAACTAGTACGGAATTTTCTTATATTCAATGTATTTAAATATGGCTGGAATGTAAAACTCGATATATACTTGTAGAATGTAGCTCTACTAGAGTTATTTAATCTGCCAGACCAGTTCTGTATGAATTGGTCTTTAATCCTTTGTTTAACACTACATAAGAATAACTTAGCATCCCCAACATCCTGAAAAAAATTCTTACGCTGCCAATGTCGCATCTATGATTACCTATGCAAACAGTTTAGATCCAGATGAGACGCCGAGTAACTCGGCGTCTCATCAGGATCCAAACTGTTTGTTAATGTGAATTGTTTCTTGAAACGAAAATGAAGAAAAATAAAAATGGAAAAATTGTAGCAGACGATAAAATTTGCAGACGACAAAATTTGGCAGCGAAAGAGTTAAATGCGATATGGACTTGATTAAATCTTTACAACGCCTGGATAACATTCACATCAAATTGAATTAATGTCGACATAGTAAAAAAGTTATCGACAATGACTCTTGTGACATTGTTAACCCTTTCAACACGAAGGAAAAATTCGTCTGCTATTATATTATCGTCTGCTACAATTCTAAAAAAATACATTTTTCTTCAATTTCTTTTCAAAAAGCAGTGTCTCGGGGTATACTATTTTGGATCCTAATGAAACGTCGAATGATCTGACATCTGATCTTGATCAAAACTGTTTGTAAAGGTCATCTGAATTGATCCACAGGGTAGAACGACTTAACCGTTACAAACGCTATAAAAAATACTGTCTCTGAAAATTTGGTTTTGCTTAATTTTAACTACGGCCTATTCGATTATGGTTTTGAAAAAAAACTACTAACCGAGTTTCAAACAGCTTGGATCTTGATGAGTCGCCGAATTACTCGGCGTCTCATCTGGATCTAAGCTGTTTGCAAATACGAGTCACGTCGCAAATAAGCACCAAAAAGGTTGACCTGTGACATAACTGTAGAGGATTTGTGGAGTCCTTTGCACGCAGTTTAGACCAAAATGAGATTATTCATAAGTTATTCATCAGGATTCAGAGAGTTTGGTATTTATTTTTAATTTCTTAAGAGACAGAGGATATTGCACATAATTTAAAAATTGGGGCAGACGAAATCATGAGCAGATGATAAGTACTGGGTTACAAGCTAAAAGACACGTGTAAGAAACAAGGAACACAAACAAGGGATAACGCTCTACAACCAGTTCCAAAATGCCTCGCAATTTGATACATTTGTATGTTTAACCTTTCGCCTGTCCAGTGCGACTTGAATGACCTTTGCAAACAGTTTGGATCCAGATAAAACGCCGAGTAACGCCTACGTAGTTGGTTCTCTGTCTATTGTTTCTCAAAAGCTTGAACGAATCCAAAGTAAGTGAAAATTGTAAACAGATTGGAATTTGACCCTTTCCTTCATATAAACACATTTCATGTATTTGCAAACAGGGTAGACTCAGATCAGATGACTTCTAGAGGACCCAACTGATCAGAGTCTGGACTGTTTGCGTTTTGCATAATATAAATCTCTTTATACAGTTTTTGTCAAAGCAAAACATTCCTTGAAAAATTTATATTATAAAAATACAGCTACATGTAATCAATATTCATTATATCATAATTTCTTCATGAATATTGAACAGAGAATGAGTTAAGTTTGCAACAGGCTAGGGGTTAAGAACTTGTAACAAAGAGTCTTTTACCATTTTCTCCATAGGCTATTATAAGACACAACCTCTTTGAATGAATCTACCCAAAAGGGGCATTTACTAGAGAAAAGTAAAAATTTTAGAAATTTGTAGTTTGAAATCATTGTGATCAATAGAGCATTTGCTCCTATAGGAGCAAATGCTCTATTGATCACAATGGTTTCAAGAAGTGCTTATTACAGAGGCATAGAAAGGCGTATTTATGGAGGAAAGGGTTATACGCAGATGGTTGTCTAATGCAGAGTGACAGAAAGTGCCTATGAACTCTTTTGCCGACACAGACGTCTCAAAACAATTAATATCGCCTTATGCAATAGATGGATATGTGATTATCTTTGAAAACAGTTTGGATCCAGATGATTGGTAGGGAAACTCGGTGTCTAATTTGTACCCAGACCAACCAAACTTAAAGCAGACGACAATGTTTGTAGACGAAAATTATTTGGCACCAAAAGACTAAATGAAAAGTAGACAAGCCCGCAAACACGGGCTAAAGTTTAGCGCCAATGAGTAACAATTAACAAAAGTTTCAAGAGACAAAAAAGTGATGAAGAGCAAACGAACGATTCATTTTACGTGTCAGTTCATTTTGTTGACGAAAACGATTTACCTATGAACGCCCACTCAGCTGTGGGAAAAAATATCCGTTTAATTTTGGATCTCGTGCAATTCCGACTACTACCGATTTGAACAATCAAGCTATTGAGAAACTATTGACCGAGTGTCAAACAGCTTGAATCCTAGCCCAGAGGTTATAAAACGTTTTGCTTGAGCCTGAGATCATTCTCAAGCATCTGATTGGTCAGATTCTGAGCTTGCTCAGAATCTGACCAATCAGATACTTGAGAATGAGATGTCGATCCAAGCTGTTTGTATGTGAGAGTCGAGTCGCAGATAGCGGGATAAGGGTTGGTCGTTTTAACACTTTGGGTCAATCTATGACGACCTTAACAAAGAGTTTGGATCCAGATGAGACGCCGAGTCACTCGGCGTTTTATTAGGATTCAAACTGTTTGACATTGGGTCATTTTTTTATTAAAGATTTGGAAGAACTATAACTTTTGTACTTTTAACAATTGTTGCAAACGACACATTTTGCAGACGAAAGTTATTTAGTGCTGAAAAATTGTGACTGTACAACAATGACAATGGGAATTATTCTATCAGTTAACTCATAAATATTCATTTTAGAAATGATGACATCATGAATATTTATTAGCTGACTTTTTATATTGGCACATGTACACAGGTTGTTTTGATTTTGAAAGAAACTGTAGAGTCAGATCTGCAATAATGTCAAAAGTAAACAGAGTAGGCCCACCAGATCAGACGGCTCCTAGGGGAGTCCTAGAGGAGCCGTCTAATCCGGGACTTCTCTGTTTGCGAAAGCGTTGAAATGTGTATCAACGGAGTTAACAATTTCCCTGTTCTACATTTATTCCAAATTTCAATACCTATTGACTATTAATGGACAAAATAGTTATAATGAAATATGGAAGGTAGAATATTGTAGCCATTTTAGAAACTAAAGAAACAGATCTTTCAAATTCTATTAGCAAACAGAGCAGACCCTGATCAGACGGCTCCTCTAGGAGCCGTCTGATCTGGGTCTACTCTGTTTGCCAATGCGTGGAAACACATTTATATGAGGGAAAGGGTTAAGACGCTCTTATACGCTTCCTATCTGGTAAGACTATACGATATGTTTATACCTAACTTATGCAAATTTAAAATTAACATTTTATGAAGTCAACTCAATTCCGACAGCCGTTTAACTCTTAATACGCTAACGATGAATAGAGGATATCACAAACCAGCTGTTTGGGGTTCAGATGATACTCCATATTCCTCGAGTACTTTGGTGTCTCATCAGGATACAAACTGTTTTGCACATATGTCGTGTTTTTAGGTGTAACTTACAACTTACAGACTTGTAAAAGATGATACCTTTTGCAGACGACATTTTAGTTAGAGTGCAAAGATTTAATATTTGCATTTACTCAGAACAAATAGACATAGGCTATGAGTATATGACACTTGTCAAGTGAAATGAAATCACTAGAATTTTGTAAATAGTGTAGACGAACCAGGGGAGTGTCGTTTGGTTGAGCTATATTTCGTTCACAAACGTGTCGTCTGCTACAATTCTAAAAGTACATGTATATATTTTCCTTCCAATCCGTTTTCAAAAACCAGTGGCTGGGTGTCAAACAGTTTGGATCCTGGTTAGGCGTCATTATACTCAGTCAGAGCTGGACCCGAGCAGTTTGAAAATTGCTCCTTGATATTTAAAGGATTATACGGCATGTCCGAACTAAAGCGATACGTTGGAAGAATTTGAAGCAATGTCACTTACACCACTACTAAAATGCTGATTAAAGAAGTTGATAAATAAGCTACTTACAGTGGCATTTAATTCTTCGCTTGCTATTCACGTCAATATACCTACCTGTAAATAGTGAAGACCCAGATGAGACAGCTCCTGCAGGAGCTGTCTCATCAGGGTCTGCACTACTTACAAGTTGATTGTGCAACCAGTGCATTCCACAGCAGTGATTGCACAGCGAAATACGTGTACACGGCGAATATATATATATATATATATATATATAATTATACAACAGGGCATGGGTAAAGAAGGAGAACTGTATTTCAAAATTCAGCAAGCGAAGGGTTAAGTTTTGACAGTATTTAGAAGACAATATATGTTTTAAAAAAAGTGATCCTTATTTGTACAGGAAACGTAAAAACATATTTATGAACATTAACCTTTTGACATACTACGAGTACGAGGGAGTCAGTGAACGCCTTTGTAAACAAGGTGGATCCGGATCACATGCTGAGTCACTCGACGTCTCATCAGGATCCAAACTGTTTGATGCTGTCAATATGTCTTTAAATGAAAAGGAGAAAATAAACAAATACGCAGACGACAAATTTTAACAGACGACTTTGCTTGGCCGCGAAAGAGTTAAATGTTTATGTGTGTTGATACACTCACATTCAGATTGTAGACTAAAACCTCTCTAAAGCAACCGCCAAATGTTAATCTTTTTCCATGTTCTACATTTATTCCAAATTTCAATACCTACTTAATATTCATGGACAAAATAGTTATAATGAAATATGGAAGATGGAATATGGTAGCCATTTTAGAAACAGACCTTTCAAATTCCACTAGCAAAAAGAACGGACCCTGATAGGAGCCTCTGATCTGGGTCTACCCTGTTTGAAAATTCGTGAAAACACGTTTCTATGAAGGAAAGGGTTAAAGGTTTGTGTTTCTCTTTTACAGAATTGAAACACGCACCGTCATATTTGTACAGTAAAATGGAAATCGAATAACCTAAAACATGGTCGAGATACCAGACATAATATTATACAAAGTTTTGCAAATGTAGTTTGTAGGGTAGCTCGATGTCCCATCTGTAGTTTGCAGGGTATCTCGATGTCCCATTTGTAGTTTGCAGGGTAGCTCGATGTCCCGTCTGTAGTTTGCAGGGTAGCTCGATGTCCCATCTGTAGTTTGCAGGGTAGCTCGACATCCCATCTGTAGTTTGCAGGGTAGCTCGATGTCCCAAATGTAGTTTGCAGGGTACATGTAGCTCGATGTCCAATTTGTAGTTTGCAGGGTAACTCGATGTTCCATTTGTAGTTTGCAGGGTAGCTCGATGTCCCAAATGTAGTTTGCAGGGTATCTCGATGTCCCATTTGTAGTTTGCAGGGTAACTCGATGTTCCATTTGTAGTTTGCAGGGTAGCTCGATGTCCCAGCTTGATCCACACTGTTTGACACTCTGTTCAAGTTCTAAAAATAGAATAGGATAGCTTTTCAGACCTCCAACAATATATTTTTCAGCAATTACCTGCTTAGTGTAGAAATATTTAACCCTTTACCTGATAGAGACTCCTTTTGATGTCTTTGTACACAGAGTAGACCCATACGTCTAATCTGGGTCTGCTCTGTTTGCTTATGAAACAGTATATATACGATTGTAAAGTTTGTTCTATGGTACAATATTTCATCGATCATAATGCCATTATAAGAATCCAGCTATTTAATATTAATACAATACATGTAATTGATTTTTAAATGAATTGTCATGAGGCAAATGGTTGATTGGGCGATTGTAGAACATTGTCACTGCGGAGAAAAGTCAACTTTTAGAGCCTCAACATACAGTTTGGGGTTTGGAGGACAGACTACACTTATCTAACGTTGGTAGATCAAATAATGTGATTGCAGAGCATTTTTATTGCATAGGCAGTTGGAACGGGTTGTACAACAGATTTCTTATGCAGATGTCTTTGCGCGAATGACGAAGCAGGGACTACTACTAACCATTCACTAACTTGGAAATTATTTCACAACGTAGTGCTTATTGATGTTGTCCCTGTCTGGATGTAGCTGTTGTTCATGGAGCTAACTGTTCACTGTGTTGTCAGCTATTTCCATCTGAGTGTATGGAGTCGGGTACCCTAGATAAGCGATACCCAATATGGAGACCTGGTTAGTATAGTCACGTATAAGTGTAGTATATATGATCTTATCAACACCATGTAATTGTTTCAGTGAATGGATTGACAAACACATGTATTCAGAGGCCTTTTTAAATAGTCATTGGTAGATATTTAAATATTTAGCATTCTAATACACATGCAAAATATAGAAGGGTATTGTTGTATTTTTAATAAATTGTTTTTGAAATATATTATCGTTGTTTGGTTGTTTAATACACTGATATTTATAGTCATAAATTCCTACATGAATATTAATGAGGGAAATGGTTTACGTCAATAATAATCTATATGCCATGAATATTCATGTCAGAAATAATGACTGTACAGCAGAACCTGTCCTAAACGATCATTCATTTATTGAACACATGCGTCTTAAAAGGCAGGTGGTTGCTTAATACAGGACAAAAGTGATACAGAAATCTCCTATATGAATTTTCTGCACTATTTTACCTGCATTAAGCTACTGCCTTACATGCTCATAATTAGACCTCTTTTGATGACCGCTTACGACAGGTTCTACAGCATGCATGTTATTGTGTTTTTATAATGGTACATAGTACATGTATATAAAACAGAAGTGATTGGCCTTCGCAGAACCTATAAACCCAGATCTATATAAGTCCAAAGCTACAGATAAAGGTGCGTACCCAAATACTTAAATCGTCATTTCTCCACCAAATCCTATACTGTGACCACTCTTTAGAATCGTCTCTTCGAGACGATTCTAAAGAGTGGTCACAGTATAGGATTTGGTGGACAAATTAAGGATATATAGTTGAAAATGTTTAATTTTACGCATCTTATCTGGAGCTCTGATTATGATTCAATAAGCCAACGCAGCAGACCCTGATCATCCTCTATTTGTAAAGGCAAAGTGGGTCTCTATGTCGTAACGGGTAAACAGTATTGTCACACCTATGTTAAATATCAATATTCAATTGAACTACCGTGAATAATTTAGTGCAAAGTTCATAACTGGTTTCAAAAGACAAAAAGAAACTAAAACATACAAGTACATTTAGCAAGTGATAAGTTCTGTTCATGCTTTTGATATCGACGACCCCTATGTTATTCGCACCGACATATTAGTATTTATTCGCGTTAAGTTTTGGTTTCGTAACTGTTCAAAATACCATTAATATTTTGTTATACAATAAAAATATAAGCATAGAGGAAAACGGTATTTTGTATCACAGGTACAGTTTTCGATATAAATTCCAGCTGCCAACCATTTAAAATTATACATCATTCGTGACCTATGAAGTATCATGTTTTGCCCAAAATTTACTTTCAGTGGAATTGGGGGCAAAAAGGAGGTGTTTCTGCAGGCAATTGGAATATTTCATAAATGAACTGTTTATTCTGTAACACTTGCCAATCGATAGTTTGTACATCAATGAGACACTCCCATACAGATATGTTCAGCAGTACTAATTGGGCTGCTGAAAGCAGCCCACAATTATACGGCTTTGAATTTTGACCATGCGTTTCTGCGTTCCTGTGTTTCTATAAAAGCCAATCTTTTTTAATAACTATGGGTTACTGTGAGACAAGCTTTTATTTATATACATTCATTTATTTTACTTATTTTGATTCATACATTTTTTGTTAGCGGGGACAAATATTTTTGTCGAGGTTATTTGCTTCTTTTCTGCCATTGAAAATGCTAGTGTATTGGGTATAAATCATTTAAAAGCACGCACCACTTGTAGCAGTCAGCGTAGTCGAGGGGTTATAACGGTGGCCTAGGCATAATTTTTTTCTCTCATTTTTTTTGTTAGCACCCTTAGTATACGTGCTTTTGGTTTAAAAACAATTCTGTACACAAATATTGTCCTTCGTTTGAATTTTGTCTTTGGTAAAGTTATTTAGCTGAGACCTTTTACTCGTGGTTTTGTTGACCGTTTTGAATATTTCACAGTTGTGCTGAATACCATTGATCTGTATTTACTTCGTGGTAATGTGTATTATTGGTGCCATACACAGGTATTATGCATCATGGCTCCTTAAAACATTCCCCCGTTTCTGCTGTTAATTTATACATTACAGTCATGTTTTCCCAATGTATCTGTTAATTTAAACTACTAAACAATATTGCTCCCTCTTTTTCTTCTATCCTGCTTAAAGACGTTACGCAGCCATTTTACGCTTGCGTAAAACCTTGCTTGTTGTCGCTGTATTTAGTATGGTATACTCAATTGTGGATACATGTGTGCTAAATTTACAGAAAAAAGAGAAAACAACAACAGCAACAACGAGTTTTAGACAGATACATTTTTAGACAAGTAAAATTAGTGGAGGGATATGAAAATGATTTTGTGGAGTAAATGTAGAGCAAAATCAGGATCCATGCTTATAAAACTTTTAGTTGAGTCTGAATTCGTTCTCAAGTTTTTGATTGGTCAGATTTGAGCCTTTGGCTCAATCTGACCAATCAAAAGCTTGAGAACTCAAATACGACCAATCAAAAGCTTGAGAACGAACTCAGACTCAACTAAAAAGCTTCATAAGCATGGACCCAGCAGTGTTTCAGTGTTCCACTGTTTCGCCTGCTCCGATGTTTAACTTCATGTTACTTTTTTTCAATAAATTATCGAACCTGCAGATTCTTTCTGCAGTTATACTTTCCATGTGTTTGTAAACTTAATTTAGCCCTTTTCTTCGTATAAACGTGTTTTCACGCATTTGCAAACATAATAGACCCAGATCAGACGGCTCCTGTAGGAGGCGTCTGCTCAGGATCAGCTCTGTTTGCCAATGTTTGCCAACGTTTTTGCCCTTGAGTATTCAGTAGGTATTGATCTTTATAATAAACATAGAACAGAGAAAGAGTTTTATCCAGTCACCAGGCTTCTCTAGTGACATAATAAAGGGGGTGCAAATAAACTTAGGTTTATTAGGTTACTTCCGGTAGTAGAAGGTTTATTAGGTTAGTAGATAGGCGTAATGATTCTATAACCATGGAACTATTTTAGTTTTCTGTAAATATGCATAAACATGTTGATGGAATAGATCTAACAGATCTATTTGGTCACCAAAAGAATTATTCAAATGAGAAAAAATAAAAATAATTGGCTACAGCTGGATTCGAACCCGCGCCTGGAAACTAATTCTAATCACTCTAGAGACGTCGACCTTACCGATTACGCCACTGAGGCCACATACAAAATGACGTTGATTTATCAGTTTTATTAATTTAATCCAACACTGGCAAAACCCGTTTTTGATAAAATCAAACCTGGAAGCAAAGATTGACAGGTAAATAGTAAATGTTTTCTTTTCACTCTCATGATAATTTGATTGATAAACTCTTACAGGGGCGGTGATAGTCATAAACCTAAATATAGCCTGTTCAGTTCCATCGATTTATGAGTGACGTTAGGTCTATCTAAAAATAGAAACCGAGACTACGTAACTCGAATTTGACCAGAGAATATAATCATGTCTGTTTGAAATAACTTATCGACCCTCGATTCAAATAATCTTATTTTTCAAATTCAACCACGTTTCCCTTCTCGTAATGCAAGTATCGAAACTATATTCCTCTGCGGTAGCTCATTAGATCTATTTACGTCTAAATGGAAGTGAAAAGGGAGGGACCCGTTGATCGAAAAACTGTATTTTCAATGTAAATTATTTCAAGAGTGTTATGAGTCTATAAAAAAGACATTTAACTATATTGACTGGATAAATCGAATAATAGGTTAGTGCCGTAGATGGGACACCTTTATCCGACTCGGAGAGAAAACAGTTGAGGCTCGGCAAGCCTCGCCTCAAAGTTTTCTCCCCTCGTCGGATAAAGGTGTCCCATCTACGGCACTAACCTATTATTCTCTATATGTGGCCTTACTACTTTCAGAACTTTACATTCAATGAAAGTTGTTTTATACATATCAACTATTCATTGACTAGTGTCCTTAATTGCATCTCGGCGCTTAACTGCTTTTGAACCCGACAGAACAAAATGTCGTTAATTTTTTTAAAAGATATTTCTTGTTTTATAGTTCGCTTCAGCAATATTGTGATGTTCTTTGGTCAAAGATAAAACTGATTATTTCATAGATGTATAATCAATCCATTTATCACTGGCAACTCACGTGTAGAATAGTTTGTGTCAACACCTTTTGTCTTATCTTAAGCAATATATTGAAGGAACATAGAGACTTTGTTTTGTGCATTGTTTACTTCTGTTATGTTTTGCAATCCACAATGGCGTGGTACTTTGTTAAAATTATTTACCGTAAATTACAATTGATTATTTGGATGACAAGTGTGAACATTTGGAGAAGTGCATTCTGGAAATTCAATTCAGTTCGTATTATATACAGAGGGCGAGATAAGATGCGTAAATTAAAACAATTTCAAGAATAACTCCATTATTTCTCAACCAAACCCTATGCTGTGACCACTCTGGAGAATCGTCTCTTCGAGATGATTCTACAGAGTGGTCACAACATAAGATTTGGCAGAGAAATGATGATTTTAGTAATTCAGTACTTATTGAACGATTGTTTGAACAGTAGAACCTGCCTATAGCGACCGTACAGTGAGTAACATTTGGTGACTATAAAAGCAGGTAGTTGCTTGATACAGGACGAAAGTAATACAGAAAGCTCCTAGAGGAGCTCTCTGCATAACGTCTGTCCTGTGTTAACCCATTCCTCCCATAGTGGCGCATTTTTGACACGTCTGTAAAAGTCACTTTTTGGCACCATTAGCTCTATATGAGTAAATGCTCACATTGGTTTCAAAACTAAACAATTCTAGATTTTTTCATTCTTCTAGTAAATGTCCTTTTATTCAAAGAGTTTTGATCTAAATTAGCCGGTGAGGGAATGGGTTAAGCTACCACCTGGGTCCATGCTTATAAAGCTTTTAGTTGAGTCTGAGATCGTTCTCAAGTTTTTGATTGGTCAGATTTGAGCATTTGGCTCAAATCTGACCAATCAAAAGCTTGAGAACTCAAATCTGACCAATCAAAAGCCTGAGAACGTAACTCAGACTCAACTAAAAGCTTTATAAGCATGGACCCATGTTTACAAACACAGAATAAGACTTATTTGTTATGGTCGTTGTAGACAGCTTTCACTATATACGAGTTAAATAGGTGTTCATGAAAAGTATTTAACACTACATGATATGCCTGTTAGGCAGCGAGTTAAAAGTTGTGAGGAATGCGTAGAGCCCAGAGATATTCCGGATGATATCATCCCAGGTAGGTGTGTAAAAATGCGTCTATTTCCCTTGATTTACGGACATATAAACTTACAGAAAAGGATGATTTTGTTTTAACTATGATTCTTAAATTAAGTCCATTTTTAAAATTCTTATCGATACCTATTTCTTAATTTTCATTTGTTTTAAATATTCTATACGCATTAAATATACGCAGTTTTGTACATGCAATTTATTCACGTGAAGCGCTTTTGACCGCGCATATCCTGTGTGAAAAGAGCGCTAAATAAATGTGGCACTACTACTACTACAACTAATAATAATAATACATTATTGCGTATGAAGGGGAATTATTCATTGCATCTATATATACATTATCGTGTATGAATGGACATATATACATACATTACTGCGTGTGAATAGACGTCATCTGTTACATCTACATACATTAAGTACTGCGTATTATTGAACACCTTATTATAAATACTAACAAAAGTGTTGAGATGAAAGGTGGCATTAAGTAAAATGTGTAAGATAGTAAGGTTAAAATATGGCCTGTGTGTGCCTTCTGGCCATAATGGCCAGAAGGCACACCTAGGCCATATTTTAACCTCTTATGAATGGACGTTACCTATTTTACTTCTACATACATTATTGCTAATGAATGGTGTCATGAACACTATCTATTACATCTACATACACAATTGCGTATGAACCGATGTTATCTATTACATCTACATACATAATTGCGTATGAACCGATGTTATCTATTACATCTACATACATAATTGCGTATGAACCGATGTTATCTATTACATCTACATACATAATTGCGTATGAACGGAGGATATCTATTACATCTACATACATAATTGCATATGAACGGATGTTATCTATTACATACATTATTGCGTATGAGCGGATGTTATCTATTACATCTACATACATTATTTCGTATGAATGAATGCTATTTAGAGCATCTACACACATTTGAATTATATTAGTTACAATGATAAAAATATGATGATGATGATGATGATGATGATGATGATGATGATGATAACTGTAACTCATAAATTATGATGATGACGAGAAGAAATATATTGATAAGTATGACGATGAAATCATGAATTGAAATTTATTTCTTGTGACAAAAATAACACGCCATAACTATAACAGCTTGTTTTTATATGTTTAAATGTTTGTAGCGATATTGAACGGTACAGTAGAAACTCTAGAAGCGACAATTCATCAATAAACACGAATTTCCAGAGCTCCAGATAAGATGCGTAAATTTAAACATTTTCAAGAATAACTTCTTTATTTCTCCAACAAACCCTATGTTGTGACCACTCTTTAGAATCGTTCCGAAGAGACGAATCCAAAGAATGGTCACATCATAGGGTTTGGTGGAGAAATAACGATTTTATTATATATTGCTCTGATGTCTTTATAAGCAGGTGCCTGCTAAACGCATAACCAGCGTAACTTTCGTCCCAAGACCCATAAAACCTGATCTTTTTGGTGGTTGGTTTTGAGAGTTCGTGCTGTATTTGAAAATGTATGGTATAAACATGGCACGTTTGCAGTCTATCCAAGTTTGTTTTTTCTCAATGGTTTGTCATTGTTCAACTACACACTTCAGCCTTGATTGAGTATTAACCTAGGTCGTTCTGAAAAACAAATTGTCTGCCAAAACTCTGAACAGTTGCATTTTTACTTACTTCTGATTCGTACACGCGTTTGAAAAGCTGTTGATCGAGTGTCAAACAGCCTGGATCCTGATGAGACACCGAGTTACTCGACGTCTCATCTGGATCCAAGCTGATTGCAAATACGAATTCGGTCAAGAATTGTCACGATCAGGGTTAACCTTTATAATGATAATGTAAAGTTATGTTTGACATATCTCTTGTGCAAACGCAACACTTCATGATAATCATTTGTAAACTTTGCCTTACACCTTATCATGCAATGCGCGACCTGGCTAGCGTTTGACAACCATCTAATATCCAGATCAAACGCCGAGGAACTCAGTTAACTTGTCGTCTAATCAGGTTCAAAGCTGCTTGATATTTGTCCAGAAGTTTCTGAAACCACTATTGGGTTTAAGTTAAAGATAAAACAGGTAAGGAATTCAGTGGACATTATTTTTTAAGCTCGATAAGAGTTAACAAATAAACGGTCCAATTAAGCGTAAGATTTGTTTAAAGAAACCACATGGATAGGTTTTATCACAATCGAGTCTAATTTCTTACCAGTTTGCACATACAATAGAATCTGCCTACGTCAAACATTCCATGAATAAACATGGAGGTATATAAACGCAGATTGTAGCTTAATACAGGATGAAAATAATGCAGAAAGCTCCGAGACATGTTTTAATAACATAGAATTAGACTTCACAATGATAAAATTTGCCCATTGCATTGTCTACTTAATCTTTTTAAAAAAAATTATTTATCGATATGTATACATGTATATTGTTGTTATGCACATGTCTCTATAATAAATATTCGTTGCTTAGTTAGTTACTTCGTTGCTGAGTTAGTCACTCACTCACTCAAACACCCACCAAAATCTCATCCATCCAACCACTCATCCATCCACCACCTGACTCACTGACTCACTCATTCACCTACCCGCTCGCTTACTCACTCACTCACTTTACTCACTCATCCGTTCATACACACCCACCAACCAAAAACACCCACACACCCACCCACTCACTCACTCACTCACTCATTCACTCACTCATTCATTCACTCACCCTCTCACTCACTTACTCAGACCTAATTTGGATGGTCGCTGTAGGTAGGTTTCACCGTACATGTAGTTTGGTTAATGACTGATTTAGCACCATTAATGAATGTCAATCAATCTGCAACTATTGGAGCACTTCATGTAACGAACATGCCTAGATATTAACCATTATCACCTTAACCGGAACGGTCTGTCTCGCATTTGCTAACTACTTGGATCCATATGTGATGCCGAGTAACTCGGCATCTGATCAGGATCCAATTGACACTTGGTCAATAGTTTATCAAACGCTTGGTCGAATAAAACGTAGAAATATTGCACTATATCCACAGTTGAGCAGGCATTATGTCGTTACGACTGGGTAAGGCTAACCCTTACAACGCTCAAGTTTCAAATGGACTATTCCAAAATTCAAGCAGGTCAAATCTATGGTGAATATTTAGGATTATTCTAAAGAAAAGTGTAACATGACAAACAGTGTAGATCCTGAGGAGCCCTCTCATCGGGATCTACACTGTTTGCAGAGGATATATTAGTGACCGGTGTCATGCACAGCAAGGGTTAACAACAGTTTTAATGATCCTAAAATGTTCTTGACCTTGAGCGTGCTTCGGACAAATCCATGAAGTCCAACCTTGATAAACAGATTGAACCGAGTATCTCGGCGTCTTATCAGATTCTAAAGTATTTTAAACCCATACTGGACATCTTTAAAATGTTTTTGAAAAACATATACGTGTGTTTTCTAATTGAAACAGTCGACAAAGTTTGCAGACCACAACTTCCGTAACAAGCTGAGGATTATATTGCCGAACCCGGTTTTGTCGACCTAGATGCTTTGTTTGAATAGTCAATATCCTTTTAAAGACTGCACTTATCGGCTGCTCCAGATTTATCACCTGCTAGAATTATTATCCTGACTATTTTTTCAATATTTGAATGCAGACCTTTAAGATGGATGTCAAACATGTCGGATCCTGATCAAACGATGATTTTTTTGAAATTTGATTTAGATTTTAAAATACTTCATATGCTTTACCGTTGACTTCTAAAATGTGAACGGGTGACAGAATTCTGCTATCAATGATTTGTATCAATATTAATGTGGCCAACATATCACATTTCTACCCCATTACATGTACCGTTAAAACATATCAATTATATGAGTTCTATAGGCTGATTGCAGCTGCAATTACAAGAAGTTTTTCTATACATCGATAAGTTCGTGTTTCGGACTTTCTCCTCGGAAGATGAAAGTGTGTCACAATAGCAGCTAGAAAGGATGACTGAAATAGTTGAAGTGTTGTAGTCTGAAATCTGGGAATTTGTGCTAACAGTTTCGTCTGTAGAACAAATATAGAGAGGTTAAACCTTTACTCCATGGATATTCATGTCAGAAATAATAACTGGGTCCATGCTTATAAAATATTTAGTTGAGTCTGAGTTCGTTATCAAGTTTTTGATTGGTCAGATTTGAGCCTTTGGCTCAAATCTGACCAATCAAAAGCTTGAGAACTAAAATCCGACCAATCAAAAGCTTGAGAACGAAACACAGACTCAACTAAAAGCTTTATAAGCATGGACCCTGTATGAATATTAACTAACTGGATTTTTACAATGCCACACTGTTTACGTGACAGAAACTAGACATAAATTTACAGCATGCATAAGCAAACAGATCTGGGTCCCTGCTTATAAAGCTTTTAGTTGAGCCTGAGTTTTGTTCTCAAGCTTTTGATTGGTCAGATTTGAGTTCTCAAGCTTTTGATTGGTCAGATTTGAGCCAAAGGCTCAAATCTGACCAATCAAAAACTTGAGAACGAACTCAGACTCAACTAAAAGTTTTATAAGCATGGACCCAGACAGGGCCGTCTGATCCTAGTCTTCTCGGTTTGCAAAGGTGTTAAAGATGTATATATGGAGTAAAGGATTCATATTCATAGATATATATTTTAGCTTGAATGGACAATAGTGAAATTAAATAGACACATAAATTATCTTTTGATAACAAATAATTACGCTACTGATAAACTATCAAAGAGCGTTTCAGATTGATATTTATAGTGTTCCGAGGCGAGTTTGTTTGTAGAAGATGAAACAAAGAAATGTCTTTCTGACTGTAGTGAACAAATTGGGATATTTAAGTGACGTTCGGGGGAATTTAGGCGAGGAAAATTCATGGATAAATCTGGATATATGAGGAATTAAATAATGGACATAGTTTCGTGTCAAAATAACAATATGCCGAGTCAAAGCACTGCGACACTTTACCATGCCAAAATACCGTGTCAATGATTCCATGTCAAATGACTTTGTTATTGTATTATGTCAGATGACTGAATTAATTTTCGCCATTCGTCGCCTATGCCATGCATAATTTCATTGGGTGCATCACTACAATAACACATAGGAGTTTTAACCATTGCTTGTTTAAATGCCGCACACAAAGCCCATTAGAAAATTCTCCAAGCCCAATGTGGGCATCAAGGGACCTCGTGGACGGTATATAATCCAGTTCTCAGATCCAGACCCTGGTGACAATTTGGATGTCATCGAAAGCGATAAAAACGAAATAGTTCACTCTAAGAAACTGAATAATTACTTCCTCGCCCTGAAAAGGGGTCGTAAGGGTAGAATGAGGTTAATAAATCTGGAATTCAAAACGTTTGATAAGGAAAAGGGCGATAAAGACCATTTGCCCCCACTCACAACCACGCTTACGTTTTCAGATTTCTTGTGCAAATGGTGTTTGACCTATGTAGGCCAGCGTAGACAGTTCTGCTCGGCCGACTGTGCGTCCCAGTTTCGAATCTGTCAGCGGAAACGAGAGCAGCGCCAGGTGAGATATTGTTTAACCCTTTCACTCATGTAAACGCCTTTTCAAGCATTTGCAAACAGAGAAGGCCCAATCAGACGGCTCCTAGACGAGCCGTCTGATCTGGGTCAGCTCTGTTTGCTTAGACCTATTTCTTTGTTTTCTAAATTGGCTACAATGTCCCATCTTTCATATTTTAACTATTTTGTCCATGAATATGCAGTAGGTATTGAAATTTGGACTAAATATAGAACAGGGTAAGGGTTAACAGCCCTTGGAAGTTGCCCATCACTGTTATTCCTTTCTTGTTTCCCAACGATAACTTACCTTGATTGAGAATGGGAAAACACCAGGCCAGACATGGTTTCTTGTTTCCTGACAGCAGTCTATATCACCGTACAGGATTATTCAACCCTTTACCCCATGAATAGTTAGGTAAGGAATAATGACATCATTTTTAAGAATATTTGGCCATGACAGAAACTGTAGAATTAGATCTTTATTATGTCATAAGCAAATAGAACAGACTTTGATCAGTGTGATCCTACAGGAGCCGTCTGGGTCCATGCTTATAAAGCTTTTAGTTGAGTCTGAGTTTCGTTCTCAAGCTTTTGATTGGTCAGATTTGAGTTCTCAAGCTTTTGATTGGTCAGATTTGAGCCAGAGGCTCAAATCTGACCAATCAAAAGCTTGAGAACGTACTCAGACTCAACTAAAAGTTTTATAAGCATGGACCCAGATCTTGGTCTGCTCTGTTTTCAGAGGTGTTGGTTCTTAATATTGGCCACAGCACAGGGTTTGGTGGAGAAATGACAATTCTGTTATATATCTATTGCTTTAACATAACAACCGTTTTGTATGTACATGTATATTATTATATAATCATTAGCTCCATTGTATTCCAATCAATCTTAATGTGTCACACGAAAAAACTCTTCAACCCTTTGAATCCGGGGAACAAGCGAACTGGCATTTGGGGCCGTTTGGTCTGGGTCTGCACTATTGCCTATCCGAATTCTTATGGTTATAAGGGTAGTATAAAGGAATGAATGAATGAAATGAAATGAATGGAAGACTTTATTTAACGAGGGTAACTCAATTAGTCATCTATTCATTTATTGTTCCTCTAAACGTTTAGTGCTCCCGCTGCGACTTTGCTGGTGTATGCAAATAGTTCGTGTATATACAGTAAACCCCTCTAAACCAGACTTTTAGAAAACAAGAATTTAATTTTTTTTCTAGGCAGGTGGCTGCTTAATGCAGGATGGCAGTCATGCAGAAAGCTCCCAAAGGAGCTTTCAGCATGACTGTCAATCTGCATTAAGCTGTCATCTGCCGTGAAAGACTTGTATTGATACTGATTTGAATTTCCGTTTTGGAGAGGCTTAACTGTATCATGCCAGGGAGGTTAGTAGATATTTCAGTCTGTTTTAAATCATATTACCACATGTCAGGTTTAACATGAATATTAATGGCTGACACTCATATTGCGACTTCTGTCAATACACTGAAGTGGATGATATTAATAACGCACAATGCATCTTTGTTTATGGTTTTTGGTGCACGTTGCTGGCATAATGTGACACAGACTATTGTCTATGCTTTGCCAGTACTGTTATGGAGCACAATAAATAATGGACGAATACTCCTGCAACACACCGACCATTGTGAGTGTAAATTAATTCAAGTCTAGTATTTAAAGCAGCAGACAATGACATTTACTGTCATGACAAACAGTAGATACTTAGATCTGTAACATATACATTAGCTGTCTGATCTGAATCTACTCTGTTTACAAATAGGTAATTTTAGGACGAGCTTATCGAGTAAAGAGTTATATCTGTTTTTCTAACTGCTATCGAAATGAATATGTCTATATAAACCATTATAAGTAATTTGATAAAGTACGTAGTGATTGGCCAGAATGCTCTTCTTGTAGTGTTAATTGAATAAGCACAAAACAGTACAAGCCCTCTATATCGACCACTTTATAGATAAACACATGTGTCTTTAAAAGCAGGGCCTTAATGCAGGGCAAAAGTAATGCAAAAAGATCCCTCTACATTGCTTTTGTCCTGCATTAAGCCACCCCTGCCTTACAGATCCATAATTAGACTTATTCAAAGGAAGTTTAAAACAGGTATTGATTGACCAAAATGCTTAGTTCGTAGTGTTTATTCAGTAAACACAATACATATATTATTTTCATAATTGTTATTGTTCTTATTTTATCTAGCTCTATCTAAGCTATTTCGAGTAATTTGAGAAACTGCGTATTGATTGATCTAAATGTTCTTTTTGTAGTTTTTATTGAGTAAACATAATGATGTTAAACCCCTCTAAAGTGACGAATTTATAAAAAAAATAAAGATGTGTCTTTAACAGCAGGTGGTTGTTGAATGCAGAACGAAGTAATGCAGAAATCTCCTGCAGCAGCATTCTGCATTACTTTCGTTCTTCATTAAGTTACCACCTGCCTTTAAGGCCTCATTTTGGTGGTCGCGTTAGAGGGTTGTTACCGTGTAGGTGTTATTTTCATAATTGTTATTGTTCTTATTCTTTTTAAACCGAGGTAATTCTGCGACTTGCTCTGTGATAACCATTTACATGAATTGTTTTGTAAAACTGAAAAGTATAAATCACGGACAATCCTCTCTAATACAAATCCACTTCCCCCATTAAGCTTCAGTATGCTGAACAAGTTTATCTTCGGTAGAACTATATTCTGATTCAAATTTCGAAACAGACTTTCCCCCTTTTCTTTACACAAGTGTAACCGGGATTTCAAACAGCCTGGATCCTATTGGACATCGAGTTAAACGATGTCTCATCTAAATACGTTATTTGCAGATGTCATCACAAATTCGCGCATGGCATATTAAAGAAAAACTTGTAAACAATACAGGTTTAAATAACTCGTCGATTGGTGGTACGGCTTAAGCTTCTACTTGGTGTTGTTCATATTGCGATAATTCTATTTACTTTCTAAAGCTTGTCATAATATAAGTGTGTACTGTGTGAGAGGTCAATGGTCTTTCGATATGCTCTTTATGTCATCACTGAAAGGGAAGGAGAGAGAGAATATTAAGATTCAATAGTGTCCGTCTTGCCGTCCGTCCGCCCGTCAGTCAGCTCAAGACACTTTTTCTGTGTCGCGCGTAACTCCAGAAGTGTTTTTCATAGTGTCGGCATGGTTTGATCATTATGCAAGCTTGCATTCCTGGGATATAATTATGGTATTTAGTCAGTAACACTAGATTTATAGCCTTTGTGCTGTGCCATATCATAGCTACACATTCAATGGCAGATGAGTGTACAACCCATTGCATAATTCATTCATATACAAGAATGCTTTTATAAACATTGTTTTCATATACAAACTTGCTGGATTCAACCATACCTCCATATACAATATGACTTATATAAACTACATTGCATTCATTTATAGCATTGTCCTCATGTTCATCATTGACGTCAAATACTATACTGCGTACAAATACAACCTTTTACTTACATAAGAGATTACTTTCATATGCAACATTGTTTTTATAAACAACATGACCTTTATATACTGTAAACATTGACATCATATATAGCATTGTCTTGAAATGCAACATTTCCTTCATGTACAACATTACCTTAAGATATAACATTACCTTAAATACAACATTACCTTCGTATGCACCATTTCCTTCACATACAGCATTACCTTCATATGCAGCATGGTCTTCATAAACAACATTGCCTTAATTCATATACAATAAACCTTCGTATATAAGATAGCATCTAGATAAAGATTGCTTCATATACAACATTGCCTTCATATACATCGTTGCCATCGTAAACAACATTGTCATATACATGTACAACTTTGACTTAATACACAGCTTTGTCTTCATATAATACTTGCCTTCTTCTACAACATTGCCTTCACATACAAATGTGCTTTCACATTCAACAGTTACTTTATATACAACATAACATTCATATATAGCATAACCTTCATATACAGGATAGCCTTCGTATGCACCAATTCCTTCTGTACAACGTTGTCTTCATAATTTCAAATACAACTTTGCCTTCATATACAACATTACATACATACTACTCTGCCATTAGATACATCAATTTCTTCATTTAAAGCTTCATTTTACATACAACAATGTCTTCATACACAGTATTGCAGTATATACAATATCGCCTTCCCATACAAAATTGCAGTTCAAATACAAGTTCACCATTATATAGAATATTGCTTTCATATGCAAAAACTTGTCTTCCTTTACAACATATGTCCCATTAAAACATTGCCTTCATAGTTTATATATGTATATATAAAAAACTGTATCCATGGCATTGTCTTCATATACAACATTGATACATATACAACACTGCCTTCATTTAAAACATTTGGTCCATAAACAATAATGCGTTCATATACAACATTGCTTCATATACAAATTGCTTCGTATACAATATTGCCTTCATTAAACATTGCCTCAATATACAATATTGCATTCACATATAAAATTGCTTTATATACTACATTGCTTTCATATACAATGTTGCTTTATATACAATATTGCCTTCATATACAAATTTGATGCATTTGCAATATTGCTTTCATTTACATTATTGCTTCCTATAGAAAATGACTTCATATACAACAAATGTTACTTTATATACAAAATTTCATTCATAATTTATAGTCAGCATTTCTTCATATACAACATTTCTTCATATACAATATGACCATCATATACATCCTTTTTCATATACAACATTGCCTTTATAAACAGACACAACAACTACGTGTTGACATTTTCTAATACTATGTTCTTTTTTCCAGGACCTCAACATATCCGTTGATTACTATGGTAACGTAAAACTTAGCATACAGGGGCGACCAATCCAATCAGGAGAAGGTAACATATTTTAGTATAAATCGTATTGCAAGAAAACTGGACTAAATTTAGTATACATGTATTTATATAGCATATTTTACTACATACTCCAAATGAAATTACCTATCTCTCATTTGGTATACTGTTGTGTTTATATATCAAGGGAGATAATATACAACTGAAGATCATACGTTATTGTCGGACATTAAAGGTAGTCGCGTAATGCAGGATGAGAGTAATGCAGAAAGCTCCCAACGGTGTTTTCTGCATTACTTTCGTCTGTACTCACATATAAAATTGCTTTATATACTACATTGCTTTCATATACAATGTTGCTTTATATACAATTGACGACTTTTGACGACTCTGTAAAAGTCACTTTGTGAAACCATTGTGATAAATAGAGCATTTGCTCCTATAGGAGCAAATGCTCTATTTATCACAATGGTTTCAAACTACAAAATTCTAAAATTTTCCTTTTGTCTAGTTAATGCTCCTTTTCGGTAGATTTATTCAAAGAGGTTGTATCTAAAAATAACCTATGAGGGAACGGGTTAAGTCGCCATCTACTTTTACAACCCCCTGTGCGTATTCACTAAGTAGCCGCTTTTAAGAGGTTATTCTGTAATTCATTAACATTTTACATTTCGGTTGCAGAAAACGGAATACCAGTGGGCAAGTCCTTGCCAGCATACGGTGAGTTTGATCATTTAGCATTAAGTCATTTTGTGTATTTGATTCACGCACCCAGAACACGTCGAATAACGTAAATGAATTGAATTTTAATCATAATAAGACCAAATGGACTATGAATTTGAATATGGTTGCTGGTATATTGCAAAATATTTCGATGCATTTGCTATGAGCTTAAATTATAAATATGAATCAAGTTTACACATCAATTATGAAATTAAAAGGATTTATCGAAATACATGGTAAATTTGAATCTGGTTTGTTGCATGGTTGTTTGGATAATGACTCGGTGTACTATGATCGCGTGAATGGAATGTACCCACGCAGTGTCTGGTCTGAGTTTATACTTTTTGTCAACCATTAGCAACTTAAGGGTATACTGGTGCAAACAGTGCAGACTCTGACAAGACACCGCAGTGTTATAAAACGACGACATTGCTGTTGTTGTTGTACCTATAGTGCATCGAGTTGAAAAGAGATGCCAAGTGTACATTGTAACATCGCAGTGTAATAACAGCGACGACATGCATGGTTTGAAATATATTTTACCCATGCTGAATTGATTAGAATGCACACTCTTTGACAAGACACCACCGTGTAATAATAGCTACTATACGCACTGTTTGAAATGGGTTTTACCTATGATGCATTGATTAGAAAGACACAAAAGCGTAATAACAGCGACGACATAAGCCTTTTAAAATGTGTTTTACCTATGCCAAATTGATCAGAATGCACATTGTGACAATACATCACATTTGGATCAAGTCGACATACATGATAGAAAAGTTTCCCTGTTGAATATCCATGTAAGAATGAATGGCATCATAAATAGCTATCATCTGAATTTTCATAATGGCTTATACACAGAATATTTTGCTATTGGTATTATTAAACTGTAGAGTCAGATCTATTATAATGTCAGAAGTAAACAAGGCAGACCCTCATCAGACTGATCATGCAGTGGGCGTCTGATTTGGGTCTACTTTGTTTACAAGGGCTTGAAAAGGCGTTTATAAGAAGGACAGGGTTATCCATCGTTGAAGCCCACGCTGGTCAATAGTCTGGGATACGGTAAAACCTTGTTTGGTTATGAAAGTATATATATATGATTCTACAATGTTTGCTATGCGTCAAAAATGACTTTGTTTATGATGCCACTATAAAAAATCAGTTAATTCATATCCTTACATTCATTATTTCTCACATGAATATTCCCCAGGTAAAGGGTTAACTCTTCCATTGCTTAGCGCGTATTGACTCGCATTTACAAACAGCGTGGATCCAGATGAGACGCCGAGTAACTCGGCGTCTCCTCAGGCTCCAAGCTGTTTGACACTCGGCCAGCAGTTTCTCAAAACGTTCAGCGAAATCTTCAGCAAATCCTAGATTGAGCAGACATTATAGTTCAGCATGAGAAGGGTTAATGATGACAGTCCTTGAACAATGCCACAATACGAACAAACAATAACATTGAGATGGGATATTTCAATACACGGCTTTACTAATCTGATCAATAGATCAACATAGCAGGTCGAACTCATCGTTGATCTAACAACACCTACTACCTACTAATCCTTTCAGCACATCAGACACCAACTATTAATCGCATATAAATAATAATCTTGTATTGAATTACATGCCTGCGTTAATCCTATTGGATTGTGTACTTATTATTTATGGATTAAGTCGGCGAATAATAGAAAATTTGTTAAACAAGAGTAGATGTAAATGAAGTAATGTGCATTTTTATCCTGTTACTTCGTGGATATATATATTTTTTAAAATGACGTGTTTAATATTCACCAGTTAATGGCATGTGAACATGAGTATATTTAGCCATGGCTGATACTGTAGAAGCAAGTGTGTATAATGTCAAAACAAACAGAGCAGACCATGATCATACAGGGTCCGTCTGATCTGGGTCTACTCTGTTTGCAAAGGCGTTAAAATATGTAAACATGCACTAAAGGAAGGAATTAAATCCATATTGATTATGAACACGTGGTCTTTCAACGGTGAATTGTATAATTGGGAACGATGGCAAGACAGTCCATATCAGTGGTCTTAAGGTTGAACATTGATAATGTTTGTTTACCAGAGTAAAGATATCTTGAGAAAGTGTAAACATTTGTTGTGTTCGTAGTGGATTATGCTTTGTAGAATGATTAGTGAAGTGTTGTGTTAATATAATATTGATGTCAAATTCAGGTGTTAAACGGTTTCAGTGGAAATACAATTGGACTCAAGTATGGATCATTTTGTTCGTATGCCATATTAATACTAATTAATGTTCATACATGTGCATACTTTATTTCTGACATGAGTATTTATAGAGAAAAAGGTTGAACTCTTTCCTCATATGGAAGATTAACGAATAATCTGTTGTGAGCAACATGACATAAAATGGATACTTGGTGCATAGTTTATCATCACATAAACAATGGTTATATACAATACATATCAAACGAATAGAATGCTTTGTTAATGGTCAGAAAAGTCCATAAACGGATTTTAACTTCATAAAATGTCCAAGTATAAGGACAAAAAGGTCAAATGGTCATTTATGGACACTTCTGATGATACTTGGACAAACCCAGTGTTAGATAGACAGGGTACAAAAATTAACCTGCCAGTTAACAGGAAAACTTTACGGGTGCTAGGTGCCAAAGTTAAAGGTAACGGTTTGATATTGTTTTGTTTTGTTATCGGCACAGACTCTGTAGGAACCGTCTGGCCAGGGACTGTTCTGTATTCATGCTTGGCTCAAATCTGACCAATCAAAAGCTTGAGAACAAACTCAGACTCAAATATAAAGTTTTATAAGCATGGACCCTGGTTTCTGAAGCAGTATTCAATTTTCAAAACTAATAACATCAAAACTTATGATCCCGAAGGCCCAGAAAATATAACAACACTGAGAATGAAGTACGGGGCGACTTTTTACGGCCGCCACACAAGCACTTAACACCTGCTGTTGTGAAGTACATATAATCTGAAAATGGTATATCACGTTGATACATATGAAATTTTCATCACGCTATATACAGTAGAATCTGTCTTAGGCGACCATTAAAAAGACGTCTAATTATGGGTATGTAAGGCAGGTGGTAGCTTAATGCAGGTCAAAAGTAATGCAGAAAGCTCCTATAGGAGTTTTTTTTTTGCATTACCTTTGCCCTGCATTAAGCAACCATCTGCTGTTTATGACTCCTATGTTCAATAAATGAATGACCGCTTAGGACAGGTTCTACTGTATAACTGTTTCTAAAGTTTCTAGTTTGGCCACAAGTTCTCTTTTTCATGTAACATTATAAAAATGCATCCAATGAATGTTCATGAAGTGATAGATTCTGAATATTCTTGAATAAGTTAAGGCACATATCCCTAGACCTACAGTCTTTTGTATAAAGCAAGGACACGCAAATCTAAACCTACTGATCTAATTTTTCCAATTATTGAAATATGCCGAGAGATATGGCGTGTATTCTGCAATGTATGCCATATAATGTGAATTGTTGGTAAACCAGGGACATTCCAGTCCAATTCTGCCAATAACTGATGTACAGTAGAACCTGTCCTAGACAGTCATTCATTTATTGAACCTGGAGTCTTAAAAAGCAGGCGGTTGCTTAATGCAGGGCAAAAGAAATGCAAAAAGCTCATATATGAGCTTTTTGCATTACTTTTGACCGGCATTAAACTACCGCCTGCCTTACAGGCCCATAATTAGACATTTATATGCTCGCTTAAGACAGGTTCTACTGTACATGTCATATACACTAGTCCTGGGCATCATAAAGATCTGTACAGACATACGGATGATAGACTATGAACAATGTAATATCTTAACCCTTCACCTGATTAATATTCATGTAAGAAATAACGTCGTCATGAATATAAATTAGCTAAAAAATTATAATTAACGAGGGATTTTTTAACAATGGCAGAAACGTTGGAATCAAGTCTATATTTTATTTCATAAGCAAACAAAACAGAACCTATTGACATTGCTCCTACAGAATATGTCTGATCTGGGTCTACGCTATCTGCAAAGGCGTCTAAAGAGGTATTTATCAGGTAAAGGACTGATATATCGGGCCCGTTCAGGTTTTTGTCCACAGTAGATCTTGATCGAAATATTATGACCACACATAAAGCACATAATTAAGAATGCTTGAGCATGTGGATAGTATTCGTATAAACTAAACGCGGAAATGTGCAGGGACTACAGGCGACAGACGGACAGACGGGCGACAGACGATGGGCAGACGACAGACGATGGACAGACGACAGACGATGGGCGGACGATAGGAGACGGACGAATAACAGATGATGGACGGGCGACAGACGATAGACAATGGACGGACGACAGACGATGGAGGACAACAGGCAACGGACGAATAACAGATGAAGGACGGACGACCGAGATACAATGTACAATGAATGGACGACAGGATATGGATGGACAACAGGCTATGAACAGACGGCAGGACACGGACAGACAAAGGGCGAGGGACGGACAACAGACGACGGACGGACAACGGATGATGGGCGGGCGACAGACGATATATGACAGATGGTGTGCATGTTGGATAAAACTCAGATATACCAAAAGCGTGGTTAGATGCGCTTTAAAATATGCATGTGTATACAGGCATTTTTTCTTACTTGAATATTCATTAGGTAGGCGTTAAAATTTGTTGAAAAACAGTGCTCTGTCAATTAGTCCTTTCTCTGCCAAGGGCAACACTGTGATCAACTTTGTAAACAAAGGTTTTTCCAGGCAAGACATCGCGTAAACTCGAAATCTTATCATGTTCCAGTCTGCTTTACATTGCAGTTATATACAGTAGAACCCCTCTAATGCGACCACTTAATAAATAAACATGGCTGTCTTTATAAGCAGGTGGTTGCTTAATGCAGGGCGAAAGTAATGCAGAAAGGAGCTTTCTGTATTACTTTTGTCCTACATTAAGCTACCACCTGCATCTAGCACCCAGAATTATACCTCTTTTAGGTGGTCGCATTAGCGGGGTTTTACTTTATTTGAAACAGAAACTGAATTAAATTGAAATGAAAAACCTGAAGAGCAGACGACAAGCGTTGCAGAGAACAATACATGACAGCTAAAGTGTTAAAGGAACAATTTCCAGTAGTACAGAGTGCTGCTTGTCAGACTAAATATCTTCTCTCCCATATTATGTGTCTGTACAAGAAATATGCAGTGTACATGAGAACCTCGCTAAAGTGACCACTGAATAAATAAACACGGGTATCTTTAAAGGAAGATGGATACTTAACCCTTCCGCTGCCAAACTCTGTCGTCTGCTAACTTTGTCGTCTGCTATAAATTTTCATTTTTTTATTTTCTTCATTTTTGTTCAAAAACATAGTAACAGCAACATACAGTTTGGATCCTGATGAGACGCCGAGTTACTCGGCGTCTCATCTGGATCCAAACTGTTTGCATAGGTAATCACAGATCCGGCATTGGCAGCGAAAGGGTTAAGACAGGACGAAAGTAAAGCAGAAAGCTCGTCATTATATTAATTGTGCAATAGAACCTGCCTTAAGCGGCTATTCATTTCTTGAACACAGGAGTCTTAAAAAGCAAGTTGTTGCGTAATGCCGGGCAAAAGTAATGCAGAAAACTCCTATATGAACTTTCTGCATTACTTTTTGACCTGCATTAATACCACCTGCATTCTAGACCCATAAATACACATGTATTTTGATGGTCGCTTAAGACGGGTTCTTCTGTGCACATGAGTCTTAAAAAGCAGGTGGTTGCTTGATACAGGGCAAATGTAATGCTCCTATAGGAGCTTTTCTGCCTAACTTTCTCCCTGCATTAAGCTAGCACATGCTTCTATGACTAAATATTTTATAGCTCTTTTTCATGGTCACATTTGAGGGTTTTACTAATTGTTTTATTGCAGTACACATGTAAGATTAGTTGCATTGTCGCACTATCTACATATTTACACAGTATGATATGTATTCTTTTGAAGACAGTGTTCATGACAAGATCAAGATAACGTTTTAACCCTTTCTCTGTTCTATGTTTATTCCAAATTTCAATACCTACTGAATATTCACGGACAAAATAGTTATTATGAAATATGGAAGGTGGAATATTGTAGCCATTTTAGAAAGTAAAGAAACAGAATTTTCAATTTCCATTAGCAAACAGAGCAGACCCTGATATAGGAGCCGTCTGATCTGGGTCTACTCTGTTTTCATATTCGTGAAAACACGTTTATATGAAGGACATGTTTAACCTTTATGCTGTGAAAAAGACTACAAACGCCCTCTTATATGATATCTAATTGTGGGCCTTAAGGACAGGCGGTAGCTGAATGTAGGACGACAGTTATACAGAAAGCTCCTACTGGAGTACCCACTTGCTTTTTAAGTGAAACATGTTGTTTTTTATAAACTGGTCGCCTTAGAGGGGTTTTACTGTATGATTGCTTAACTCTTTACTCTATGAATATTGATGTAAGAAATAATGACATCGCATTAGATTATTTATATAAGAGCATATGGAATCTTTTCTATAGTAGAGACTGTAGCATCAGGTCTATATTATTCCATAAACAAACAGAGCCGTCTGAATGGATCTACTCTGTTTGCAAGGGGGGTTGGGGGTAGAAAGGCATATTTATGGAGTAAAGGGTTAATTCTTTCTCTGTCAGTTATTGGCGTCTGAAAAAAATGTGCCGTCTACAATTTTCATAGTTACAATTCTCTTCTCTTCGCTTCCATAATACAGTCACATCATCAAACAGTTTGGATCCCGATGTGATAATAAATCCATCAATATTCACACAGTCATTATTTCTCTCATGAATATTCGCCAGGTAGAAGATTAACCCTTTCTTTTATATGCACGCCTTTTCACGCATTTGCAAACAGAGTAGACCCAGATCAGACGGCTCCAATAGGAGCCGTCTGATCTGGGTCTATTTTGCTTTTAACATGATATAGATCCGAACCTACAGTTTTTGTCAAAGTAAAAGTTTCCTTGAACAGTTAACGGTATTAAACTCCAGCTAATAAATATTCATAGTGTCATTATTTCCAGGTGCGGATCCAGGATTTCAGATTGGGGGCGTATAAATTATTTTGGAGGGGGGTAGTTTTTTATGTTTAATGACATAAATAAATAGTGTATTTGTAATACATGTTGAAAAAGAGCTGTGTTAAAGGCGGATGGCTTCTTAAAGCAAGGTGAAAGCTCCCATAGGAGCGTTCTGTTTTACTTTCACCTTGCTTTAAGCAGCCACATGCTCTAAATACCAACTAATTAACACAATTTAGTGGTCGTTATAGAGAGGTTTTACTGTATATAGATCTAAAATATTACTAAAAAATTGTTTTGGCAATTTTAGGGGGGGGGGGGGGGGGCTTACACCGACTCCACCCACCTCTAAATCCGCGCCTGATTTCTTACATGAATATTAAGCACGGAAAGGATTACACGGAGCATATTTCATGAGTGTTTGCGTTGTAGATTTATGATTCACTTTGATGTTTGAAACAAGATTCCCATTTGGTTTTTCAAGCGATAATCTACCCTTAATACCCTAGGGATTGGGACAGACCAACTGGGGCAAATAGTGCTGACCCAGATCAAACTGTCCCTGAAGGTATGCCAGTCTAATTTAAAGTTATAAAAATGAAGCTACATTGATTAATCTAGGTTTACAAACGCATAGAGAGGGGGAGATTTTGTGTCCGAATACTAAACCCTTTCCTTCATATATACGCCTTTTCACACTTTTGCAAACAGAGTAGACCCAGATCAAACAGCTCCTACAGAATCCGTCTGAGCATTGTCTGCTCTGTTTGCCTGTGAAATTATAAACGATTTTAACTCTACAGTTGCTGCCACTATCAAAAACACCCCAGGCGCGTAGCTAGCGATACGCACGTACGCACGTGCGTAACAACAATCTGAAAAGTGAAAACTTTATTATGGCCAAAATGGAACAAAAATCGAAGGATAAGGGGGTAGACTTTGATAATCGTTCCGTCTTGTCATGCATGCTTTAACCGAAACCCTCCAATTGACACTTTTTGCCGCCTCTGTAAAAGTCACCTGTTGAAATCATTGTGGTAAATAGAGCATTTGCTCCTATAGGAGCAAATGCTCTATTTATCACAATGGTTTCAACAGGTGACTTTGTACAGAGTCTCAAAAACAAACATTGCTAAATTTTCTTGGGGGACTCGAATAATCATGGTGCGTACAATATATTTGGATTCAGCATCGCTACTGCACCCTGTGCTGTGTGTGCATATGCCATTATGAACATGCAGCTAGTAACCATGCATGATGCCATTATTTCTTACATGAAAATGTAACAGGGAATGGTCACAACATAGGGCTTGGCGGAGAAATAAAAAAAAGTTATTCTTGAATATGTTTTAATTTACGAATCTTGTCTGGACCTCTGCATAAAACACATAATAATGTGTCCTTACGGTAGTGGTAGCTTAATGCAGAACGAACCCTTCAATGGAAATTCCTGCATTATGTTCGTGTTACATTAAAAGTAAAACAAACTCTCTGTAATGACCTTTTAACAGCAGTCAAATTTCTGCAGTTTTAAGAAATGTGGTAGCTTAATGCAGAACGAAAGTTATGCAGAAAGCGCCTCTATGGACTTTTCTGCATTACATTCGCCCTGCATTAACTCAACCAACTGCTATTATCGATCTCCATATTTATCCATTACTATCGTTCTGCATTAACATAAGGCAGACATCCACTTTTAAACATCCATATCAGAGCAACAGGTAAATGTATGTATTTACCCATTCCCTGATATTGACGCCTTTTGACGACTCTGCAAAAGTCATCTGATGAAACCATTTCAAACTACAAAATACTATTGTTTTCCTTTTCTCTAGTTAATGCTCCTTTTCGGTAGATTTATTCAAAGAGGTTGGATCTAAAATAGACCATGAGGTAATGGGCTTCATTTCTCCACGAAACCCTACGTTGTGAGTGGTTACAACCTAGGGTTTGGTGGAGATATAGAGGGGCTATTGTTGAAAATGTTTCAATTTACGTATCGTCTCTGGGTATCTGCATGTTCGGTCACTATAGGGTGTAAAGAGTTTTTAGTGTGCATGTTCTGCAACAACACCAATGATAAGAAATTTATAGTCGATCTTCACGGTTTACTTTAAGTACTCCATAGATACATGTACGCCTGTAACGCTTTTGCAAACTGAGTAGACCCAGAACATGTAGCGACAGCTCCTGTAGGAGCCGCCTGACCAAGGACTTTTCTGTTTGCTTATGAACTAATATAGATCCCATTCTACAGTTTCTGCTATGGCTTTAGCCAAACATTGCTACGTTCATTTGCCATAATAAAAAATCACCAAATGAATATTAATGAAGTCATGAATATTCATAGAGTAAGGAATTAAAAAGCTATAGTTATACCATTTTTTGCATTTCAGGAGGCGGGCGTCGTGGTCGGAGGCGGAAAAGATGTCGGAATTGTGCGAAACTTCTAAAAGATGACTCGGACGATGAGTTTTGTGACGAGACCTGTCAGAGTATGGATACTGAGAGGAGCAAGAAAGAAGATTTTGTTAGTGAGTACGATATTGATCAACAACCAATTACAGGTGTCATTAACAAAAGACCTGTATCGATATCTGCACCCGAATATAGACGATATACATGCATCGATATATCAGCCGGAGGTTTAACCATTTTCCTCATATTTATATGACGCCTTTTCACGTCTGGTCACGGCTTGCTCTGTTTTCCTCTAACGTGATATAGATCTGATTCGATATTTTTTGTCAAAAGCAAACAGTTCCCTAGAAAATTTAACAATATAAAAGTTCAGCTAATAAATATTCGTAAGCAGTCATGTCTTCTTTAGTTTACTTCACTCCATCATAATTTATGCTTATTATATAGAGCAGGGGTGTTCGCGATTTTTTTGATTTTTTTTTTTGGTTTGGTCAGAAAACTATATTTTGGTATGTTTTAGATACTTATGACATGTGATTAAAATAATGTATTTGAGATGGAGTTGCTGTTGTTGTTTTGAGATATAGCATGCGAAGGGCACCTGTGGTGCCAGACACAGTCCCAGAATTAGACCTCTTTTAAGAGATTACATTAAATGAGATTATAAAAATAATAGCTTTTTCTCGCTTCTCAGACGTGCTAGATAAGCTGAGTTACTGAAAATAGGCGTACTAGATACCCTTATCTGGAACACCCCGTGTCTGGTGTATTCATACAAGAGATACAAGATACAAGAAACTTTATTTATAGTCGGGTGTTACAGAATAACATTAAACATTAGCTAGAAGCTATTTACCGACTAAAACAAATTGTTTCATAACAAAATACATTAATCAAAATAAATGCCTGTGGGTAAGAACATGTTAAAACAGGAAAAGCTATAAATAATTTATATATCACAAGTTTGCTGTAGATGGCCTAAAATTATGTTTATAAATATATATACTCATATAGTTATATATAAACATATACATATACACACACACATACATGCACATACATATACATACACACATACAAATATATACATACACGCATACACACACACATACACATGTATGTATACTTATTACTCACATACTCATACATATATACTGGCACATATATACATACACATACATACCCATCTATATTATATACGCACGATTAGGTAAAATCAATACAAGGGAAGGAGCTTTTACAGAATTATACCAGCATTTCTACAGTCAACGAGTTCATAAATTAAAATTGATATAAGTAACTTGCCTACCTTCCCATATCTCCGAGTTAGAACAACGGGTTAAGATTCCCCGATCTGCATCACGTGTAAGATCACTTTAGAGCATATAGACGTCATACATACGTCATATATGACGTCAAACCATGGAAACCGATGTTTACATGTCATTAAAACGGCGAAAATACACTTTTTTGTTATGTGAGAAAAATAATCGGATGCTCGTTGTCTTTTAAGATAACATGTTCCTAAACTCACCAAGAAAATGTTAATAAGCTCGCCAATGCTCGCTTAATGACATTTTCTAGGTCTCGTTTAGGAACATGTGATCTTAAAAGACAACTTGCAACAGATCCTCTATTTAACTGTGGTAGCATGTCAATCAGCGCCCAAAATATAACTGAAACTGCATAGATGTTTTAGAAAAAAAATAATCATCAAACAGGTAATTAAAAGTATAAACATTTTTTTATTTAATAATCATAAGTATTGCGAAATCAGAAACCCAACAGTATGGCAGTATTTCAGGCAGGTGTCAGCCTGATGCAGACTGGAAGTCACGCTAAGGCTACTTTGGGAGCTTTCTGCATGAACCGACTGCCTAAATAAACCTAAATTGCACTCTTATTTAAATTTCGGTTTAGAGGGGTTTTACTGTATATACACTATTAATTATAACAATTTCTTTCTTTTCAGATATATTTCAACAGAAGGAAGCTGGTATGCATTGCATTATACTGTTTAAGCTCGTCTAATAATGTTGAAATATAAGACAAGAGTGTTGAGAAAAATGCAGTTTAATAAAACCCAATGATTTGGAAAGCATTTTAATCCCATGTAAGCCTAGGTTGCAATTTTTAACATTTTAATAAAAGTCTGGTCTTGGTCTACTCTGTTTGTAAATGCGTGAAAATGTGTTTATAAGAAGGAAAATGTTAAATATTTGCCTTGTTCCAGGTGCCCATACAGCACAATGATATTCTTTGCTGCTACATATTTTTATGTGGAGAGATTAATCAACTTGCCACCTCTCCTCTAAGAAATTCTTAAAATTCAATGAGAGAATTTTCTTTCTTTTGTCTGACATATGCAAAACTCTTGTAATTATATCCAATAATACTATCCAATATTGTCTGTTGAAAAATGTTTACAATGTGCTCTTTGCTAGCTGAGAGGCGCCGGATCCGGAAGTGGTTGATGGATGCCCAGGACGGCTTCTCAAAGCACCAAGGGGAATCAGAGTTACTTACTGGAGAGAGTATAAGAGGGGACCCAGGTGGGTTGCAATAATATTGGCTAAATAAAGATTGTGGACATTATTAAACTAGAGAATCATTAGTATGTTTGTTGAAAGATAGTCAAAATGGTAATGGTCAAAAGTACCAATATGCAGTAAATGAATATTCATTTTAAAGTGATGGATTCTTGCATGATTATTCATGAAGTAAAGGGTTAACCCTTTCCTTCATATAAACTGTTAGTCATTGTGGCTGGGTTTTTTAAAACAAAAATGGAGAAAAAACATAAAATTGTAGCAAAGAACAAAATTGGCAAATGACAAAATTTGACAGGGATGGGTTTAAGAACTACATGTATGCACTGAAGTGCGTTATGAGTTTCTTTATGAAATACAGTAAAACCTCTCTATAACGGCCACTAAATTGTGTTAATTAGTTGGTATTTAGGGCAGGTGGCTGCTTAAAGCAAGGTGAAAGTAAAACAGAACGCCCCTAATGGGACATTCTGTTTTACTTTCACCTTGCTTTAAGCAGCCACCTGCCTTTTACACAAAATTCCTGATGTAATTTAGTGGCTGTTATAGAGAGGTTTCACTGTATCATGATTATGCTACTTATAGGTTGGATAAAAATTATTGCATTTTAAAAACATCTTTCGTCTAAATGAGTACATGTATATCTTGTGATGTCCCAGTGATATAGGAACGCCCTTATTTTCTTTTTTTTAAATATCTATCAACAGATTTTATATACTGTAAGTTTTTATCAGTTTGGAGGCAATTTGTTTGGAATTGTGCATTGGTACAAGGCTGTGTTCATGTGGGAAACAGTCGTATCCGAAGATCAGCATAATTAAGCATACTCCGTAATGTATCCAATGTACAATATGCTTATCCTAAAATTGCCAAAGTATATTTCAGCAATTTTCGGACAGTCATGCTCTGCATCCGACACAATACTGAATATGCCAGAATTTGTCTATGTATTAGTAGTATGCGTTGGGTACATTGTGGTAATATAAGAATGCATTAAATATTGGTAATGGGATTTCGGGGCTGTTTAACTACTCATATGGGCAGCTACTGGAGGCCAGAGACTACTATATAGGTCATGGTCAGACAAAAATAATAAGGAATAATCACCATTTGGACTGCGTATGTTATCAAAAATTTTAGTATTTTCATAGAACTGACAGACGATTTTATGCCAACTAAATTTTATGCCCTGTTTGGCAGTTTGTAGCTCAAGACAACAGTGAATAAACGTAGTTTAAGAATGCGCCTGGATGGAATTTTCAATTGAGGGGTATCCCAATGGTCAGTGATATTTAGGGAAATCTGTACAAACACAGATGCCACAATGAAGGCCTATGGGAAACATTTTGGTAGTCTCTGACCTGGAATGCTTCAAAAAGTGTTTGCCTCGGTAGTGGTATTTTTTTAGTTTGGATCATAGGTTACGGCATCAGACTGATGTTGTGTTCATACATGTGGAAACTCATAAAGATCTGCAGAGCCAAATATATACATATATGGTATAACCTGTCTCTAGTGACAACTACAGTAAACCCTCTCTATAACGACCATTAAGTTGTGTTAATAAGTTGCTATTTAGGACAGGTGGTTGCTTAAAACAAGGTGAAAGTAAAACAGAACGCTCCTATTGGAGCGTTCTGTTTTACTTTCACATTGCTTTAAGCAGCCACCTGCCTTTAACACAAAATAGTTGATGTAGTTTAGTGGTCGCTATAAAGAGGTTTTACTGTATATATGAATCTCTATTGTTTTTTAAGCATTTGCTAATACAGGATGAAGGTAATGCAAAAAAACTCGCGTAGAAGCTTTTTGCATACATTTCGTACAACATTCAGCAATCACTTGTCTAAGACACAGGGTCAGTTGTCTTTTGAGTAGTGATCGTAATTGAGATATTTTACTGAACTCCAGATTTGAAAAATCTGTCAGATTGTGTTTCTTGCAAAAGATAACACATTTTTTTCAAAATTGCTGTATATAGATTTTTTGGCGGGTAAGTAGGATCCTGTTTTAGTTTCCATGTGTATACAAAACACCACAGCAGTATTTAATCAGTCCAGTCCTAGTGACGAATTTGTGAATATAATCGCAAACAATCTGGATCCTGATGAGACAACCAGTAACTTGGCATCTCAACTCGATCCAAACTTTTTAACACTCTGATCGCGTTTCTATTAATGAATGAAAAAAATGCCTCTTAAATATAAAGTAGGCCGTGATTTTTATACATGAAACGTTCTCTAGGTTGAAAGGATTAACCCTTAACTCCATACATACACCTTTCTACACATTACAGAGTAGACCAGATCAGAGGGCTCCTCCGTCTGATAAGGTCTGTTCTATTTTCTTGTAAAAAATATAGATATGATTCTGCAGTTTCTGTCAAAATTTACTATGTCCATGTGCCATATTTAAAATAGTCTAATGAATATTCATGATGTCATCATTTCCCAAATTAATATTCATGGAGTAATAGGTTAAAAAAGGGTGATGGGGTTATGCCACATGAGAGTAATACAAAAATTTCCGTTTTTGTTCTACATTTAGCAGACACCTGTTTAGCCCTTTACTCCATAAATACACCTTTCTAGGCTTTTGCAAACAGAGTAGACCCATATCAGATTGGTTCTATTGGAGCTGTCTGATCAGGGTCTGTTCTGTTTGCTTCTGAAATAATATAAAAACAGTTATATAGTTTTTTTGTCATGAATAAAAAAAATCCTGTTTTTATGAGTAATTATTGAAGTTACCCAGTGATCTAATTAATATTCATGATGTCATTATTTCTTACATTGATATTCATGGAGTGAAGTGTTTAAATTTATTGGGGGGGGGGGGGGGGGGGTTCCACATAAGTGATCGGTTTATAGAGATTCTATTTCACTTAATTCTAAACCAGCATGCATGCTGTTCCTATATGTGATTAGTATAGCATCTTGCTTCTATTCAAAGAATCAAATAGACCAGCTGTGACGTATGACTGGGACACGTTTAGTGCCCACTCTGCCAAGTATTCACTTCCAATCTTACGGAACAAGTCAGTTTTACCTGATACACGCAATAATAGGAGAACAAGAGGTATAATGTCCCGCTTTTTGAAGTGATCACGTGATGCACATGTTTGACTGAAGAGCACCTTTTAAGACACGTTATGAGTTCTGTTTTCAAGACACCGTGTTAAAACAGCGAAAGCACTTATATTATTCAAGAAAAGAGACGATTTGCTAATAGCACAAGAAACAATGATTCACAATAGAATGGGCGATTTACGGGATCTACTTTGAAAGAAATGGACACAAAGGGAAATAGATAATTAGCACGTGTCATGAAAAATTTAGCATATTTACGTGAAATACAAAATTATTTTCATAAAATATTGTTAACCTGTAATTGATATTTTATGCCTCTGTTCTGTTTGCTTATAAATTACAGACCGGGTACTCTTCTATCATATGAATACATTTCCTTATTTGGTATATTAATTCATGTAGATCTATTAAGGTAATTAATATTCATAATTGGCAGAATTTTACATGAGTATCAAACAAATAATGGGTCTATATACATAGTAATTCTTTGACAAATGTTACCCTAGCAACTGCTTTTTTATGCGCTAATCAATATGTTTAAATAGTAACTCAATCTGGAACAACTTTATTTGCCGGTACTTAGTAATTATTGGAAAGCATAAATGTAACTAGATCATTGAATATGTATTTCAATTCTGTTTATAGATCTATTTATATGTGACAGGCTATTATTGATAGCATATACATGTACATTCAAACTCGTCATAATTGACCAGTTATGAGTTAAACCTTACAGTGCGAGACACGAGTCACTAATGTCCTTTGCAAACAGTGTAGACCCAGATGAGAGGGCTCCTGGAGGAGCCCTCTCATCAGGGTCTGCACTGTTTGTCGTGTTACAATGTTTTATAGGAAAATCCCTAAATATTCACTATAAGCTTGACCTGTTTGAATTTTGGAATAGTCCATTTGAAAATTCAGCATTGTAAGGGTTAACACCTTACCTCAAACAAACACGTTTACCCCTTTGCAAACAGAGTAGACCCAGATTCATATAGAAGCTCTCTTGTTCATTATGATCTTATAGAATTTAGCTAATTAACCCATTCTCTCATATAAAGCTATTTTTAGATCCTGCCTCTATGAATAAATCTACCCAAAAGAAACATTTACTGGAGAAAAGGAAATATTTAAAACTGTGTAGTGGTGGAACCATTGTGATAAATAGAGCATTCGATCCATAGGAGCAAATGCTCTATTTATCACAATGGTTTCAGAACGTGATTTTTACAGAGGCATCAACATAAGGGATGGATCAATATCCATACACTCATTATTTCCCATATGGATATTCATGAGGGACAGTGTTAAAGCAACAGGAAGTTAGGTATTTCAAACGGATTATAGGAAAGTAATGCAGCTTTCTGCATTCTTATATTTTCATTTTGAATTCTGAGCCCATCTGTTGTGGATTATTTCCATGTTTACACTATGGCCGCTTTATGAGAAACTCTACGGTATTTCAGTATGTTAGAAATCTTAAGAAAATGCCACTATACTTTGGCGCTAAAATAACACAGAGCATCCATGCACCGTTAATTAATATGCACGCCTTATACTCACACAGAAGTCTATAATGTGACCAGTGGACCGGCTGCCCTGGATCCATTGCCCATTGTTCGAACCCCAATAAATGTCCCTGAGTATACTAAACCGGTCAGAGGTATACAGCTTCATCACTAACACATGCACGGTGAAAAAGGGCTTTAATCCTGTGTTGTAGGCTTGAAATGTTTAATTTAACAAATTAACACAAATCCTTACCATATGCAAACAGTTTAAATCCAGACAAGATGCCGAGTATTTTTGGCATCTCGTCAGGATTCAAAATGTTTGACACTCTGTTGATCTTTTTATGAGAGAAACCAACTACAGTAAAACCTCGATTATTCGAATTTTCGTTATAAACGAATTTAGACCCTTTTAGGCAGGTGGCTGCTTAATGCATGATGAAAGGCATGCAGAAAGCTCCTAGAGGAGCTTTCTGCATGACTTTCACCATGCATTAAGCTGCCACCTGTCTTAAAGACCGATAATAATACGTATTTTAGTATTCGGATAATCGAGGTTTTACTGTATTAAATTTATAGAAGACGAAAATGTGTCCAGCAGACGACAATGCTTACAAACTTATAGCAGACAATGCTGTTTATCAGACGACAATTACATAACTTGCAAACCATTTCTTGGATTTATTGAGACGTTAACCTAATGTTATTTCTTGACAATTAATTTCTTAACAAATTATCCACTTATATTTATGGTGTGTATTTCCTTCCCATTTTGATATTTCAGTTTGAACTAACAATCAGTAAACATTCTCTAATGCTTCCACTCAAAAGAGGTCAAATTTCCCTCTTGAATATTTATCTAAGAAACAATAACAATACAATAAAACCTCCCTTAACCGGCAGTTAAATTTAGTATGAATATCGGTCTTGGAGACAGGTGGCAGCTTAATGCAGGGTGAAAGTCATGCAGAAAGCTCCTAGAGGAGCTTTCTGCATGACTTTCACCCTGCATTAAGCAGCCACCTGCCTAAAAGTATCTAAATTATTATCTACTAGAATTCCGGTTAAGAGAGGTTATACTGTATTATTTATTAGCTGAATAATACAATCGACGCAATAGTTGTTGATAATTGCAGAAACTGTAAAGTCAGATCTATTTATAATTTCATAAGCAAACAGAGCAGACCCTGATCAGACAGCTCCTACAGGAGGTTCTGATCTGGATCTGCTCTGTTTGCAAAGGTACAAAAAGCCTTTATATGAGGTAAAGGGTTAAGACAACTGAATGCAGTACAAAGGTAAAGCAGACTGTTCTCAACAGAGATTTCTGCGTTACCCTTTCTCTGTATGAAGCAGCCAAGTGTTTGCACTGGCCTTGTCTTTCATCTTTATTTCCATTTTCGGCATTTAAGCTTCCATCTGTCATACAGACCTGTAATTAGACATGTTGAGTAAACAAAAGTACCTAGTTATAGTCTACTTTCAGTCCGAATGACTGCTCAGCCGACTGTACATTAAGTTACCGTGAGAGAGAATTTCACTGAACTTATTATTTGTTTGCTCTGAGTTTTTTTTAAACTATACTTTGTTTTTTAGCACTACTATACGAAAATCAACCTTTAGGTTTTGCAAACAGTGTAGATACATATCAGTCGCTTTGTTTTAAAAGCGGCGTCTTACCAGGTTCTGCAATGCTTTTCACTCGAGTCAGTGAAGGATAGTATTTGTTTATGCCAGATGCGTGACAGACATTAAAGAACCTGGTCAGACACTAGGTTTTCAAGTGGCGAATGCTAAAAGTTGGCTCTCTTATTATTTACATGCCTCTTATGTATTTATACGCATCTTATGTACTTACATGCCTCTTATGTATTTGCAGTAAATAGTTCTCTATGTTGTGAATTTAATTACCAGTAAAGGATTCCTTAATATATAAATGCTTTGCAAATTGCAACTTCTCGGTCAAGTCCGTGCATGCTCTGAAAAAGGGTGAAATTAGTAGAAAATGACCGAAGAGTTTCCATTGACATTTTGTCTGATTACATTTCAAAACTGCAGTGAAGCTGTCTTAGTGATCATTCAACAAGTCCTATTCTAGTCAATAAACCAGGTGGTAGTTTAATGCATGTCATAGTAATGCATAAAGCTCCTATATGGGTGATCTGCATTACTTTTCCCCTGCATTAACCCTTTACGCCTTTCTACCCCTTTACAAACAGAGAAGACCCAGATCAGACGACCCCTATAGGAGCTGTCTGATCAGGGTCTCCCCTGTTTGCTTATGAAATAGTATATATACGATTCTACAGTATCCGACATGGCCAAACTTTCCTGTGATCATGTGCTATTATAAAAATGAACCTTATAAATATTCATAATATCATCATTTCTGATACGAATTTTCATGGAGGAAAGGGTTAACCCTTTCCCTCATATTGACGACTTTTGACGACTTTATAAAAGTCACTTCTTGAAACCATTGTGATAAATAGAGCATTTGCTCCTATAGGAGCAAATGCTCTATTTATCACAATGGTTTCAAACTACAAAATTCTAAAATTTTCCTTTTCTCTAATTAATGCTCCTTTTCGGCAGATTAATTCAAAGAGGTTGTATCTAAAAATAGCCTATGAGGGAAAGGGTAAAGCAAGAACCTGCTTTTAAAAGTCACGTATTCACTCAAAACACGGTCGTCTACTGTAATAGATGTGTCTATCTTTTAAGTTGTTGCTATTTAAAAATGCGAACATACCTTGATAATGGTTGATAAATATATATTACTTTGTCTCCATGGTAACAGATTCTCCGACAAGGAGTGGAGGACCGGCATATGCACACGGACGGACACACTATGTTAGTGATAATTCCCGATTAAAACGAGGTAAGATGTCTACCATTCTAAATTCAGTGAATAATATTGGCTAGCATAAATCTCGCAGTTGGACCCATCTCATGAAAAAAATATGAACTGTTGTCGGCAGTTGCATCGTTATACTTGCGAGCCTAATGCAGGATGAAAGTAACACAGAAAAAAACATCAAATAGGACCTTTCTGAATTACTATTGTTCTGCATTAAGGTAAGTTATACAAGCTTAGTGCAGGACAAAGTAATGCAAAAAAGCTCTAATATGACCTTTCTGAACTACTTTTGTTCTGCTTTAAGCATCTTCTTGCTTTAAAGACACTCGGCTTACATTTACTGAATGGGCGCTTTAGATAGGTTTTACTGTACACAAGGAAATTTGTTTCTCGATCGGGTGGAAGGAGGGGAGCAAATCGTTTTTTGTACTAAACTATCGCAACAAATTTTGCGACTCTTTGTACACAAAACACAGTCAGAGTGTTAAGCCATTTGAACTCCGATGAGACATTGAATTACATAATGTTTCATCTTGATTCAGACTATGCATTATAGCTAGTCATAAATTATTCAATAGCATGCAAAGAGTTAACCCTTTTTCTGTTCTATGTTTATTACAAATTTCAATACCTACTGAATATTCATGGAGAACATAGTTATAATGAAATGTGGAAGGTGGAACATTTTATTCATTTTAGGAACAAAAGAAGGAACATCTATCAAATTCCATTAGCAAACAGAGCAGACCTGACCAGACGGCTCCTCTAGGAGCCGTCTGATCTAGGTCTACCATGTTTGCAGGTGCGTGAAAACACGTTTATATGAGGGAAAAGGTTAAACTTCATAAGCATTTAACCCTTATCCTGCCAAAAGTAGTGCATTTATGAAATTATTTTTAAGTGACGAACAGCTTGGATCCTGATGAGACGTCGAGTAACTCGGCGTCTCATCTGGATCCAAGCTTTTTGCAAATGTGACCAAATCACGTGTCGCGGATAAGGGTTAAACAGTCATCAACTTCAGATTTCATTGTACAATAAAACATCTCTAAACTGACCACTCAAAACAAGTCTGGGTTGTATTAGATTTCTTTCGAGAGGTCTTTTTGTGTATTCCCTGATATTTTCCCCTTACAGATGAAGTCATCACCGGTGGTCCCGTCACTCTGAACCCAACCCCTCGCCGTGTGCCTGTAAAGTCGGACCGACCAAGAAACCTGGATTCAAACCCTCTTACGCATAGATTTGATAATGGCAAGTGTCAAAGCATGAGTGTTAAAGCTTGACTCTCTCCCACATAGTAACACCTTTAAACACATTTTCAAAAAGAGTAGATCCAGGTCAGACAGCTCCTGTGGGGGCTGTCTGATCAGGGTCTGCTCTGTTTGCTTTTGGAATCATATAGATTTGATCCTACAGTTTAAGTGTAAAGCCAAAACTTCCCTTTAATTGTTTACATTATATGAATGAAAATTCATGAAAGTGAGCAATTCATGCATAAATGTTAATTTGCTAAAGAGTTAAAAGTTAAGTATTATAGCTTTAATGGCACAGTGTTAGTGTTACAGTTTAAAGGTAATATATTGTGTGTTATAGTTTATAGCCTAGTTATATCTGTAGTGTTTCAGTGTATTGTTATACAGTAAAATCTCGCTAACTCGAACTTTTGGTAAAGAAGAGTGAGTACTTATAATGTTAGGCAGATCGCTGCTTCATACAGGGTTAAAGTCATACAGAAAGTCATCGGAAGAGCTTTCTGTTCGACTTTTACCATGCATTAAGCTGCCAATTGTCTCAAAGACCGGCAATGATAAATATTTGAGTGTTCGGATGTACTAAGATTTACTGTAATTTTTGATTTTCTGCCTTCTAGTTTGAAAAAAACAAAACTTATTCGCAATAACAGAAAGTTTGGATCCACATTAAATGTCGAGTTACTGGTTGCAGTTCAATGTTTACATGGATATACAGTAAAACCTCTCTATAACGACCACTATATTACATCAAGTATTTTGTGTTAAAGGCAGGTGGATGTTTAAAGCTAGGTGAAAGTAAAACAGAACGCTCCTATAGGAGCGTTCTGTTTTACTTTCACCTTGCTTTAAGCAACCACCTGCCCAAAATACCAACTAATTAACACAATTTAGTGGTCTTTATGGACTGTACAGTAAAATCTGACATTCAAATTGCTATCCATATCGATCTTTATGACAGGTGGCAGCTTTCTGCATGACTTTTACTATACAAAAAGCAGTCACCTTAATTCTTCTTTACTTTTATGCCAGGTTTAGATGTGTTCTATTGTATCAGTGACAGTGAAAATGCCATGTACATATAACCCTACTACCGTGACCACCTTATGAATAAACATAAATGTCTTTAAGCAGAAGGTTGCTGAATGCATGATGAAAGTAATGCAAAACTGCAGGAGTTTTCTGTATTACTTTCATACTGCATTAAGCTATCATCTGCCTTTAAGACACAGAGACCCCTTTTTGGTGGTCGCATTAGAGGAGTATTACTGTATTTGAAAACTAAATTTTATTGCTAAAGGAAAATGATAATGACGAAACTGTTTATGCAAGTGTTATATCTTTGGTGATATAATGAAAAATATTTATGTTTTGTTCACAAATGTTTATTGGTTACCAATATGAAGGTCTTTGTCAGTTACAAAGTACCTTCGTCTTAAGCTATAGTAAAACCTCTCTATAACAGCCACTAAATTACATCAAGTATTTTGTGTTAAAGGCAGGTGGTTGCTTAAAGCAATGTGAAAGTAAAACAGAACGCTCCTATTGGAGCGTTCTGTTTTACTTTCATCTTGCTTTAAGCAGTCACCTGCCCTAAATACCAGCTAATTAACTCAATTTAATGCCCTTTATAGAGAGGTTTTACTGTATAAAGAAATGTGATGTGATAACTACAGTGGATCCCCTCTAAACCAGATATATGTAAAGAAGAGTTTAGCTATTTTTCAGCAGGTGGCAGCTGAATGCATGCAGAAAGTTGCCACCTGAGTCAAAGACTGACCGACATTGATACTTATGTCAGTGCTTGGTATAGAGGGCCGTTCATGTACAGTAGAACCTGTCTTAAGCAACCATTAAAGAGATTTAATTGCAAGTCAGAGGTCTTAATGACAGGTAGTAGCTTATGCATGTCGAAATGTAATGCAGAAAGCTTCTAGTGGGGCTTCCTGTTTTAGTCTCATCCTTCATTAAGCAACCACCTCCCTTTTTAGATGTCTGTGTTCAATAAATGAAAGGTTGCTTAAAGACAGGTTCTACTGTATTAACTATGCGAAGAAGTGCCAAATCTCCCAGAAGAAATGTGTATGCAGTCATTCTGTGTTAAATACAGTACAATTATAAAAATCTTCTCAAACAGTGTGTGTTTGTATGAAATAACTTTCTTCTTTGTATTTATTTGATATTTTCTTTTTTTTTCTTTTTCAGATAAGAGACAAGTTATGATAGACTTAAAATGGATACCCAAGTTCTTCGGTCAACAGTGATCCATATTGATGCTTAACCCATTCCCGTATAGGCTATTTTTAGATCCAACCTCTTTGAACAAAATCTACCGAAAAGGAGCATTTACTACTAAAAAGGAAAATGTTTGAATTGTGTAGTGTTGAAACCATTGTGATAAATAGAGCATTTGCTCCTATAGGAGCAAATGCTCTATTTATCACAAGGTTTCACAAAGTGACTTTTACAGAGGCGTCAAAGGCCGTCTATATGCGGGAATGGGTTAAATTAATTGTGCTAAATTACACGATGTACTCTACCATTTAATGCTTTCATCTATAACCCGCTGTGAAAAATAATGTTTGCTCATATTTGGATCTGGTGCAATTTTGACTACTCCCAATATGATTAACCCTTTCCTTCATGAATATTTATGTAAGACATAATGACACCATGCATATTAATTAGATTAATTTGTTATAATAGCACATCAACACTTGTTACAGTCAACACTGGTATTTTTAGCGATGGCAGAAATGGTAGAATCATGTCTATATTTTATCATAAGCAAACATATTAGACCCTGATCAGACGGTTCCTATAGGAGCCGTCTGATCTGGGTCTACTCTGTTTGCAAAGGCATAGAAATGCGTATTTATGGAGAAGGAAAGGGTTAATAGCTGGGTCAATAGTTTCCCCAAGCTTAAATTAGAGTAAAAAATGCAGCCAATCAGACATTGAGCAGATATACATATTTTTTACAACATAAGAGATAGGAAATGAAGACCACAAATCCCCAGTGGGTGATACTGGTTAACCCTTTACATCATAAGTATGTCTCTCTAAGCCTGTGCAAACAGAGTAGATCCAGATCAGACGGCTCCTATAGGAGCCGTCTGGTCAGCATCTGCTCTGTTTGCTTATTAAATAAAATTGATATGATTAAACGGTTTCTGTCTCAGCCAAAAAGGCATGTGTCCATGTGCTATTATAACAATAAATCGAATTAGTAATGACTATTCAAGATGTCACTATTTCTTACATGAATATTCATGGAGTAAAGGGTTAAAGCAGCTCTCTAAAGCAACCACTTCATGAACAAACATGGTACGCGGAGTTATTCGACATCTTACAGGATTCAAACTATTTGACCACGTACATATTAGAGAAAACATTTCAGGAGAGGCCACTCTGAAACGACTTCTTTTGCAGACATAAATTATTTGGCTCCAAAACTGTCAATGCAGGATGAAAGCAACGCAGAAAGCTTCTTTAAACCTGAAATTTGACAGTTGTTTGATAGAAAGAGTTCACTGTATTGCACTAATCCTTTTCATGTTACCCTGTAACATTTTCCTCCATGAATATTCAGGCAAGAAATAATGACATCATGGTTATCAACCAACTGAATCTTTATATATATATATATATATATATATATATATATATATATATATATATATATATATATATATAATTTTTCATCATGACAGAAGCTGTAGAATCATGTCTATATTTTATCGTAAGCAAACAGAGCAGACCCTGATCAGACGGCTCCTAAAGGAGCCGTCTGATCTGGGTCTACTCTGTTTGCAAATGCATAGGCAGGCATATTTATGGAGTAAAGAGTTAGCACACTATGTGCGAACATGTGGTTACGTTTGCAAACAGTATAGATCCAGATGAGATGCCGAGTAATTCATGCTACGTATAATCATGATACAAACTGCTTGGGACTTGAGTGAACGTTTGCAGAATGACACCCTAAAATAATGTATAATTTTTTAATTTGACACAGGCCAAGTTTAGACCTTTCATCCTGCATCAACTCTTTACTCCATAGATATGTCTTTTAATGCCTTTGCAAACAGAGTAGACCCAGATCAGACGGCTCCTATAGGAGCCGTCTGATCAGGGTCTGCTCTGTTTGCTTATAGAATTATATAGATCTGATTCTCCAGTATCAGTCAAGGCCAATATGTCCTGTGTTCATCTGCCATTATAAACAATTGATATTCATGTCGTCATTATTTCTTACATATGATAAATATTCATGGAGTAAAGGGTTAAGCAGACACATGCCTAAAATATCCATTTTCCAATCTACTATAGAGGGGTATACTGTACCGGTATATTGCGGGGGCTGTTTTTGGTGCATCTATTGGTGTGAAATACAAGAATTGTACATGTATGCCCTCTGAAAGCCACGCCCAATAATATTTATTTACATATGCACTGATATTATGTGAGTTGATCATCGTGTGTAACTACACTTTACTGCTAAAATTACATGAGCACATTATAAATCATTTTAAATGAGAATGTTTTAGATGGTTGCTTAATGTTGGTTGAAAGTCATGGAGAAAGCTCTCATCTTTATGCAGGATAGAAGTTATTCAGAAAGCTCCCAGAGGAGCTTTCTGCATAACCTTCACCCTGCATTAAGCTGCCAGCTGGCTTAAAGATAGATGATAATACTTATTTGAGAGTTTAACTGTACATTGTTCTCCTTCTGGTAACACCGTTAAATTCACTATCTATCCAACTTTATACTGTACACATAGGTGTGACAGATGTATCTCGGCTACATCTATACTGTTTTTTATGACGCCGAAGGGGACCTGTTCATTGCATGTCTCATTTAGTTTTAATTCTGACAGTCCAATTGTTGTGAGAATTAACTGATACCTTGGATTCCCTCGACTCTCGTCTCAACCACAGGTTCACGTAGTTCCAGAGGCTACCAGTCCATAGATGACTAGTCCATGTAAACCATTAGTTTCTATAGCCATTGACACCCAGGTATTGGCCTCATACTTTTTTCCTAAATTCCCTTTCCTCTAAATGATGTAATTGAAGCATATAAAATATAAGGGGCTTTCTACATGTTATGAGCCAAATACCTGTGGTTTCAACAGTTTCAGTATCAGTATACATCTGTGATCATATTAAAAGCATCGCTGTTATCCATTAACCCGTTACTTGACGAATATTCATGGACAAAATAGTTATAATGAAATATGGAAGGTCGAGCAGTGTAGCTATTTTAGAAACAAAAGAAAAAGATATGTCAAATTCTATTAGCAAACAGAGCAGACCCTGATCAGACGGCTCTTATATGAGACATCTGATCTTGGTCTACTGTTTGCAAAAGTGTAGAAAGGCGTATTTATGGAGTGAAGGGTTAATTTAGTAACATAAGAGTGTGTAAGAGCATGTTGATTAACCCTTTCCCTCATACAAACGCATTTTCATGCATTTGCAAACAGAGTAGAGCCATATCAGACGGCTCCTATAAGAGCCGTCTGATCAGGATCTGCTCTGTTTGCTTTTGACTTGATATAGATCTGATTCTACTGCTTTTGGCAATGGAAACATTTTCTCGAAGAGTTATTATTATAAAAGGTTAGCTAATAAATATTAATTACATCATTATTTCTTTTATGGATATGAAACAGGGAAAGGGTTAATTGAAGGACAAAAGTAATAACTTTTGTCCTACATAAGCAACCACCCACATGTGTAACAATCCAGAATAAGACTTCTCTGTGTGGTTATATTTGAGAGACTTTACTGAACATGTTCTGTCATGTTATTATTATGTTATATAGAATCAATTGTATCATAACATTGTTTTTGTTAAAAAATGAAATTAAACAATTATCTGATAATGGAATTGTATTTTATAATCACCACTGACCTAGATTTATACAGACCTAATGGGTCTACAGTGTGTGCAGATGACAGTACATACATATCATTCAAAAGGTTAACCCTGTACCTGACAGACCATTTTGCAAACAGAGCAGACCCATATCAGACGATAAGAAATAATGTACATGTATAGGCCTATCTACAGGCAATCTTCCTGTGTTCATCGTAAAATGCAGCTCATTATTTTATAAGTATGCTGTCCTTATTTCAAATATGAATAGCCATGAGGTAAAGATTTAAAAAGTGCACAAATGTAAACTGGGTACTATATACTACATAGTTTAGTGAACCAATTTCTCCATGAATATTCATGTGAGAAATAATGCCATTATGAATATTAATTAAATTGTTATGATAACACATGGACACGGGACTTTTTGACAGTGGCAGAAACTGTATATAATCATATCTATATTATATCATAAGCAAACAGCGCAGACCCTGATCAGACAGCTCCTATAGGAGCCGTCTGATCTGGGTCTACTCTGTTTTCAAAAGCGTATTTATGGAGTAAAGGGTTTTAAAAATGTCTGATAGTGATCTATGTATATAATAAATACCGTGTTGCAATTAATTCAAGTTGATTTACTAGGAAAACTTCTTATAAAACGAAAGTTGAATTTCCTACCTTGAGGCCACTGATGACCTTACAAAAATCATCACAATGTATCAATGAAATATTTGACAGTTAACTTAAAAACAGGCCATTTGTTGTGATCATGTGTCCATGAATACTAGATAGAAACTTATTCAACAACAAGCAAAAATGGCAATGATTGGGATCAAAAACTTCCATTTAAGAATAAAATCTTCTTTTTCTCTCTGTTCCTCTTCTTTTTATTCTTCATCTACCTATGAGGAGGAGGATGGCGACGAATGATGATTGTGGCAATGGTGATTATAATGGTAATGTTGATGACTAATTAGAAACATTTGTTGATTAAGAAGTTAGAACGAATGCGATAAGGGTATTGCTGCTGCTATTGATGCTGATGACAATGACATACAATGATAAATTGATAATACGATGCATTATCTTGGTCTATAGCTCTTCGGCTCCCTGCACAATTGTCACAGACTCAATATCCTTAAAAAGACTTGGCGAATCTTATAATACTGTGATTTATTTATTTGCTGTTTGAATGCTGGAGAGTGTGAATAAGGAGCGCCACTGGGGAGGGGTGGGGCCTGGGTTAAAGTTTATTTGTAATACCATTCCATTTGATAGTCCATTGATCAGTTAACATTTCCCTTAAAACACATACAGTTGAACTTCGATATCTCGAACTTCAAGAGATCATACAAATTACTTTGAGATAAAAGATGTTTGAGTTATCCGATTTCTAATCTGGACAATGTCACAGCTTAATGCAGGTCTAAAGTAAGTACTCTACATAATAGTTCTAAGATGTATCACAACGCACGTGACAGCTTAATACAGGCTGAAATACTTTCAATCTGCATTAAGCTGAGAACTTGAGAAATGGTTCATAGAATACATATGACTCAGAAAATAACGGTAAACAACTTCTTCATTTTCTCTTTCCATAATTTGTATTCAACTTCGTCACAGTTCATTCTTCTCCATAGTATGCTACTTGAATCCACCTGATGTTGTAAAACGTTTGCTTGAGTCTCAGCTCATTGTCAATCATTTGTTAGGTTTGGTTCGGGCTCGTCAGAAAGCACCGTCTCTACGTTTTCGGTTGTGTTTTAGTATACCATTGGCTGGTTCTCGCTCTAATAGCGCAATATAAATCTGGGAACCGCGTCGACGCGGAAGGGGAAAAAAGTTTGCTTCTGTCTGCGTTTGAATTTCAACTATGGCTTCGAACCTCAAGGTTGAGGAGTTGACAAGAGGCGTGAAGGGAGTTCAAGATGGTAAACATATTTCAATCAGTATAAATCATCTGATTTTTTCTCGCGGGAATAATTTTCAGTGTAACAGAAGGAAAACAACATGACAAGGGAGACAACTGCTTCTCGCTTACCTTTCATTTCCGTTCTTATGCACATCCCTTTACTCATTGAAGCAAGATGAATTCGCACAACATTAACGTTAAATGGTATAAACCGTATTTTAAACAAAATGATCTCTAATTAAGTTCAACTCGGCCCACTTAACCCAGAGATCCAGATTAGATGCGTAAATTATCTAAACTATTTTCAAGAATGTTCCCTGTATTCTCATGGCATAACCACAGGGGTCTGAAGTGTGCCTGGACCCCAAAAATGGCTCACCTGTGTAAAAAAATCCATTCTTAGTCGAAGTCATTGATTTCATATATATACATAAGAAAATTTTCTTATGTATATATATGAAATCAATGACTTCGACCAAGAATGGATTTTTTTACACAGGTGAGCCAATTTGGGGTCCAGGCACACTTCAGACCCCTGTGGGCATAACTAGAATGTCTTGGTGTTTAAATTTCATTATGAAACAAACATATCTACGTTACATACTTTGTATAGCAGTTCAATACCATAGAAAAAGAAGATTCCAAGTAAAAAGATGAAATTTTCCAATGAATGGTGTTTTTCAAATTTACGCATTCAAAAGTTAACATTCCCATTCATTGTTTTCATTTTCTATCACCAAACTGCAAGTTTACATCGCTTATAGGCTATATCCTATTGTGGCAATATCCTGCAATGAGTATACCTGAATACAAATAGAGTGTGTGTGTGGGGGGGGAGGGGGGGGGGGGAAGGGGGGCTACTTAGACACTACAGTAGTAACTTAACCACAGCAGACGCTGTACAATCCATTCTATATCATTTCATTTAACCTTTCCCTTCTCAATATTCATGTCAGAAATAATGACATCATGAATATTAATTAACTGAATTTGTATAATGTAAACTTTTCAAGAAAAGTTTTTTTTACTTTGACCAAAAACTGTGTAATCAGATATCATGTCAATAGCAAACAGAGCATACCCTGATCATAGTCTCCTATAGGAGCCATGTGATCTGGGTCTGCTATGTTTGCTAATGCGTGAAAAAAAAAAATTATGCTCTAATCCTGGCGATTCGTGTTCCTTAAAGTTCAATTTATATTATGTGTATGACAGTTGTGCAGTCTAAGTCTTTTTTAGTTGTATGGTAATATTTTAAAACATTTGTTCATCTTGAAATAATAAATTTTCAGAAGAAAATCGTCAAAAGTGTAAATTTTACTTGCTAGATAGATCAAGTCGGCTGCTACGAAATTTTGACCTATTTCCTATTGATTCGTGCGCTCCATTTGGTCAGTATCAAAACAGCATTTCCTGGCAAGAAAATTCATGTTGCGGGATTTTTTGTGGGACTAAATTCGTTCCGATAAAAATTCGTAACAATGATTGTTTTGAAATTTATGATTATCCAGCGCAATTGAAGAAAACAAAATATGACCATTGCTGACGTAATGGCGTTTTCCAAAATGGTGGACAAATACCATCCAATTTAATGTTTTGATAGATGGTCCAATAAAGGTCCATGAAGGGGTCTGCAGAAAGGTCCATATATTAACGAGCCCGTTTCATAGAGGCTATTGGCAAAAACTAGGTCACGGAAATAAACTCTGTGTTGAGAAAACTACGTCATTACACAATACCACGAATCCGTAGGAATTTGCCATATATGTAGCAAACCCAGATCAGACAGCTCCTACAGAATTAATAGTGACATGTTTGATTTATTCATCAGCCAAGTCTTCACTTGAACACCGACTTAATGACAGGCGATCTAAAAGGAAAGAGGCTGAGAAAGTGCTGGAGTCTGGTTAGTATTTGATAAATAAGCAGTTTACTATATTTTAATTTTAAAACCCTTTACTTCATAAATATTAAAATAATATATGCATGAATATCAAATAGTTTAATATTTATAATTTGGCTTATGAACAAGAAATTTTGGCACTGATAAAACCTATAGAATCAGATCTGTATAATTCCATAAGCAAACCAAGCAGACCTTGTCCAGATGGCTCCTAGAAGAGCTGTCAGATCTGGGTCTACTCCGTTTGCAAAGGTGTATCTATGGAGTAAAGGGTTAAAATGAACACAATGGTTACTGTAAATTTTAGAACACTTAATCTCCTGTTTGCAGTTGGTTTATATGGCTAAATAAGTCAATTCTGCAATGTTTTGATAACTTTAAGTGAAACTAATAGAGAAGTAAATAGTGTAGCCCCTGATCAAATTGCTCTTTGAGGAGCAGTTTGATCTGGGTCTGCACTGGTTAATTGAGTTTGTCTGGCCAACTACAATAGAACCTGTCTTAAGCGACCTTTCATTTATTAGCTCGTCTGTTTCGAAGAAAACTCAAGCTATTGTGATCACTGGGTTGTAGACGTTGCCGTCGTTGTGCAAAAACTTTAATGTAGCTCATTACTCGAAAAGTATAAGAGGTATCAACATGAAATGTCATAGGTTAGTAGATCTCATTGAGGGGAAGGCCCCTACATAAGAACCATAACTCTTGATTTCAAAATTTTGGAGTTATGGCGCTTTGTATTTTTCAAAAATGTTTAATTTAGCTGGACAAGCACCAAATCAAACGAGCGTTGGCGCTGCACGCATCTCTTGTTGAACTTAGGGTTGTTAAAAACATGTTGCTTAATGCAGGGCAAAAGTAATGCAGAAAGCTCCAATAGGAGCTTTCTGCATTACTTTTGACCTGAATTAAGCTACTATCTGCCTTACAGACCCATAATTAGACCTCTTTTTGATGGCCGCTTATTACAGGTTCTACTGTTACCGTATCTAGGGTGATATAACCCTTTCCCTCATATAAACGTGTTTTCACGCATATGCAAACAGAGTAGACCCAGATCAGACGGCTCCTTGAGGAGCCATCTGATCAGGGTCTGCTCTGTTTGCTAATAGAATTTGATAGATCTGTTTCTTTGCTTTCTAAAATGTCTACAACATTCCACCTTCCATATTTCTTTATAACTATTTTGTTAATGAATATTCAGTAGGTATTGAAATTTGGCCTAAATACAGAACAGGGAAAGGGTTATTGGTACATTATAACCTGGTTTATCTGACATCCAAGGGTCAGATGGTCAACCATCGCAAAACCAGAAATTCAGAGACGGAAGTGAAATATACGACAAAGACAAAACATTGCCACTTGATATTTATTTACACTGGGCAGGAATGCTGAATCAAATGTTTATGCATGCAATATGTACAGTTCAAATATATCAAGTATCAAATTCCTTCCTTTTAAGAATATCGGTCACTGATAATCTGTAGTGCTTTTTACAAAACATTTATGATTAATCTTTAGCAACATGTTTCTGTTGCTATTGTGATAAATAGATCATGTGCGGCATGAGAGCAAATATTCTGTTTATCATGATGGTTTAAAAACTACACAATTCTAATGTTCTCCATTTTTCTTGTAAATTCTCGTTTCCAATAGATTTATTCAAAGAGAATGGGTCTAAAAAATTACTCATGAGAGAATGGGTTAACTACCAAAGATGCAGTTTATTTGGGTTTTTTTATTTACATACCAGTATATATATATGTCTGATTTCAGTGAATGCCAAATTCTCACAGGTGAAGCATCTTCATTCAAAGATGATGGGTATGTAAATAACCAAAGATATTTGTAATATATTATTATATTATGTCTGATAGATAGAAATGCATCATGACTCAAAGCCAAAATTGAAACGAAAGAATTATCTATGGCAAATTTTACTTGTATTTGCAACAGTTATCCATTAAACGATTACAGGAAATTAACCCTTTACTCCGTGAATAGTATTCATGTAAGAAATAATATCATGAATATTAATTAGCTGAATTTTTAAAATTTCAGCCTGAACCAGAGATTTTTTACTATGGCACAAACTGTAGAACCAGACCTGTATAATTTCATAAGCAAATAGAGCCGACCCTGATCAGACAACTTCTACAGGAGCTGTCTGATCTGAGTCTACTGTGTTTGGTAATGGTTCAAAAGGTGTATATATACAAGGAGTAAATTGCTCAACAATGAGATACTGAAATGAAACTTGGCACATAACCAATCTTAGTAGGAATAAGGTCAAAAAAGATTAGAATAGTTTTCCACCAAGCCCTCGTTAATAATAATTTATTTTATTATTTAATTTATTTTTGAACTTAACTTTTTAAAAATCACTTACCATGTCATCATGGAATTTCTACTGTTTCAATTTTTTTAGCTCACCAGAGCACAGAGTGCTCAGGGTGAGCTTTTGTGACCGCCTGATGTCCGTCGCCGTGCATCGTCAGTCTCCAACAATTTGAACCTTTGAAAATCTTCTCCTCTGAATCAACAGGGTTCTCAACTTTCATCTTTGGCACATAGCATCATCTGTAGGTCCTCAACAAAAGTTACATAAATTATGCCCCTGGGGTCAAAATTGGCCCGCCCCAGGGATGGCCAGTTTTAAATAGAAACATATTGTGAAAACTATGAAAATCTTCTCCTGAAACTGGAAGGTTCTCACCTGTCATATTTGGTACGTAGCATCATGTTCAGGTCTTCTACAAAAGTTTTATAAATTATGCCCCTGTGGTCAAAATTGGCCCCGTCCCAGGGGTGCCTTGTTTTCAATAGAAACATACAGTGAAAACTTTGAAAATCTTCTCCTCTGAAACTGGAAGGTTCTCAGCTTTCATATTTGTCACATAGCATCATGTTCAGGTCCTCTACAAAAGTTTATATTCTCCTCTGATTGTCTGGTGAGCGATATCAGGGCCATCATGGCCCTCTTGTTTCTAATTATTGATGGCCTTATTTCCCAATGGGAATGCCTCTTCATTCATGTTTACCTTTGCAGAGACGGTCAAGGTGGCACAACACAAGGTATCACTGACACAAGCCCAGTGCAGCAGGTTGTATTCTCACTGTCATTATCCCTTTACGACATGAATATTCATGCAAGAAATAATAAAATCAAGAAAATTAACTGAATGTTTATAATGGCTCTGTGAACATGGGATTTTTTTATCATGACAGAAACTGTATAATCCGATCTGTATTATTTCATAAGCAAACAGAGCAGACACTGGTCAGATGGCACATGGCTCCTACAGGAGCAAACTGATCTGGGTCTCCTCTTTTGCAACAGTATGAAAAGACGTTAATATGAAGGAAATGGTTGAAAGATATAACCGCAGTTGTACAGAATTTTTTCTGTTTTACATACAAGATCTGGCAATGCCAATTTCTTCCCATATTCCAGCCAAACATGATATTTATACCCATGCAATGAAGTTGCAAAGGGTATATAGTTTTTGACCTGTCAGTCCGTCCATGTATCATAATACATTGTTCCTTCTCTAGCACTTTCATTTCTTGACCAATTTATCCCAAATTTGCTTTAAGAATTGTCATTAATAAAGGCTTGGATGAGTTTGATTTTCAAGGAATTTATCATGGGGAACCACTTTTCTTTTCTCTGACAATGTAGCAGCATTGGGTATGAGCTAAATTAATTTTCTTTAATTGAGCATGTGTTTCCTTTCCTCTGATTCTAAAAATACAATTCAAATTTATTACTTCTCACTTCCTCACTTCTACATTGGTAAATTCCTATAGCCATGCATGCAACAATTTTGCATATTTAACACACTGACACATGATTTAGTGACATTAGCATTTTTCAAGCTTTTTACAGGTGACGAAAAGACATGAATGTCTGTTTATATCTACATGTACTGTCACGTGGTACACATTATCAAAAGACATGTCTGTGATCAAGAGGTCCCACTGCAGATTTAAATAGTCATACCTTTTGTTCGCCATCACAAAGGCTACAGCCTGGTAAAGAGCTATACTCTCATTCATTTAACCCTTTCCATCACATAAACACTGTTTCATGCCCTTGCAAACAGAGTAGACCCAGATCAGATGGTGTCTGTAGACTACCTCTGATTAGGATCTGCTCTGTTTGCTTATGAGATTATATAGATCTGATCCTACAGGTTTTATCAAAGCAAAATATTCCCTTGAACATATTACATTATAAAACTAATGAATTTTCATGAAGAGACCAATTCAGGCATAAAAGTCTGAAACAAGTCAACTTTTTTTTTAGTAAGGTCTCTTGGAGGAGCCTTATGATCAGGTTCTACATTGTAGGTCTTTCAAAATCCTCTAGTCAATTTGACCCTTTTATACTTAACCCTTTCCTTTATATAAACGTGTTATCATGCAATTGCAAACAGAGGAGACCGAGATCCCATAGGAGCTGTCAGATCAGGGTCTGCTGTTTGCTTATGGAATTTGATCGTTCTCTTTATATACCTTCTAAAATGTCTACAAATATTCCACCTTCCATATTCCATTATAACGATTTTGTCTATGAATATTCAGTAATTATTGAAACTTGGAATTAACAAAGAACAGAGAAAGGATTAATGGACCCTACTACTAAGCACTACCCCCATATTCTACTTTGAATATTCAACATTGAAAGGGTTAAAATTAGAACTTTGAATAACAGGAACGAGGAGGAAAATAAGCAGAAGAAACAGGCCCTGCTGAAATTGGAGGAAGAGAATAAAGAAAACAATGAAGCCAGGACAGAGGATATGTAAGAACGCTATGTGCCCTCTACATTTCTTGTTTAATGTATCACTTTGCAAGTTAGCAGCAACAGTTTTTGATATCCTTTGCAAACATGTTTTATATAGATGAGACTAAGAGTTATTAATCATTTAACCATTTCCTTCATATAAATGCCTTTTCACGTATTTGCCAACAGTAGACTCAGATCAAACAGCTCCTACAGGAGCCATCTGATCTGGGTCTGCTTCGTTTGCTAATGACATATTATTATTATAGATCTGATTCTAGTTTTAAAGCAAAACATTCCTGTGAATTTCAGCTAATAGATATTCATGATCTCGTCATTTCTTCAATGTTATTGAAATAATTATGCCCCTTTGTTATTCAGCATTTGCTGTCTGCCATGGCCAAATATACCATTATAAAAATTCATTGCAATCTATTGAGAATTATGTCTCTGGATGTTTTTTTTAATTTTTTTTGGCATTAGCTGTATAAGATACCGTTCAGCCTCCATATTGCATCTTTAAAAAGTGTTACTGATATTGTTTTTGACATGGCTGTTGATTGGTTGGTTTGTGGACAACTTTAACGTTTGTAGCCGTTGCACATACATGTACTTCAAACTTGGCATGCATGTGCAACTTATGGAGGCAAACATTTTTAGGGGTGACTTATTAAGGTCAAGGTCATATATCAAGGTCAAAGGTCAAATTATGGGTCAAATTTATATTGGCAATAATTGGGGGCATAGTGTTTCACAAACCCATCTTCTTATGTATATTACAAAGTCTTGTGTGTCAAAATTGTTCCGCACCATTAATTAGATTTGTTGAAACTTTCAAAGATGAACTATGTTAACTCTATGTATGCTAGTGACAGATTCTATCACCATTTATGATCTCTGCAATCAGATTGGATCCAGATCAGGCCCCACAAAACGTAGGACCTGATCTGAAATCCAAACAATTTGTCACTCAGGCTCAAATTTTAAAAACAAATCACAAATAAAATTATGAGGTTTGAAAATGGCGCAGAAGACAGTTGAGTGGATGACAAGTTACTTAGCATGCATAGAATTAACCCTTCGCTTGCTATTCACGTCAATATACCTACCTGTAAATAGTGAAGACCCAGATGAGACAGCTCCTGCAGGAGCTGTCTCATCAGGGTCTGCACTATATACAAGTTGATTGTGCAACCAGTGCACTCCACAGCAGTGATTGCACAGCGCAATACTTGTACACAATGAAGATATATGTAATTATACAACAGGGCATGGGTATAAAGAAGGAGAAATGTATTTTAAAATTCAGCAAGAGAAGGGTTAATGTGAAGATATACGTAACAGAAAGAATTATAGCTGTGCTCATAGTTGACAGAATTATGACACTTTGTTGTCACAAGACAGAGTTTAGTTACATTCCGTGTCTTTGTGAAAATTGCAAAGCAGGCACATGTTTGTCCAATTGAATAACCCTTTACTCCATGAATACTAATGTACGAAATAATGACTTCATGGATATTAATTGTTTATTTTTATGCCAAGGCATAATGTTTTTGCCCTGTTTGTTTGTCTGAGACAACTTTAATGTTGGTGATAATTTTGTAGCCATTGCACATACATACTTCAAACTTGGCATGCATGTGTAACTTATGGAGGCAAACATTTTTGGGGTGACTTATTAGGGTCAAGGTCAAATTACGGGTCAATTTTATATTTGCGATAATCGTAGGCAGTGTTTCACAAACACATCTTATTTATAATGAGACGTGACACATGGAAGTTTTGGCTATTGCAGAAACTGTAGAATAAATATTATATGTTACATATATAAACAAACAGAGTAGACCCTGATCAGATGGCTCCTATAGGAGCTGTCTGATCTGGGTCTACTCTGTTTGCAAAGGCATAGAAAGGTGTATTTATGCATTAAAGGGTTTGTTTGTGTTGATTAACGTCCGCTTCTGCTCACTATGGGCTAATTGGACGCCCCAGAGAGAGGACAGAGGATGCAATGCCCTACTCTTATTATCAGCTGAGTTTCTCTGTTCTTTTATATGCCCAGTGTAAAGCACTGATACATCAGACAGCGGTTTATAGTCTCGTCTGAAGAACTTTAACCCTTTCTTCCATAAATACATCTTTCTATGCCTCTGTAATAACCACTTCTTGAAACCATTGTGATAAATAGAGCATTTGCTCCTATAGGAGCAAATGCTCTATTTATCACAATGATTTCAAACTGCAAAATTCTAAAGTTTCCTTTTCTCTAGTAAATGCCCCTTTTGGGTAGATTCATTCAAAGAGGTTGGGTCTTAAAATAGCCTATGGAGGAAAGGGTTAAAGGGTTTGTAAACAATACTGACATTACTTATGCTCCTTCATCATGGGAGGCATATAGTAATTGATTTAATTTTTCATCTAAACACTCTTCATACTCTTGTTCACCATCATAAGGGCTTCAATCGAACAGATGAGCATTGGAAAAGCATGAGGTGCTCATTGTTTATTTCAGAAAGAAGTTTGAAGAAGAATTGAGCAAGCTGTCAGCATTTCTAATTGATGCAAAACAACAGTATGTAAGTTGGACTTTTTGAACCACTGTTGTCGTCTTATCATAGCCCAGAATGCGTGCCCAATATTTCCTCTCCGTCTTATTCTATTTCATACTGTGATGTTCAAGTTGACAGTTTGGACCAATTTGTCTTAGCCATCACGAGTAGGTATAGATCCCTATACTTCACAGATACACTTTCCACTGCCTTTACAAACACAGCAGCCCAAGACCAGGTGGCTCCAGTGGGAGATATCTGACCAGAGTCTGCTCTGTTTGCTTCTGCAATAGTATAGATCTGATTCTAGTTTTTGCCATGGCCAGATATTGCTGTGTCTGTATGCCAAAAATCTTTGCCTAATTAGTATTCATTAGATGTCATTATTTTCACATAAATATTCATAAGATGATTGGTTGATAACTCTAGGTTGTTTATTAACACTTTCCTTCATATAAATGTCTTTTCATGCAAACAGAGTAGACACAGATCAGACGGCTCTAGGAGCTGTCTGATCAGGGTCTGCCTCTGTTTGCTAATGGAATTTGATAGGACTGATTTTTTAGTTTCTAAAATGGCTACAATGTTTCCCCTTCCATATTTCATTATAGCCATTTCGTCCATGAATATTCAGTAGGTATTGAAATTTGGAATAAATATAGAACGGGGAAAAGGTTAACCCTTTCCCTGTTCTAAGTATTTCAGTACCTATAAGAACCATCTGATCTGGGTTTACTCTGTTTGCAAATGCGTTAAAACAGTGTTTATATGAAGGAAAGGGTTAAGGAGAGGGTTGCAGATAAGTGTCTGCATTTATTTTTTGGTGCTCTTGGTAGTAGTTATTACTTGACCAGATTGAACTGAGACTCCGTGCATATTCCGTATATATTCGTAATTCTATATATAGATTTCCAAAGATAAACAACGTTCGACCATTATTGACTATTGACGGTATGTAACTTTGTTCCATCACTGTAATAACTGAGTAGATAAGGGTGTTGTATGCGGGAGGCAAGGTAGCAGGTTCGAGCCTCACCTCGGGCAGATTTTTTTTTCTTCAAAACGTGAGTACATTGCATTTTCCTCGTTTTAAGCCGTTTTTTTCCCTGAACGCGATCATCCCACTTTCCGTAGAAAAAATATGTGTCATTACTTTCCATTACATGTGTTAGGCATACATTGAAAAACGGTAAAATTTCGGAAAGAAAGGCTTTGAAACGTTACAAGCGAAAGAAAAGAAACTTGTCGCTACAGTTGCAAGTCATTTTAAGAAGGTTCGGGGAGTAAGGGGGCATTTTTCCGAACATACAGCCATGGCAACCGGGGTGAGCAGAGCCACTGTTTTTAGGGTGCGGAAAGAACTCTGAGAGATGAATGCACTCTCATTGCCACAGCGTCATTTGAAAGGACCCTACAAGCCTATAGACGCATTTGAAACAAGATTAAGGAATTTACAACCCAGCAACGTGTCCTACCAACTATAAGGAATCTCTTGACGGTACTGAGGCAGGATATCAACTATCCTGGTGGCAGAGAAACCCTCCATAAAACACTACACAAGTTGGGATTTACATGGAGGAGGACAGGAGACAACAGGAAAGTTCTGACTGAGAAGCCAGCCATAGTTGCTCAACGCCTTGCATTTTACGCGTGAAAGAAGGAGCTTGAGGATAGTGGGTTCACTCTGGTGTACGTAGGAGAGACTTGGGTAGACAGTAGCTATACAGCAAGGAGATGTTGGCAGTCAGTGTGTATGTCAGGATTGCAGCCGCCTTGTAACCGTGGACAACGGCTAATAGTTGTACATGCTGGATGCCGTTCTGGCTTTATAAATGGGGCTCTTCTGGTTTTATAAATGGGGCTTTTCTCATATATATCATCTAGTACAGGGACTACCACTCAGAGATGAATGGAGATACGTTTAAGAAATGGCCAGCAGAGCGGCTTCTTCCTGACCTACAGGGGCCATGTGTGATTGTGCTTGACAATGCCAGCTACCACAGCATGCAGTCAGAGAAGTGTCCCACTACAAGCTCGAGGAAAGCTGATGTGCAGGTAATCTACATGATTGTATCGTATAACATGCGTTTCTAGGCCTGCGCCTATGCAAACTGAGTAGACCCAGTTCAGACGTCTCGAACACCGGTAGCTAACATTTTTTCCATGTCCACCTGCTATTATAACAAATTAATCTATTTAATATTCATGACATCATTAATTCTTAAATGAATCTTCATGGAGGAAAAGGTTAAAGATGTGAAAATAAAAGTTAATAAACAACAACTCTTTAACATAGTATATCTCTATCATTTGATTTTATGATTTCAGCAATGGCTTCACGAAAACAGAATTCATTTCAGAGAGGGGATGGTGAAATCCCAGCTGCTGGAGTTGATGAAGACGCATAAACCGGCCCCAAAGTATGTTATCGACAAACATATCAGAAGTCAAGGTCACGAGGTCCTGCGTTTGCCTCCTTACCACCCTGAATTGAATGCCATCGAGCTAATATGGAGCCAAATGAAATTGATCGTGCGCAAGAGGAACCTAACATTCAGGTACTAAAATAAATAGAATCTGTCTGATGCAGCACCAAAGAATGATATTATAGAAATATTTGGTAATCTGTTTATTTCTACGTTCTTAAAATTTATCCCCTAAAACATTTGCTTTTTTGTCAATGTAACTTGAAATTGGAAAGTAAATTTAAAGGGTTAATTTCATAAGTTAGGAATTTTTTTATTTAATGCTGATCATCTCTATTTTACTACAATTCCATATTTCAGACTCAATGATCTACTGAAACTGACGAATGCAGCGCTTGAGGAGAGTGGCGAGAATAGATGGAGACATGCGTGTGATCACACAATCTCTTCAGCCAAATGAAGAAGGCAGACAATTATTTCCAGAGAGAGGCCGTGAACAGCATCGTCATAGACCTGCTTGATGACACCACAGACACAGCCAGTGAGGGGGGCAGCAAGACAGAGACTGCCAGTGAAGCAGAATGACGCTTTTTATGTGCAATTATGTCACATACTTTAAATAAAAGGAATTAATATACATAAATAAAAAGTACTTCAAAAGACATCAATAAAACGGACATAAAATATAAAAAAATACTTCAAAATACATATACATGTATGTATATAATAAAATATTAGATATATTGTAATGACTCGACATAAGCAGCATGTACGGAGATTTGATGTGTTCTTTTTAACCTTTTGGACAGTCTAGTTTATTTACTTTAGGATCTTTTTAATGTTCAAAATACTTATCTAAAATCAGTATGGAAATTTAACTCACTGTTCACTGTAGCTCGGAACAGACTGGGAAACAGAGCTTCGATCACCGTACACGCTTCTTATTTATAAACACTATGCTGTGTATTGACTGGCTATGTGTAATCATAACACAGCAGAATGTGTAAATATACTTACCCGTTATGTAGTAGAATCATAGTCCCTTTTATTAATAATTAATTGAATTGTTTATGCACCTTTTGAAGTTATAATCGCTTTAATTATCCTTAGTGTAACTGTTCTAAGTAATTTGGTGACCGGTATGTTGCACAGTGAGGAAGTGACATAAATCCTTGTTTTTGCAACATCCTGGTTCTCTATTTACAAAAGTTTTTCCCACAGTATTTAAAACGTAAGATAAATCCAGTGGTCAGTGATGTTCTGCCAGCAAACTTATGGCTTCAAGGTATCAACTGTTTCCAGCCACCGTCGGAGATTTACCAATCCCACTTAGTTTACTTTGAATGTAGAACCGAAACGCGACAGTCATTTGTGCCCTAGTTTTTTGGTCACATAGTTTACGCGTCATAAATATGACATCATCGCCCAAATTTCTTGGGCGAATGTGACCCGAATTCTTGATCACATCAGAAAGTGGCCAGAATCTTGGGCACCAGTGCCCAACTTTGTTGGCCACATTTTAACTAGTATAAAAGGCCGAGTCGCCTTTCATCGAGAGCTCATTTTTCGTTAGTAGTCTAGAGGCCACGAATGGACATCAGATTATATTTTCATTTACTTCAGTTCTGAGCTGCTTTATTTGATGTACGTTTATTTATAAGTAACACAGAGCAGTGTTTTACTGAGTTTGCATTTCGGTTCTCTTCTACATTAATTTCTGAGAAGTTAAACTTTGAAGCCATAAAGAATTCTTGAAAGGATCAACTCAACTAATTTTTCAATACATATGAATGTCAGAACTAGATCTTGAGTAAAGATCGGCTTCTGTTAAACTTTAAAATAACTATCTAGATTAACGTTATCTGGATCTAAGAGTGATATCTAGATCTCTGATTTGAGAATAGCGTATATACATGGCAGGTCACCACTGCAACTTTTCACACAGAGTTAAAACTGGTCCTTTACTTAATAGTCGGCTCTAGGCCTACTGAGTGGTTAAGATTAGAGTTGTGTTTGATATATAGATCTACATAGATTCTACAGCTGTGTACAGATTAAAGAGAATGTTTGAATGGAAACAGGCTCCGTTGTTTTAAACTGTCCAGGGTGTGAGTGAGAGAAGAAAGAATATAAAGCCCCTAAATAAGTCCTTAGATCTAGATCTACACAGAGCTCAGTGAGAACGTAACAATATTACAATATATTCTTGAAAAACCAAGTACAATAAAATAACAGAAATTAAAAACAAGTCCAATGACTTCAGTTATATTCGAACCTGCGACCGTTTGTATGCAAGGCGAAGATCTTTCCACTGCGCCGCACTTTAGGCCGTATATTGGTCTCAAGGCATAACCCATTTATTGGTATGTTTGGTAATCGAAATCATCCCAGTATAGCCGGAAATGCTAACGGAAATTGATGAGTCTCAGTTTAATCTGGTCAAGTATTACAGTTAGCAAGACAAATTCCTATTTATTGTGTATAAGTGTAAGTCTTAATCCTTTTAGTGCTAAACTTTCAAGTGGACTTTTCTAAAATTCAAACAGGTCAAGCTTACCATGAATATTTAGAGATTTTTCTAAAGAAAAGTGTAACATGACAAACAGTGCAGACCCTGATGAAAGGGCTCCTCTAGAAGCCCTCTCATCAGGGTCTACACTGTTTGCAAAGGACATTATTGACTGAAAAGGTTAATATCATATGTATTTTCTCTTTGAAGACTGGTCCAAAACTGAAGGAAAACATAGCAAATACTGACAACCAGACTGATGCAGCTAAAACGCAGTGTAAGTAGTTGCGGTATTGTTTGCACATCCATGTAACTTTAAGCCTTTAGTTGCTGAATTTTGAAAGTGATTATGACCCATTATTGATAAAGTAAAATTGATTCAGTATAAAAGGGAAACTTTTGCTGCAAATAATTGAAAATCTCAAACAGTGCAGACGATTCCATCCCCAGGAGCCCTAGCTCTGATCTGTGTCTACACTGTTTGCAAATGCCAGTTAGTTTGTTCTGTGTTGTCAGCAACAGATTCCTGATAAATGAGCTTCTGACCAACAAGTCAGTGGTCAGAATAAGAGATGACAGAATGAATATTAATTAAGCTGAAATTTTATGATGTCTGTACGAACAGGGGGAAGACCCTGATCAGATGGTCCCTGTTCAATATTTATTCCAAATTTCAATACCGGCTGAATATTCATGGACAAAATAATTATAATGAAATATGGATATTGAAACAGTGTAGCCATTTTAGAATCTAAAGAAAAAGATCTATCAAATTCCATTAGCAAACAGAGCAGACCCTGATCAGACTACTCCTACAGGAGCCATCTGATCGGGTCTACTCTGTTTATATATATGGGTGAAAAGGCGTTAATATGATGGAATGGGTAAGAGTTCCCTTGTTTAGCCATCAATATAAAAATACAGTTAATGAATATTCATGAGGTGATTGATTCTTGCGTAGTTATTCATGAGGGAAAAGGTTAAATTGAAACTGCATTATAAAGATAATACTTCTCCCAAGTGGATACTCCAAGGGTGCTCAAACTTGATCCTTAAACCTGTATTTAACCCATTCTCTCATAGGCTATTTTTAGATCCAACCTTTTTGAATGAATCTACCAAAATGGAGCATTAACTAGAGAAAAGGAAAATTTTAGAATTTTGTAGTTCTGAAACCATTGTGATAAATAGAGCAAATGCTCTATTTATCAATGGTTTCAAAAATAAATAAATTTACAGAGACGTAGAAAGGTGTACTTATGGAGGAAAGGGTTAATGAATATTCACACAAGAAATACTGACTTTATGAAATATTTGAATTACATGCATATACCTTAAATTTTATAATGGCATATAAACCAGAGAATTATGCCCCAAAGGCTGTATTATGGTATGGCACACATCCATATCCGTCAATCTGTAATTTCTTGCATGGATAACACCTCCTTTATTATTCAACAGAATTTCTCAATTGATATTAATGTGAAATTGTACATAAAGGTTCAAAAACTTGGGATTGCATTTATCCGTTCTGGAACTATCTCCCCTTATATTTTCCAGCAAAAACTCCTCCTTCATATATTATTCAGTTCAATTATTCAGACTTGCATGGATGAAAGATATTGAAGCACAGTTGTGCATAAAGGTGAGATAACTTGGATTGCAGTATTTGTTCTGGAGGAATTTCTTGTGTGGATAATTCCTTGTTTAAAGGGGAAGTCCCTACATTTGACGCATTTCAAAAATACCTAAAATATACAAAACTCATTTGTTTATATGCTGAAAAGTAGTATATCACAAGAAAACCTATCCAATAAATGTTGAAAATGACAAACCATCCACATGTTCGATATAGACGATCCCGATTTTATTCTCTGATATTTGAGTTTTATTCGGGTTTGGTTTTAGTTTCGTATCTATTCACGCTCCTCGCGTCTCTCCGATCATGCACTTCCGAGAAAAGCTGTTACGTAAACAATGGAGGGATCAGGTGATCACTGGCAAAATGCGGAAACTTTGAACGGAAAAGGCAGATAATACTTTGTTGTAGAACAAAAAATATAAGTATTGATGAAATCGGTTGATTTTGTATGACACGGGCATGTTTTGATATAAGTTCAAATTGACAATATTCATAATAATGATTTAGCATAACAAATACCAAGTTTTAGGATATTATTGGAAATATGCGTTCATTGTAGGGACATCCTCTTCAATATTGAATGGAATTTCTTCATACTTACATGGATGATTGACATTGATGAGACAACTTGGATTGCATTATCCATGCTGGAGTTATTCCCCTTGATTATAAAATGTTCCAGTCCATTGCATATGCAGGTCACTGGAGCTAAAAAACGATTTTATCAAACGATTTTTTTCTGCTAAGATTTGGCCAATCTTCACCTGAATGATGCATAGATGTTCCTTTAGCAAAGTTACATATCCTGTAGGAGCTGTCTGATGATAGATATGTGTGTCTATCAGGTAAACGGTTAAGTGGTCCTTCTATAGCATGACAGGATGGTTATTGAAACCATTCAAGTCGTAACCCAAACAAATATGCAACTGCAAACCTAGATCAGCTGCCATGAATACACTGTTCTCCACTTGTCAGAATAGCACTATTTCATCTGCAGCTATTTCATGGAAATACTGATATTCTTTACAGTGCACCAGATAGAAGATGAGGAGGTAGTCATAAGTAACAGCCTTCAGACCCTAGATCTGGGTGCCACTCAGAAGAAGGACATGGCCATTGATAAAGAAAATATCTGGTAAGCTCCAATGTCATTTACATCTTTTTTCACCAGGGTGTTTGTTCACCTTGAATTATAATGTTTCCCCCAGTATACTGAGGACAGTGAGGAGACATTTTGTTTTTGTGCGTGGCGTCCGTCAGTCCATCTGTCCATCCATCTGTATGATTTTAATTTGTCCGCACGGTTTCTCCAAAAGCTTTGGTTGGATTGTCATGAACTTTCATAGGATTGATCACTCATCAGCACCATATCTAGATGTGCATATCTTATTCCTGTTCCAGTTTGCTGATTTTCTGTAGAGTTATGGGACTTTGAATTTTTACATAGAAATTTTTTGCCGCGCGTTATCTTCAAGAACTTCGTTCAGATTTTCATGAAACTTCATAAGATTGATCAGCACTATGCGTCGTTGTGCATATCTTATTTCTGTTTTGTTTCGATGATTTTCTACAGAGTTATGGAACTTTGAAATTTTTACATGGAAAATTTTGTCTGCCTGATTTCTCCAAAACCTTTGGTTGAATTTTCACGAAACTTCATAGAATTGATCAGCACCATATCTAGTGCATATCTTATTCCTGTTCTGCAGAGTTATGGGACTCTGAAATTTTTACATGGAAAATTTTGTCCATGCAGTTTCTCCAAAACTTTTGGTCACATTTTCATGAAAATTCATAGGATTGATCAGCACCATGTATAGTTGTGCATATCTTATTCCTGTTTAGGATCTATGACTTTCTGCAGAGTTATGGGACTTTGAAATTTTTATATGGAAGATTTTGTCCACATGTGGGGGTGGGGAGACATCAGTTCTGTATCACAGCTAAAACATTAATAAGCTAATAAATATTCATGACATCATTATTTTTTCTCTACTTGCTTATGGAATTATATGGATCTGATTCTGTATTGTCTGTCATGGCTAAATCATTAATCAGCTAATAAATATTCATGAGATCATTATTTCTTACATGAATATTCAACAGGGAAATGGTTAAAAGGAAAATTCCGGTTGTAAAATTGGGCAGGCTTTACTTTCCAGACAATAACTATTCATTCTTATGCTAGTCTTGCTTTAGTGTCTACTTGATTTTTCATTTAACCCTTTACTTCATGAGAATTCATGAAGGAAATAATGACTTTATGAATGTTAATTAACTTTTTGCATGCTTAGTAATTTTTTGTTTGCAACAATTGTCGTCTGCTTCAATTCTTAAAATAAACTTTCTCATTTTTATGCCCCCAAAGGCGGGCATATAGTAATCGCCTTGTCCGTCTTTCCATTTGTCCTTCCATCCGTCCCAAATTCGTGTCCGGTCTGTAACTTCTTCATCTATCAGTGGATTTCGATATAACTTGCCACAAATGTTCACCAGACAGAGACGATGTGTCGCGTTCAACTCCCTGGTCCATGGGTCAAAGGTCAAGGTCACAGGGTACAAATTTGGGAGGCATTTGTCACGTGACTGTGACATCTCTTGTTTTGCAAAAATATTGTCAAGATGACAAACAAATTGGATCCTGATTAGACGCAGCATTATGCGGCATTTCATCTGGATCCAAACTGTTTGCATAGATAATCACAGTTTTGCTGCTAGCGTGCAAAGAGTTAACTCTTAACTTCAGGAAATGTTTGGCCATGGAAGAAACTGGAGCCATATCTATATTCATAAGCAAACAGGGCATACCCTGATCAGACAGCAGCAACTCCTGCAGGAGTTAACTCTTAACTTCAGGAAATGTTTGGCCATGGAAGAAACTGGAGCCATATCTATATTCATAAGCAAACAGGGCATACCCTGATCAGACAGCAGCAACTCCTGCAGGAAAAGCAAAGTATTAAAAATTATGTATTAGGAGTATAGGATTAATTTAACCCTTTACTCTATAAATACACCTTTCTATGCCTTTGCAAACAGAATAGACCCAGATCAGACAGCTCCTGTATGAGCTGTCAGATCAGGATCCGCTGAGTTTGCTGATGATATAGTATATATATGATTCTACAGTTTCAGCAATGGCCAAACATTTCTGTGTCCATGTGGTGTTATAACAATTAATCTAATTGTAAATTAATATTCATGATGTCCTTTTTTTCTTGTATGAATATTCATGGAGTATAGGATTAAACTCACCCATACCAGAGCTGCAGATGAAAGAAGTATTACAGATGCAAAAGCTCTTGTTTGTCCATTAAACCCTAATATTGTAACAAGCACTATTAGCAATATCTGGCAGTCACCCATCCAGCCTGTAACTGCATAGTCCATTGCTCAACATCACCGTCCTCCAATGCAGTTATCTCCTCTAATCGCTACGCTGAAGAGATCCCTGCCACCACAACATTCACGTGACCATGGTGTACATCATGTGGGAGTGGTGGTCCAGTGGTAGGACGTTAGACTTGGGATTGATGGGTCCCCGGTTCGAATCCTTCCATTGGACTATCAGAATTTTTCTGAGCAAGAAATGCATCCCACGTTTGCTCCTCTCTATCCAGGTGTATAAATGGGTACCTGTGAGGGAAATAAACCAATGTGCCATGGCTGCCTTAGGCGCCAAGTGTTAATGGCCTACTTATAACCCAGTGATCAGGGGGTAAATTGTGAAGTCGGGAGAATATGTACATTGTATGTAGTTCCAGACTATAAACCTCACCTTTGCGTCACACTATGGCAGACGCTATGTCAGCTGCCAACTCTTACAGTAGCCAATCGGTATTCAAAACATTTAATCTGTTCGGGATGTGGATAAATTGAGAATCATATTCATGTACAGCGTCCCGAAATAAGTTTGACATTTCAACAACTGGTGGCCTGATAAAAATCTCCAGCTAAAAAACTTGTGGTGGCAGTGATGACCACACATAGTGACAAGGGAGATCACTGTTAGGAGTTTGCAACATCACCAAGCACTTAAAGCAAGGAGAGTTAGTAGTGCTTATACAGTAGAACCCCTCTAATGCGACTACTTATGAATAAACATTGTTGGTCTTTATAAGCAAGTGGTTGCTTAATGCAGGACAAAATTAATGCTAGAAAGCTCATCTAGGAACTTTCTGCATTACTTTTGTCCTGCATTAAGCTACCACCTGCCTCTACCACCCAGAATTATACCTCTTTTAGAGGGGTTTTACTGTATACCTAACAGCCTCCCTGTTATGACTTCTCTATTGATTTGATGTAGAAATAAAGAGCATACTGTTGAAAATGTGGAACTTTGCCCCTCTTATCTGGAGCCAATCAAACAAATGATAGTCTTTCATGCAGAAGTCATACCCTAAGTATTCAGACACCCAGTCTCCCCTCTCAATGTGTTTGTAAAGCTGTGAATTTGGCAACATTCTGATAACTGTAACTCTTTACTTCATTATAAAAAGCCTTTTCACATCTTTTCAAACAGAGCAGACTCAGATCAGATGGCTCCTATATGAGCCATCTGATCAGAGTCTGCTCTGGTTGCCTATGAAATAATATAGATATGACTCTACAGTTTCTGCCAGCTTCTGCCATTATAAAAGTTTAGCTAATTAATATTCATGATGTGAAGGTTTCTTACTAAATGTTCATGAAGTAATGTGTTAAGTTAGATATACCTGTAGTACAAAATAGTGTAGAACCTGAGCTTCATCTGGGGCTGCACTGTTTACGTAACTTCGCCTGTCTAAATACTTAACCCTTTCCCTGTTCCGTATTCATATAAGAAATAATGACAACATGAATATTTATTAGCTCAATTTTTTAAATGTAAACTTTTAACAGGATTATTTCACAAATAATGTAGAATCAGATCTATATCATGTCAAAAGCAGACCCTGATCATAGGGCTCCTATAGGAGCCATATGATCTGGGTATACTCTGTTTGCAAATGCGTGAAAAGGCGTTCATATATAAAGGAAAGGGTTACGGTAATTAGGGTAAGTGTCTGCACATTTTCTACTTATGTAGGATTAGTTTTATTGTGTCATCTGCTTCAGCAGTGGGACTGCAGGGATTACCTCTCAGCCATCCATCTGCCTGTAAGGTTTTATTGACATGTGTCTATCATGCTTTTTTCATCATGCTTTCAGCTAATGACACCTGTGTTTTGAACATTGTTAGCTTTCTATTTATAACAGGAATCTCATCACAGTAGAACAGAAGGCAGCTCTGGATTACATCAAGAAATTGAATGATGAGATTGACTCCCTCAGCAAGTGTGTCCCTCTAAAGAACTGAATTGTGTACCTATATGCAAGACTGATATAATGCACATTTTGTATGGTCACGTGTGTGCTGGTTACTGATTTAGCTGCAAAGTTTATGAAAAAATGTTTAACCCTTTCACGCTAAAGACTAATTTGTGATTACTTATGCAAATAGTTAGGATCCGGATGAGATGTAAAGTAACTTGGCACAACGCAGACACTGTTATATAAAAAGAAATCAAGGAAGTTTACTTGCAGTAAAGTGTGATAAGAATTAATAGGTTCATCTCTTTGGACTGTATACCTCTCATCTACCAATTGTTCAAAAAAATCTTTTTTACTGTAATTTCCTTTAACCCTTTCCTTCACATAAATGCATTTTCAAGCATCTGCAAATAGAGTAGACCCAGATCAGACGGCTCCCATAGGAGCCGTCTGATCAGGGTCTGCTCTGTTTGCAAATGGAATTTCATAGATCTGTTTCTTCAGGGTTTAAAATGGTAACAATGTTCCAAATTTCATTATAAATATTTTGCCCATGAATATACAGTAGGTATTAAAACTTGGAACTAAATATAGAACAGGGAAAGGGTTAAGAGCAGTGTCCGAGTGTCAAACATTTGATGAGGCGAATGGCTTACGCGATCCAACTATTTGAAAAGGTCATTACACACAGTTGTGTATGCAGGTTGGTATGTTCACCCCTTTAAAAGATAGAGATGCTTTTTGACAACTTTTGACACAGGATCTGATCAAGGTCTGCTCAGGAAATGGAATGATATAGATCTGATTTTGCATTTTCTGCCATGGCCAAACCTGTATGTGCGTATATGCTATTATATTCATTAAAGTTTTACCCCATAAATACGCCTTTCTATGCTGTTGAAAACAATAGACCCAGATCTGAAGGCTCCTGTAGGAGCCGTCTGATCTGGTCCGCTCTGTTTGCTTATGGCCGAAAACTCAGTGTTCATGTGCCATAATAAAAATTAATCTAATCAATATTCATGATGTTCATTATTTTTTACATGAATAGTCATGGGGTATAGGGTTAAAATTCATTAAGTTATTATTTCCTATATGAAGTAAAGATGAATATTGTTGATGGGACTATTGTGATCATTGGGTCATAGGTGTAGTTGTAGGTGTGGTTAGCATGCAAAAACTAACCCTTCGCTTGCTATTCACGTCAATATACCTTCCTGTAAATAGTGAAGACCCAGATGAGACAGCTCCTGCAGGAGCTGTCTCATCAGGGTCTGCACTATTTACAAGTTGATTGTGCAACCAGTGCACTCCACAGCAGTGATTGCACAGCGCAATACTTGTAGACAGTGAAGATATATGTAATTATACAACAGGGCATGGGTAAAGAAGGAGAAATGTATTTTAAAATTCAGCAAGCGAAGGGTTAATGTAGCTGATTACTCAAAAAGTGTAAGAATTATCAACATGAAACTTCATAGGTGGGTAGATCTCATTAAGGAGAAGGCCCTTACATAAGAACCATAACTCTTGATTTCAAATTTTCGGAGTTATTGCCCTTTATTTTTTTCAAAGGACAAGCACCATATCAGATGAGCGTTGGTGCCACACATGGCTCTTGTTTTTGTTAACTCATTCCTTGTTGGATATTCATGTGAAAAATAATGACATCATGAATATTCATTAGCTGAATTTTTATAATGTAAAATTTTCAAGGGAATGTTTTGCTTTGACAAAAACTAGAATTAGACCCATGCTGATCAGATGGCTCCTATAGGAGCCATATTATCTGGGTCTACTTTATGACTAAATAATTCTGCGTACATATGATTTCATAAAACCTCAGGTATTGTCATTATTTCTTACATGAATATTCAACAGGGAAAGGGTTAAGATACATTATGTATTCTATTTTACAATTGTTGATGTTCTGAAAAATAAAATGTTCATGGTCGGTGTTTATCTACTCTTTTTAACCCAGGTTTATTCCATAGATATGCAATGCCTTTGAAAACAGTAGAGACCCAGATCAGATGCCTCCTTAGAAAAGTCTTCTGATCTGGGTCTGCTTTGTTTGCTTATGAAATATAAATCTGATTGTACAGTATCTGTCATGGCCAAAGATTCCTTTGTACATATACAGCTAATTAATATTCATGATGTCAATATTCATTGAGTTACGGGTTAAATTGTTCTTGTACAAAACACATATTTTGAGATATCGAGCAGAATTCAGCACTCTTTTTTTTTTTTTATCTCTTTGTCCTCTAAATAGTCTGCAAACTGTATCGTCTGCTACAATTAACACATTCTTGAAGTGAATTGTCTCCCTTGTTTTTCAAAACCCCAGGGTTTTCATTTTCATTCATAACAACCGATTATTTTCTGGACATAGCAGATTGCACTGACATGTTCTTAGATTGAATAATCAAGGTTTCTAGAAAAATAACCGATGCAAAACTCATTTCAACCGATGGTTTCAGTCGGCTGAAAATGAAAACCCTGAAACCCATGATCACAGTTACTTGTTGCCTGATCTGGATACAAACAGTTTGCATAGCTTTTCGTGAATTCATCACTAGCATTAACACCTGGATAAAAAGTTCCACTTGTGCACTTGACCACGCCTTTTCACGAATTTGCAACACAGAGTAGATCCAGATCAGATGGCTCCTATAGGAGTTTGCTTTTGACATTATATAGATCTGATTCTACAATTTTTGCCAGAGCAAAACAAAATCCTGGGAAAGTTTACATTATAAAAATTCCAGCTAATAAATACTTATGATGCCACTATTTCTTACATGAATATTCAACAAGGTAAAAGTTAATTGCAAAGTCCAGATCTATAATAATTTCATAAGCAAACGGAGCAGACCCTGATTAGATGGCTCCTTTAGGAGCTATCTTGTCTGGGTCTACTCTGTTTGGAAAGGTGTGAAAAAGCATTCATATGAAGGAAATAGTTAAATGTATATACTTAAAAGAAATAACTACATGTAAGACAATCATTTTCAAGACTTATTGGTCATAGTTAAATAATAAATCAAATAATGTCATATATATTTTGATAAATCTTTAGTTTTAGTTATTGTTAGTCTTGAGTGACATCAATGATAACACAAGTTTAGAAAGACTCATAATATTTAATATATTCTTAAAAGACATTCAACAAATATTCAGCAGACTGACTGTTGAGAACTTGGCATACTGTAATTATGATGTGATCATACTTTACATGGAAAGCATTGTAATACTAGTAAATGTCCTTGATTACTATCACATACGTGAAACACCACGAAAAAAGACCAACATGCTTTCTACACAAAATCTAATCTTTCTACACAAAATCAGTAGTTTATATCTAATGCTTGTGCAGAACCAGGTCAATTAGATTTGAGCTGATTGTCATTCCCTAAAAAATATTAATGTTAGATAAATTTAAGCTCAATTGAAACGTTTGACTAAAAAAAAATATCAGATTGAGACATGGGTATAACTCAGATATCTTTCAATAAGCTGTTAACCCTTTACTTGATAGACACATTTGAAAACAGAGCACACCCAGATCAGATGGCTCCTGTGGGAGCCATCTGATCTGGGTATGCTCTGTTTGCTTTATAAAAACAATATAGATATGATTCTACAGTATCTGCCATGACTAAACCTGTGCATATGCCATTTACGAAATGTATCTAATTAATATTCATTAAGTCATTATTTTGAACATGAATATTTATTAGGTAATGCTTACATAGCATATGCAAAGACTGAAAGTATAATTATAGGAATGTAGATTTTATGTTCCTGATAAACATAGAATTGTATCAATAATAGCACATTCAAAACATCATGCAAAACACTGATTGTTGGCAGTATTTTGGCTGTACTGTCACAGTCATACCACATAATATAAAACAAAATTCATATACTTTCAAGTCAGTGCTGAAATTAATATGTTCTCCTATCACAGACAAAATGCTGAAAAAGACATGTAAACATTTTTTCTCATATAATATATCCTTTATATATGTAGATCGGTGGTTTGCAATCTTGATGCCACTGGTGTCTATGTCATTTACTATTGTTTAATTCAAACTAAAACTGCTTATGTGCCTTAAGAAATATCTAAAATAATTAATTTTCCCTTTCATCACATAAACAGTTGTAGTTTGTCTGGATACTGAATAAACAACAACGAGAACTGCACTCGCTTCAATTATTTCATTTTCATTTTAAAAAATCACATTTCTTTGTCCTGTTGATTTCCTCATAAATAAAAACTCCCATTCTTCTGTTACAATTGTCTCAGTCTATGAAATTCATTTAAAATATTTTAAGCATTCAGTTGTTTGCTGCTTTGCCAAAGATGTCATCTAGAAGAATCTGGTACTGTATATTGTTGACGACATTTCCTGGCTTGTTGCCGGCCCAGTTCTCGTCCTGTTTCACTGGCTGGTATTGCATCGGGGCAATGGGGTTGTCCCTCCAGTTCAGTTGTCGAACCAACTCATTGTAGGCAACCTGGCCATTTTCTACTTGAACACTGAAATATAGAGAAGTTAGACATTGTATGGAACAGTATTGTCAAGAACTTGTATCTTTTTCATTAACTCTTTACTCCATCAATACACCTTTGCAAACAGTAGTTGGCATCTGCTCTGTTTGCCTATGGAATATTAAAGATATAATTCTACAGTTTCATCCGTGGCCAAAAATCCCATTGTTTGTACTTCATGGCCATCTAATTAACCTTTTCCTTGATATAAACGCCTTTTCATGCATTTGCAAACCAAGTAGACCTGGATCAGATGGTTCCTATAGGAGCCCTCTGATCAGGGTCTGCTTTATTTACTTACAGATACATTTGTTTCTCTAGTTTATAAAATGGCTACCATGTTCAACTTCCATATTTCATTATAATGATTTTGTCCACAAATATTCAGTAGGTATGGAAATTTGGAATAAACATAGAAAAGCGAAAGGGTTAATATTGGTAGTCATTATTTCTTACATGAATATTTATCAGGTAACGGGTTAAGCAACACTATGGTCTACTACAGGCTAAAGATACTTTATTCACAGCTCTTTGCTGATAAAATAACCTGTGTGGCAAACAGCCAGTCTTAGGAAATATACAGTAGAACCTGTCCTAAGTGGCCATTCATTAATTGACCACAGAAGTCTTAAAAGCAGGTGGTTGCTTAATGCAGGGCAAAAGAGATGCAGAAAGCTCATATAGGAGCTTTCTGCATTACATTTGACCTGCATTAAGTTACCACCTGCCTTACATGCCCATAATTATACCTCTTTTTGATGGTCCCGTAAGACATAAATTATAACTTACAATTAAAGTTGTATAATATTTCATAATACAGGCCTTTGATGATAAAGGTTTTTTCCTACACGGTTTGAAATGTATTACAAGCTTGACAAACAAAATTTAAATATACTTACGTAGCCATGACAGATCTCATCAGGTCATCAGGCACGGGCACATGGTGGGCCTGGCAAATATTTCTGATCACATCAGGGTCCAACATCCCACACCTGTAAAACAAAGGGCAAATCAAGGACATTTTCAATAACTCGCAATGCTAGAGCTCCCAAATTTATGAGCTTTCTGCATGACTTTCATCCTGCATTAACCCTTTTCCAGTTCAATTTTCATTTAAGAAAAAATGACATGAGCAATGAATTTTTTTATTGTTTTTGTTTTGACAAAAAACTAGAATCAGATATATATATATATATATAATGTCATAAACAAACAAATTAATATAATTAATATTCATTTTGTCATTATTTCTTAAAGGGTTAAGCAGTCACTTGTCCAAAAAGATTTCAATTATTTAGCACACTGTGTGTAAATTAATTATGACCTTTGTAAACAGTTCATTCAATAACTCAACATCTCATCAGGATCGAACTTATGATTATAATGTTTCAATGGAACTTTGAAAAGAGATCTTTTTTGTTGGAGTGAAAAGTTACCAAATATGCTATAAAGAGACTAATTCTTTGAATACAGGAAACAATTGTCATTTGCAAACAGTGTAGACCCAGATCAAAGGGCTCTTAGAGAATCCCTCTGATCAGGGTCTGCACTGTTTGCTTTTCAACAATATGTTCCACAAATATTGCCATTAACTTCCTAGCTTTACTGTAAAACATTCATGGAACAGTCTATTTGAAAACTCAGCACTGGAAGGGTTCATGAAGCGTGGAAATGTATCCTAATTACCTTAAGTATTTGGACAGACAAACTTAGGCAAATTGGGCAGATCTAGAATGAGCAGTTTGATCAGGGTCTACACTATTTGCTACCGTGTCAGTTTTAATTTAACCCTTTCCCTGTTTGATATTCATGTAAGGAATAATGACATCATAAATAGTTATTAGCTGATTTTTATGCCCCCATAGACGATAGTCGGGGGGCATATTGTTTTTGCCCTGTCTGTCTGTCTGTCTGTCTGTCTGTTTGTCTGTTTGTCTGTTTGTTTGTCAGCAACTTTAACATTGGTCATAACTTTTGAGCCAGTATAGATAGAGACTTGATATTTGGCTTACATATGTATCTCATGAAGCCGCACATTTTGAGTGGTGACGTGTCAAGGTCAAGGTCATCCTTCAAGGTCAGAGGTCAAATATATGGGTCAAATCGCCGACTTTAACATTGGCCATAACTTTTGGACCAGTAGAGATAGAGACTTGATATTTGGCATGCTTGTGTATCTCATGAGGCTGCACATTTTGAGGGGTGACATGTCAAGGTCAGAGGTCAAGGTCAGAGGTCAAATATATGAGGGGGCATAGTGTTTCACAAACACATCTTGTTTATAATGGCATAATATTATGTACACATGAAGTTTTGGTATTGGAAGAAACTGTAGAGTCAAATCTATTATAATTTCATAAGCAAACAGAGCTGACATTGATCAGATGGCTCTTACAGGAGCCATCCGATCTGGGTCTACTCTGTAGAGGCGTGAATAAGCACTTATACGATGGAAAGGGTTAAATTATCTATATTGTGCCATTTAACCCTTTCTTTCATAAATACGCCTTTGCAAACAGAGTAGACCCAGATCAGACGGCTCCTATAAGAGCCGCCTGGTCAGGGTCTGCTCTGTTTGCTTATGATATAGATATGATTCAACAGTTTCTGCCATGACTAATAATTCTTGTGTCCATATGCTATTATAACAAATCAATTTAATATCCATGACATCAAATCTCTTATATGAATGTTCATGGAGGAAAGGGTTAACCATTAAGTTTTACAAGCGGTGGAAAGATGTGTCCATATAGATACAGTAATTCGGGTATTGAAGGGTTTGAAAATTCCATGTACTTACCTTGCCTTGTCCTCCATCTGGAAGGATTCAATGAGTTTGGCGAAGCCCTCATAGTTTCTCTTCCTCAGCTGCTCCTGGGCGATGGCCAGTAGTTTCCTTGTGTCAACACCATCTTCCGTAGTCCTATAAAGTATTTTAAATATGATAACTATGTTGTCACAGACATAGAACAATAAAAAATTAGCCCTTTCAGTGAGTCACTAATGTCTTTTGCAAACACTTTTCTTAAACAAATAAATAACATACATTTGCTTGAAAAACTGATGGTTTCTGCAATATTTTGATTTGCATTTTAATACTAGAATGTGCAGTAAACAGGTTACTCAACAAAACACTTTCTAATAAAAAAAAAAACCGATCACATTCCTGAGATGCAATCGGAAACAAATCTTGAATTTCTCCACTTTACCTTGAATAACATTTCATCAAAATTCATGTACATACAAGCCATGCCATGACAAAATCAACCTTAGCGACATTCAAACAGTGTAGACCCAGATCAGCTGCCTCATCTCTGAGGAGGCGTCTGATCTGGATCTACAGCGTGACACACACCAGTATCTATAGTATGTTCTATTCTTATATACTTTATACAAAATATCAAACAGTATCATTACTTATCAGAAGCTGTATAGTTGTTCTATGTTTATTCCAAATTTCAATACCTACTGAATACTCGTGGACAAAATAGTTATAATGAAATATGGAAGGTAGAAAATTCTAGCCATTTTAGAAAGTCAAGAAACAGAAAATTCTAGCCATTTTAGAAAGTCAAGAAACAGATCTATCAAATTCCATTAGCAAGCAGAGCAGACCCTGATCAGACAGCTCCCATAGGAGCTGTCTGATCTGGATCTACTCTGTTTGCAGATGCATGAAAACATGTTTATATGAGAAAAAGAGTTTATCTTGGTATACACTGTTAAACTTTATCTCCATGAATATTCATGTAAGAAATAATGATGTCATCAATATTATTAATTAGATCAATTTGTTATAATTATAGCAGATGGAAACGAGAATTTTTCAGCCATAGCAGAAACTAGAATCATATCTTTATTGTATCATTAGCAAACAGAGCATAGAAATGCGTATTTATGAAATAAAGCGGTTACTATGTCATTCAGGCTGGTGTTGTCATGGCAACACTCATGTACGCAAAATTTTGTTTATTTATTTTGGATAGTAGAGACAAACCTTTCAGCATACATCCTGGCTAGTGACATAATCTCATGGTCTGTGATAGATGGGTTTATCTGCCGGAGGAGGGAGCCTAGTTGCTCATACTGGATCATTCCGCTGCCGTTAGGATCATTACGCATGAAGAATGATCTGACTTCATCGGCCTTACTGCCTGCGACCTGGCGGATACGTGCTACAACAGCCTCAATGTTTGCCTTGGGGAACTGGAAAAAAAAGTTCATTCTAATTCAAAAAAATGTTGGGAGGTAGAGGAGGGGAAGGGGTTGGTTTAGGTGTTGCTGAAAATTATTTCTCATCCACGATTAATCCCCTCTGTAGCAAACATTCATCGAATGACATCCAATTGTAGGCCTTAACAGTACTTTAGACATATTGCAACATCCAGCTAATGACAAGACTTGAAGTGGACAAAGACCCAAAGATTTTTCCAGGCATGGAACAAATTGCATTGTTTTGTGCACAGAACATTCCGGTAGAATTGCCAACCTACTATAAGCCAGCTGGAAGGCTTCCTAACATTAAAAATCCAAATGCTCGTACTGGGATTTGAACCACAGCGGTGAGGGGTTAAGTGATTGTAGAAGTAATCTACGACAAATATGATACAGAAAGCTCTAAAAGGAGTATTACTTTTCTCCTATATGAACTCTCTTTAAGAGTCATACATGTATTATTAATCAGTTGGTGTTTGTTAACCCTTTACTTGATAGAAACTCATTTAAACTTTTAATGAGTAATGGAGTAGAAAACAGTGTAGACCTTGATCAAACTGCTGCAGAAGGAGAAGTTTGATCTGGGTATACACTGTTTTCCTATGTTTGACTGGCCAATTATTTAAAGTACATGCATTGGCAGTACCAATCTCTTTTCACATACCTCACTGGCATTGTTCTCCATGTACCTAAATGCATATTCATCAGCATCAATGAGGATAAACTTGTGGCTGTTGAAGTCGACATCGGCGCCCACAAAGAGATCCAGGGCCAGGTAGTACTCGGACATTGTGGTACTGTACAGTGGCTGGTTGGGCTTCTTGATTCGAGAACGCTCCAAGAACTTGCCGCCGATAATACCTGGTAACAATAGAACAGACTTCTAGCTAATACATGGTTTCTGACCAAGTTACCTCACTGCTATACATTTTCTTTGCAAAGTAAGCAATTAATTAAATTAAGTTCTTACTTATTTGTTAACACATTCCCTCCTAGTGATGCATTTTGGCACCTCTGTAAAAGTCACATATTGAAACCATTGTGTAAAATGAAGCATTTGCTCCATAGGAGAAAATGCTCTATTTATCAAAATGGTTTCAAAACTACACATATTCTAAAATTCTCCTTTTCTATAGTTGATGCTCCTTTTCAGTAGATTTATTCACAGAGGTTTGGTCTAGAAATAGTGTAGGAGGGAATGAGTTAACATGTAATGCTGACAAACATCAAGATAATTGTTCTCTAACCCTTTCAGTGCGGAAAACGAATCACTAATGTCCTTTGCAAAAAGTGTAGACCTGGACTAGAGGACCCCTTTCATCCGGATCTGTACTGTAGGTCATGCTACATTTTTCTATATTATCTTTATTTCATTTGAAAACTCAGCACTGAAAGGGTTAAATCAAAATACACTGTGGACTTGTGAAGTAGTCTATTAACCCATTCCCTCATATTGACACTTCTGTAAAAGTCACTTTATGAAACCATTGTGATAAATAGAGCATTTGCTCCTAAGGAGCAAATGCTCTATTTTTCACAATGGTTTCAGAACTACAAAATTCTAAAATTTTCCTTTTCTCTAGTTAATGCTCGTTTCCAGCAGATTTATTTAAAGGGGTTGGATCTAAAAATAGCCTATGAGGGAATGGGTTAATGACTGAATATGAATTAGCTGAGTGATATTTTTACCATGGCAGAAACTGTAGAATCAGATTAAAATCATTCCATAAGCACACAGAGCAGACCTGATTAGACAGAACCTATAGGAACTGTAAGATCTGGGTCTACCGAGTTAACAAAAATTTTCTATTCTTGACTTATTTTGAGACCCTGTCCAAACTGCTTGTTTAGGAGCAGTTTTATCTGAGTCTGCACATTTTGCCTAAGTTTGTCTTGCCTAATGTTTGAGATAATTATGATATTCTTGTAAATAATTGCAAATTACCAGAATTCCTAACAGGTGGTTCAAACACAAGGATAGTGTCATCGGACAGGAAGTAAGAAATGATAAAACGTCGCTCCATGTCGATTGGTTTGGTTGTATCCATCTTGGCCAAGAATCGCAAAACATTGCTATCGAGTCCTCGCCTGTCTTTCTCCATAAATTTGATGAAATCCCGACGTGGAGGTTTGGGAAGCAGACCCATACAGGAGCACAGAGAGTCTTCTTCGCTGCCCCATCCATTGTACGGTGGCCACTGACGGGTTAGGCCAGAGTTTGGATCTTGTTTGTAGTGCACCGCGGTAAAGTCCTCTGATAAAAGATTGAAATATCATTTACAATATGTATACTCATTACCTTAACCCTTTCCCTGTTCTGTGTTTATTCCTAATTTCAATACCTACTGAATATTCATTAAAAAAATAGTTATAAAGAAATATGGAAGTTGAAACATTGTAGACATTTTAGAAAGCAAAGAAACATCTATCAAATTCTATTAGCAAACAGAGCAGACCCTGATCAGACGGCTCCTCTAGGAGCCGTCTGATCTGGGTCTACTCTGTTTGCAAATGTGTGAAAACACGTTTATATGAGGGAAAGGGTTAAATATTTGGACACCAAATCTCCCCTCTCCACTACTTTGTAGAGTTAATTACAATATAGTTCAAAATGGCACCATTTTGATAACTTTCAATTAGACTGACATGTTATAACCCTTTCCCTGTTCTATGTTTATTCTAAATTTCAATACCAACTGAATATTCATGGCTAAAATAGTCATAATGAAATATGGAAGGTGGAAAATTATGTAGCCATATTAGAAACTAAAGAAACATATTCCATTGGCAAACAGAGCAGACCCTGAAGCCATCTGATCTGGGTCTACACATTTGCAAATGCGTGAAAACATTAATATGAGGGAAAGGGATAAAATAGTATAGAACCTTTTCAAACTGTTCTTTCAGGAGCCATTTGATCTGGGTCTGCACTATTTGCCTAAGTTTGTCTGTCACAATACTTATGATAATCAGGGTATTAACTTTTAAGTTATTACAGAAATACTTAAATAGCTCTTATCTAATAATTCGACCACTATGGGCATTTATCAAAGATTATCATGTCAAAATATACATCACATTTTTGATACATGCATTCAGCCATAAAATCAAAGAGAAAATTAATATCATCAAATGATGTCATGAGCGCAAGGATGTCTGTCGTGAATGAAAAGTCTCTTCATTGTGTATTAAGTTATTAACACTAAACTGGTAATTCTATTGAATGTTACTCTTTAGCATGCTATGCTATGTATCGCCTGCAGCAATTTGTAAAATAAAATTTCCCTCATTTCCTTGCAAAGATCATACAGTATGGGTCCTGATGAGAGGTCACATTATGCCAGGTCTCATCTGGATCTAAACTCTTTGCAAAGGGAACCACAGTATCGCCACTAGTGTGCAAAGAGTTTACCTATTAACGCTTTCCTCCATATATACGCCTTCCTACGCCTCTGTAATAAACACTTCTTGAAACCATTGTGATAAATAGAGCATTTGCTCCTATAGGAGCAAATGCTCTATCTATCACAATGGTTTCAAATTACAAAATTCTAAAATTGTCCTTTTTAGGTTTCGGACTACTTTCCGAAACCTAATAGTAATGCATCCCCAGGGCATGCCTCAAGCAAATTTATAAAGAAATTCATATCCCATAATGCGCAATCAGACCACTGTTATACTACGAAATATCAATTTATGCTTAGAATGCATACGTTCATTAACCCAAATGCAGACATTTTGAATGGTTTAACGTTGACAGAATGTTTATCACGTAGCGCCGATTATGCGATTTAGTTATCTACGGGTGTATTTCACCCGTATTTCTACGTTCATTTTGCCAAAAATGTGATTTTGATAACACCCCTTGACAAAAATATAGTTCCAAGTGCAATGCATTTGATAAACGATATCGATAATTCTTTATTTGGTATTTGTGTCAATTATTAAAATGCGGATGCAACTGTTGCAATTACCAATAATTTTGCCGTGTAAAATGCTACGTTATATGATAAATTTGGTCGCGTACGAATATATACCACAGAGCGCCGGTAAAAATGAACCAGAAAGTAATCGACATCTAAAAGTCGGGCGTTTATTTGAAATCTACAAGCATTTCTTGAATTTGTCGGATTGGTACAGACAACGTTACGGAGAAAACAGTAATGAATAATGGTCGGAACGTCGTCAATCTCTACATATTACACACGAACTATGGGAATGAAGATAACGACTGGAAATTGCAGGATACAGTATAAACACCCGATATGACGGGTATGACTCATATCCGCGGATATGAATTTCGCAGCCTAAAATCGGCCACAATTTAAGCATTATTTTTCTTATTAGAAAAACCTTTCATCGAGCTTATTGGCTAATATTGTCCATATTTATTATTTGAAATACGTACATTTAATATTCATTGCATAATAAGTAGTAACAGCCTGGAAAATTCTACTCGTCCGCTCGCTATGACGAGTAAAATAAAAAAATAATAAATATAAAATAAATAAATTATTATTTAATTTACTGTAATTTAGTTTATAAATAAATAAAATTTAATAATATAATTTATTTATTATTATTTTTATTAATAATAATAATTTATTATTATAATAAAAATAAATTAAAAAATAAATAAAATAAAAATAAATAAATTTAATATAATTTAATTTATTTAATTTAATTTACTGTAGTTATAGTTGAAGTTGAAGAAAGCTAAAAAAATCATAATATTCGGCACCGACCCTTCTGCACGAAGGAGCACGGACCATAGTGAAACGTTCCGGAGATATATGGATAACCTTGAGCCTCAAAAGCAATCTGTATTCTGAATGCATCAGAAGTGTTTATATTGAATTTAGAAGATCATAATTATATTTTTACATAATGTGTGACAAGCATCGTAAACATTGATCATAGACTTTTCTGTTCTATAAGACCCATGTTTATAATGTGTGTAATGTGTTAGGAGACTTGGTACCAGGTTGTAAGCATTTAAGGATAATTACTCCAATTATAGAGAGTTAGTAGTTATAAAAAAGATAAAGTGGACTTATTTTATTGTATGTTTTACATAATGTTAATTATAACATAAGCTGAACGTATATAATTCTTGACAATTTTTTGTTTGTAGTGTGTGTTTAAGCTTTTTCCCCAGCATTAATCTGTGTTAACATACAAGCATGCTGTTATTTTCACCCCTGGTATATAATAATGTCCCAAAATGAAGTAGAGGGACATATTGTGTTTGCTCCGTTTCTTATTCTTATTATTCTTTCTTCCGATTCTGATTCTTCCAATTGTTCTTCTTCCGTCATGAACTTGTCCAGAGCATTTCTCAGTAAGACTAAGTAATTGTCCGATCCTAATGAAACTTCATATGAATATTGCTTGATACATGCAGATGTACATCCCACTTTTTATTTTTTGAAAATCACCATAACTAAATGGTTGGCTATAATTGGTCGAAATTTAGATAGTGTTTGGCGAAGTTATATATCATTCGATTTTTTGCTGAAAATTGGTATCATGGGATATTTGAGTACTCCAAATCAATTGGTTTGTGTTTCGAAAGTACATATACAGTATTGGTTGATTTTGCTAAAAATTGGTATTACGGTATATTTTGGCACTCGGGACTAATTTATAGGTCTTTTTAAAGAATTGGTTGCCATAGTAACTGAGTGGTGGCTCTGATTGGTCGAAAATTTAGATATTTTTCGGCAAATTCAGATATTGTTCGATTTTGCCGAAAATTGGTATGTCGGGATATTTTGACACTCAGAATTGATTGGTATGTCTTTCGAAATGATTTGTTGGTATGGAAACTGAATGGTGAGATCTGATTGGTCAAAAGTTTAGATATTCAAATTTGCTGAAAATTGGCATTTAGGGGTATTTGGGTATCCCAAACTCAGTCAAGTTGTTTTGAAATACTTGGTTGCCATGGTAATGGAGTAGTGTCCTCTGAATGGGTCACAATTTACATATTAGATTTTTCGGAAAATTTGGCCAGTAGGGATATATATGCAGTTGTTTTAAAAGTGCTGGTTGCCATGTAACCAAGTGCTCACTAATGGACTGTTATTGGTTGAAATTTAGATATTATGCTCACCAATAACAGTTGTAAGTTTCGTTTAGGGGACATTCTGCAACATATTCTGTTACAATTAGATCTTGTCAACTGTATGATATTTAGATTCACATGGCATATATAATTTATCCAAACGTGGTTGTAGTGTATAGATGGATAGGTGATTGATGCACGCCAAATACTGTTACAATCCACCAGTTAGTAGCAGAAATATGACCCTTTGTTGCTTTCAGATAGCCATATAGGAAATATGACTGTTAGAAGTCATATCTTTGAACAGCTTGCTCAGATTTCATTTAAATTTGACGGGGTATTTACATGGATAGGTGCATGAGGCACAATATATGACGCCAACGTCGGCCAAGTAATAATAGAGTAATGGCCCTTTACTAAATTCAAATATAAATTTAAGTAGACTTCGGGCAAATTGAACTATTGGAACTGCACTGTGTGCTACTGGTCATCAATTTATTTCTTTAAACAATATCTTAAAGACTGACAGGATTTTCAGAAAAGTTCACAGCAATTATGTTCAGATGACCGGTCAATTTTAACAAACAGTTCCATTAAACACCATTTTAGTTCAGGAAATAATGCTTTAGAGGTCATCTAACTATGTATCAATGGTACCAGTCCTTCCCTACCAAGCTTTTTCGTATTGTATAGTCACAATCGACATATATATGGTCCGAAACCTTCAGTACTGTCAGTACTTTGATTTCTAGTTATAATGCTCCTATTCCGTGGATTTATTCAAAGAGGTTGGATCTAAAAATAGCCTATGGAGGAATGGGTTAAGCTAACTGAGCAAAATGATATTCAGAGCTGATGATAAGAGCAAAATCTCGCTTGTTAGTACTCATTAAATCACCTTGAAGAAAGGTAACCTTAATGAATGCCATCAAGGCTTGAGTGAGAAACAGTGTGCATCCAAATGAGATTCCTGGTTACTGGGTGTCTTTTTTAGATACAAAAACTTTTAAAAGCAAATGTTGTTCAAGTTTGTCCATTTAACCCATTGGGCATTCCCTCATAGGCTATTTTCAGGCTCAACCTCTTTAAATAAATCTGTTGAAAAGACACATTTACTAGAAAGAAAAGAAAATTAAAACTGTGTAGTACTGAAACCATTGCTCCTAGGAGCTTATGTTCTATTTATTACAATGGTTTCAGAGTTTTTTTGCAGAGGCATCAAAAGGCGTCAATATGAGGGAAAGGGTTCTTCTAAAGGCACCAGTAAATTTCACTATGGACTCATTTACAGGAATTATCAACCCTTTGAATGCTCAAATTTCAACATACAATTGGCTATTGTTTTTCAATATGCTTAAATGTCCAAGAGGATACTGGTTTTGGCTCATTCAGGATTTTCCTGACCAAGGTCTACATGGTTTACAAATTAGTTACATTGTACTTTGTTTCCCCATTTAACCCTTTCCCTCATATTGACTACTTTTGACGACTCTGTAAAAGTCACTTTGTGAAACCATTGTGATAAATAGAGCATTTGCTCCTATAGGAGCAAATGCTCTATTTATCACAATGGTTTCAAACTACAAAATTCTAAAAAATTTCCTTTCCTCTAGTTAATGCTCCTTTTCGGTAGATTAATTCAAAGAGGTTGTGTCTAAAAATAGCCTATGAGGTTATGAGTTAAAGGGTGAAGTACTGCAAGATACCGTGGAATTCTCGTAATATTCTGTTTGAAGTAAGAGTTTATAAGCATTCATTAACCAATGACATAATGAAGATTCATATATAAGATGTATAAAGTTTTTTATGACCAAATATTAATGATGGCATATGAACAAGGGAAGTTTTGACCACTGGCAGAAACTGTAGAATAAAATCTTTATTATGTCATAAGCAAACAGAGGAGACCATGATCAGACAGCTCCTACGGGAGCAGTTGGGTCTAGGTCAACTGTGTTTGCAAAGGAATAAATAGGCCTCTCTATCAGGTAAAGTTTAACCCTTCTTACTTTTTTGAAAACAGAGTAAACCCAGATCAGATGGCTCCTATAGGAGCCGTCTGATCAGGGTCTGCTCTGTTTATGGAATTATAATAGATCTAACTCTAGAGTTTCTACCAATACCAACAACTCCTGTGTACATATGCCTTTGTCAAAAATAAACTAATAAATATTCATGTCATTATCTCTAACATGAATATTCCACAGGTAAAGGGTCAAGTAATCTCAATGTTTTACCTATTCCATATTTGGTACTGAAGTACTCCTTGGTAAATTCATCACAGTCAACCAGCAGGAACTTCCTGCCCCAGATGTTCAGCACAGCTCCGAGTGTCAGGTCACTGTCCTTGTAGAACTCTGTATACTGTGCCCCAGTCTGTGACGATACATTGAAAACATAACATGACATGAGTGTGTTCTACAGAGGTCCAGATAAGATGCGTAAATCAAAACATTTTTCAAGTAAAACTTCTTTATTTCTCCACCAAACCCTATACTGTGACCACTTTTTATAACCATCTCCTCAAGATGATTAAAGAGTGGTCACAAAATAGGGTTTGGTGGAGAAATGATGATTTGAGTATGTATGGGATATTGTACTGTTCTATATCCTTTAGATGACTGACAACTATCGTCTGCAAGATTTTCGGCTGTGATTTTTGTTTTCGTCTACTCATATTTTGTTATTCTGAGTGTCAAACAGCTTGAATCTTGATCGGAGGCCTAGATATTTGGTGTCTGATCTAGCTTCAAGCTGTTTGCATAGGTTACTAAAGATGTGTGTTTTTTAAGTTACAGATGTCAAGGGATATACAGTAAAACTTCTCTACAGTGGACATTTAATGGATAATCATGGGTCTTTTCAACCCTTTCCCTCATAGAGACAACCTCTGGCACTTATGCAAACAAGGTAGACCCATATCAATTTGGCTCCTGCAGGAGCGCTCTGGTCAGTGTCTGTTCTGTTTGCTTAAGAAAATATATTGGTCCCATTCTAAAGTTGCTGCCATGGTGAAAAACTTTGTTCACAAGGACATTACAAAAATTTAAGTTAAAAATTAACATGCATGATGTAATTAATTCTTACATGAATAATCATGAGGTAAATAGTTAAAATGGGTAGCTATTTAATGCTGAATGAATGTAATGAAGAAAGCTACTGGGTCTAATCTGTTTGCAAATGCAGGAAAAGGCATTTTGCATGAGGGAAAGGGTTATCCCATTAATTCCCACTTGAACATTATTCAAGATATCATGACTGTATGAATAATCATTGATAGAAACTAATAATGAAACATAGACACAGAAGGAAGTGTAGAAACATAGCCATCAAAAACCATTTGGAAACAGAGTAGACCCTGATCAGGCAGCTCTAATAGGATCTGATCTGATATAGGTCTACTTTATTTGCAAAGGCATATATAAGTGGGAACAGATTAAAGAAAAACAATTAGAGGACCTAGAGCCATTGATAAAGCTGTACAGTAACTTGATAAGTAACTTGACATCTCGTCTGGATCAAAACTGTTTGACACTCGGATTATTTCTCGATGAAACTTTCATCATAGCAGCAGGTGATAATTTTTGCAGAGGACAATTTCTTAGTAAAATAGTTGGCTCCTGTAGGTGCCATCTGATTTTAGGGTCTGCTCTGTTTGCTTATGAAGTAATATATATCTGATCCTACAGTTCTGCTATGGAAAAAAAATTATTTGTTCATATGCCATTATAAAAATCATCTAATTGATATTCATGCAATATGTCAATATTTCTTACATATATTCATTGTGTAAAGGGTTGAACAAGTTTCAATTATATGAAGAATAGAGCTGAATCACTTGACTGGAACAAATATTGAGAGTTTCCAGGACTCACCTTGAGACTGTCAAGAATGTATCTACCACCATGTCCAGTTGGGCCAAATACATTCAGTACTGTTCTGTCGGTCACCTTGCCTGGCTGTTTGAGGGACTCCACATTCTTGGGGCATTTGCCTCTCCTGAGGAACATAGGAGCAGCATCTCGTCCTGCAAAATACAAACAAAATCAGGTTCTGCTCTGTTTGCTTATGAAATTTTATAGATTTTATTTAACAGTTTCCATCTTGATGAAAAAATCCCTCTTACATGTTCCACTTTATTGATTCTGTCCATAAATATTAATTAGGTGATATAATCTTGAACAAATGTTAAATAGGGAATGGGTTGAGTGGACACTATAGACAGGTTCTACTGTAGTATCAAACACTTGTCCTTAGCATACCAATGAGGAGCATCTAATCTTGGTCTGCAAAAGTTTGAAAAACCGTTTACATGAGGGAAAGGGTTAATGAATAAATTTGACAGTCTATAAAAGTAGGTGGTTGCTTAACCCTTTCCTCCATAAATATGCCTTTCTATGCCTCTGTAAAAGTCACCTGTTGAAACCATTTTGATAAATAGAGCATTTTCTCCTATAGGAGCAAATGCTCTATTTATCACAACGGTTTCAAATTACAAAATTCTAAAAAAAAATCCTTTTTTCTAGTTAATGCTCCTTTTCAGTAGATGCATCCAAAGAGGTTGGATCTAAAAATAGCCTATGGAGGAAAGGGTTAATGCGGAATAAAACTAATGTCAAAAGCTCCTGTATCAGCTTGTTGCATAACTTTTGTGCCGAATTAAAACTACCACCTGTTGTAATCATAATGAACCAAATTAAACTTCTGAGTGGTTGTTGTAGAGAAGAATGCAGACTCATCTTGAAAGTTTAGTGGTTCTTTTCAAAAGAAGTGGAATTAAAGTCTACTTTAAGAATCAAAGCAGATGACGGTTTTCGTCGTGAAATTCTTCACTCATACCTGAGTTTGGAGGTATGATTTCGCGGATCTCGATGGTATCATCAGCTAAGAAGTAGTGCAGCACCATTTCTCTTGGATCTCCGAACATATTGTCTGTATCATCCCAGTAGCAGTAGAATCGCAGTACATGGCGGTCGTGGTCCAAGAACTGTTTGAGAGTGTCATGTTTCTCATATGGACGTAGTGGCTGCATGCTCTCATCCATCTGAATAATAATGAACACATTTTTAACCCATTACTCCATGAACATTCATGTAAAAAACAATGACATCATGAATATTAATACAGAAATTGATTATGAAATATAAATATTATTTTTTATTGCCATGACAAAAAGTCTGACAAAAATGAGAATAGAGTTTTTTTCTGGTGTTTTTTCTTAAAAAGGCCTCCTAAGGCTGAAGAGTACAGCTTTTGAGTACAAATTCTAAGTTTACACATCCCATTTTGGAATATTTGAGTTCTCAATGTGATAATGAAAACAGATGTACCCGGTAGTTTAAGTAGAACAAAGCATATTTTTTCCCATTCAGATAATATTCCATCTGTATAAACCAACTCAAAATTATTTGGATGTATTAACCCTTCTCTTGCTGAATTTTAAAATACATTTCTCCTTCTTTACCCATGCCTGTTGTATAGTTACATATATCTTCACTGTGTATAAGTATTTTGCTGTGCAATCACTGCTGTGGAGTGCACTGGTTGCACAATCAACTTGTAAATAGTGCAGACCCTGATGAGACAGCTCCTGCAGGAGCTGTCTCATCTGGGTCTTCACTATTTACAGGTACGTATATTGACGTGAATAGCAAGCGAAGGGTTAACACTTATAGTTTAATAAAAGATCTTAAAATATGTTTTACATGATAGTTTTTTCATCAGATGTGAACTCATTAACAGATTACTAGAAACAATATATGTACTTACTGCTTTTCTGTAATTTGAATAAGGATCTTTTGGAATATTAGATGCATCAGTGATTCTGACTCCCAATTTACGGAGGAAGTTTCTCGTGAAGTCATCACAGTTTGTTATCTTGAATACTTTTGAGTACAAGTTGATTTCTTTATTCATGTTGAAATCTTCTACGGTGTAAAATTCATCATCATTTGGTGGAGGTTTGGGAATCCTGTGTCTTCTTATAAGTGTGCCTGTAAGAAAGTTAGTCATATATATGTTAAGAGTTTGCAAGCAAAACTAATTTTCAAAAAATTTAAATGTAGTAATTCTAACTTAATTTTCTTACTGTTTTCACAGTCATAGTGCTGGGTAATTTGGATCCTGATGTGAAGCCGAATTATACAGCATCTCACAGCATCACATATTCAACTCTAACATGATAAAACATGATATACGTGCCCCAGATTATCGCCAATATAAATTGGAACCCATAAATTGACCTTTGACCTTGATATATGACTTTGACCTTGATAAGTCACCCCTAAAATTTTTGCCTCTATAAATTGCACATACATGCCAAGTTTGAAGTATGTACATGTATGTGCAATGGCTACAAAATTATCGCTAACGTTAAAGGTGACCACAATTAAACCAACCAACTAATCAACATACGGGTAAAAAACAAGATCCACCCTTGATTGGGGGGGGGGGGGGGGGGGGGGGTGCATAAATCTATGCAATTAGCAAAATTATGCTGAAAAGGTCACTGGTCTAATCCCAAATAGTGAAAACAAAAACACAAATCAGTTGCTGCATTTTCATCATGGTATGTGATTGGGGCCTGCACTATTTGCCAAACAGCAGCTTCATTACTTCTTATAGGTTTCGTCATTGTTAGCAAACGTTATATAATTTTTTATGTTGTATGGTTCATGTGTAATTTGTGGCTGAATTAACTCTATCAATATTAATATTCAATTGTTTATGTTTACCTTTAGTTTATCATTACCGCTGGCCGTTGGCTGAGTCTTTGTTTCTTGAATCTTTTTTATCATCAAAGAATTGTGTGCTAAAACCTTGAATTCATTCTTGTCATTAGGAAACAAATATTCAGATAAATCATTAATTCTTTATCTGATAGATACATTTATATACCCTTTGATGCCTTTACAGAGTAGACCCATACTAGATTGTCCCTGCTCTGTTTTTATAAAGAATTATATATAGATCTCAATCTACAGTTTCTGACATGGCCAAAATTGCCTGTGTTCATATGCCATTATAAAATGTTACCTAATTAATATTCAGGATGTCATTAAGTAAAGGGTTAAATACCTTGAGGAATTCCACTGTTCTTGTTTCTTGGTTCAATCACTTGTATTGAGTCATCCTCCAGGTAGAAGTATATCTTGCAGTTTCTGACTCTATACTGCTCCTCTCTCTTTTCATGCACAGCTTCTTGGAAATATGCATCAAAGCAGAGAACTTGACGATCGAAAGCCACCCAGGCAGGGAGACTGTTGCCCTCTCCACGTGGATAGTTGCTGTTCTTTTGTCTTAATTTCTGGCCACGCAGTAACTCCCCACCAATTCCTGGTTTCTGTTCACCAACCAGCATAGAGACATCATTGCAGACATCAAAATGGTGTGACTTATGGAATTTGTTTTGGCCAAGCTAGAACAAAAAGAACAATCATTAATTGCCTGTTTGAGACATTTGTCTTCATAAGCCTCCTTAGTATGCTTGAGACTAAACTACAATTTATAAACTCTTACTCTACTTTCCAACACTGCTATCATAATGCTAAAGAACTACTTCAACGGTGAGGCTGTTCAGCATCCCCATGGTTCAATGACAATTTTAATGTACTTTAGGGTATCCTTAGCATCTTCTTATGAACCCTGGATGTGACCAACCAATTTGTCCTATAGGATCTATCTGATCTGGGTCTGCTCTGTTTGTGAATTGACTTTGATAGATCTGTTTTTCTACTTTATAAAATGGCTACAATGTTCCACTTTCCATAAAAACTATTTTGTCTATGAATCTTCAGTAGGTATTGAAATTTGAAATAAACATAGAACAGGGAAAGGGTTAAACAATTTGTTTAAAATGTTGAGGAATGAAAATGAACTTAAATTGTTGAATTGTTTTGCACTCAGAGTATGAGCATTTCATGGAAAGGACATTCAGACAAAGTGAAAAAGGTAAAAACCAGTAGATATATTAATCCATTTTCTGATCAGGGTCTAAGCAAATTAGAAATATTCATTGTTAACATATTTCAATGTGTTTGGTACAAAGTGAAACAATGATTATGGTCAAGGTCAACAGGTTTTGAAGTGTCTGTGTCTTTGAAAAAGGCCACATCAGCATTGAACTAAAAGTTTCATCGCCACTTATTCATAAAGTTTTAATATACTGCATTGCACGACGTGTGAGAAGAGACATCATTATTATTGGTGATAATCTCGTAGGGCTGTCTTGAAAGCCTCTACGGAATCAGCATGCACTATGCTGTCTGGCAGTTTGTTCCATCGTATCACAGTGTTTACAAAAAATGAATTTCTGTACTGTCTAGGGGTCTTGCTATTTGGGACTTAGTAACCAGCCCTCTAGTGTTGTTGCATACTTGGTTTTCTACTATATTGTTTGAACTGCAGTCTTTAACCCTATCCCTCGTATAAACATGTTTTCACGCATCTGCAAACAGAGTACACCCAGATAAGACGGCTCCTAGAGGAGCCGTCTGATCAGGGTCTGCTTTGTTTGCTGATGGAAATTGAAATATATTTTTCTACAATGTTCCACCTTCCACGTTTCATTATAACTATTTTGTCCGTGAATATTCAGTAGGTATTGAATTTTGTAATAAACAAAGAACAGGGAAAGGGTTAGATCTAGTAGCTTTTTATGTTTCTTCGTGGTTTTGCCGGCTTTGTAGATATGGATGTTGGTAAGGCGGGTACCAATACCTCTACTAGTTATGCTCTCATTCTTGTGATTGCACCTGGTTAAAATTTGAACTCAAATTTTCAAATGGGGATAGGATGAAAACTTTTTACAATGATATGTAAAGAAACAATGAGGTTCTAACACAAACTCACCACTGCAGGAATGGTCACTATTGACTTGAATACCTGAACAGATGGTGATATGTGGGAAATATTTGGCAATAGGTTCCATTGTGGGATGGTTTGACAATAAAATGAATATCTGTCAGTATCTTTATTTGAAGTAATGGGTCTAAAGCTATGACAAATATATATAATTGCGGGTTCTAGGGTCTGACGGAATTAAGAAGTTTGGACTTGGATCGCTGGAATGATGTGATTTACAATCTTGATAAAGCGAGCCCTTGTCCTGCATATTTCTAATAGAGGCCAGCTTATATTATCCAACACCCTGATCACATACAACATACAACTACTGTCTACCTTTATTCAGGATCCTAATATCAATTAGCTCTTTTACATTTGGTGTTAGAAAAGAGCTTGATCAATAGAAATGCAGCAGGATATATAGTATCAGATAAGTTTTATTTAAAGTCGACTGGACAATTAACCAACAACATCAGCTAGAGCAGGAGTTTTAAACCAACTATGTGCCACCTAGATCTACATAAACAGCAAGTACATATTTATCATACAGAAATAAATAAATGACCGTTATATTAGAGAAATACTTTGCATGTTTTCTAAGTTGTTGTTTTTCGGGAAAAGTGGAACAAATGACAATCTTAAAGTCGAAGCCAAATCAAGCAAGATCTGGAAATATAATAAATGCTCGAAAACATTTAACAAATGCGTAGTGCCAGTACTTACGCTCTGGGAGAATGAATTTCCTGGTAAAAATGGCAGCGCCATGATTGTAGTTCAAGTTCAGAAACACTTTATTACTACGAATTCATCTATGTAGACACCGAAATCCTAACAACTGAGCCTGTTTAGTTTATGTTTCCAAGGAAGCAACACAGGTTTGTTTTGCGCATGACCGGAAATAAAAATCTCCATGGTTGATAACAAGCGAAAACATTCGACCATCTCCGTAGATTGACGGAAAATATTTTATGTCCTGTTCTGCACCTTCTAGAAATTAATGAACAACTATAAACTTAAACGCTTTGAATAAACATTATTAAAAGTTGAAATCTAAGTTAGCTGATCTTTAACTGGAAGAATATCGACAAATGGCTTGCACATTCACTTTACCTGTTAGATTCCGGGTCCATCGGTATTTTCCGTAACATGGCAGAATGACATGTTCGGGCCTAGACCTATCGTACCAATTTTTTAATAAAAAAACCCTGAACATATTTAATTTAAATTAAAATGTGTGTTATTGCGTGCATATTTATGTACTGATCTTTCATAATTAGGAAATAATAAGAAACTTTTTTACACTGACATGTAATCAGAATCAGATCTAGATCTATATCATTCCATAAACGAGCAGGTATCCTGTCTGATCTGGGTCTACTCTGTTTTTATGCTATAATATATAATGGAATTAAACTAATGCAGGTTGGAATTCAAGCAGAAAACTTCTCTATAAGACGTTCACCCTGAGCTACCTGCATAAAAGTTTGGACTTAACCCTTTCCTTCATATAAACGTGTTTTCACGCATTTGCAAACAGAGCAGATCCAGATCTTATTGGTGTCATCTGACGAGGGTCGGCTCTGTTTGCTTATGAATTTGAAAGATAGGCTATGCTTCTTTATAGTATTAATAGTAGTAGTAGTAGTAGTAGTAGTAGTAGTAGTAGTAGTAGTAGGTCTATTCTGTTTGCAAAGGCGTAGCAAGGCGTATTAATGGAGAAAAATAGGAAAACGTGCTTTGAACAGCAACACTGCTGAGCAGATTACCTTATGCTAGAAGTGTCGGTCACAAGGTCCGACAAGTGGATAAACCTGCTTGGTAAATGTCGCACTCTAAAAACATGAAACACGTTTGTGTTGGGTTTTTTTCAGCCTGGGTGATTTAGTCACAGTAAGGTTTTGTTAGCCCTTAGTCTGTTAACCATTTCCCTGTTCTATATTTAGTCCAGATTTGATTTTCAATACTTACTGAATAGTCATGGACAAAATAGTTATAACGCAATACGAAATGTAAAAAAATGTAGCAATTTTGGAAAGTAAAGAAACAGATATTTTAAATTACATTTGCTAACAGAGCAGACCCTGATAAGACGGCTCCTATAGAAGCCGTCTGATCTAGGTCCACTATGTTTGCAAATGCGTGGAAACACGTTTAGAAATGTGAAGGAAATGGATGACTGAGACCTGAGTATTTGCATACAGTTAAGATCTAGATGAGATGCCGAGGATCCAAGCTGTTTGACAATCAATCAACAAGAGATGTTTGTAATACATGTATACCCCCAGACCCCCCCCCCCCCCCCGACCTTTGATCTAGTGACCTAAACACTATAGGGATCATCCAGTGGTCATGACTAATCACCACATCAACTTTGAAGATCCTAAGCCAAACCACTGAGCAGTTATTGATAGGAAAACATTTCACAAGTTAAGGTCATGGTGACCTTGACCTTTGACCTAGTGACAACAAAAACAATAGGGATCATCTAGTGGTCATGACCAATCACCACAGCAGGTTTGAAAGTCCTAAGCCAAACCCTTGAACAGTTATTGATCGGACACCATTTAACTAGTTAAGGTCATGGTGACCTTGACCCTTGACCTAAAATACAAAAGGGTTCATCTGGTGGTCATGACCAACCACCACAGCAAGTTTGAAGATGTAAGGCAAATCCTTGAGCAGTTATTGGTCGGAAACCATTTAACCATTTAAGGTCATGGTGACTTTGACCTAGTTACCTAAAACAATAGGGATTATCTAGTGGTCATGACCAACCACCACAGCAAGTTTGAAGATTCTACAACTAAGCCGTTTATTAGTTATTGATCGGAAACCATCGATCTACCGACGGACCGACAGACAGACCGAACGACCGACATATGCAAAGCAATATACCCCCATTTTTTTTTCAAAAGTGGAAGGGGGTATAATAACTTCTCAAAAGCTTTCCGAATCTGAAGTAGTCAATAATACACTGCATAGGTACCCTTCGCATGCTATGTCTGACTCTCAACAACTCCATCACAAATACCTTATTTTTAATCACATGTCATAAGTATCTAAAACATACCAAAAGAAAGTTTTCTGACCCAACCAAAAAAACTCAAGTGGGTCAAGATGGCCCTTAATCGCTCACCTGATTACCATAGATTTAAGATTATAGCTGGGTAGTCCCAGGATGGGACCAATATTAAGAAAATAGAATTTGATCTAGTGACCTACTTTTTTTCCACGCCCCGACCATATCAACATTGATATCATCAAGAAATATTCTGAGCAGGTTTGAGGAAGATTGGGCTAAAATGTGATCGCTGGCATGTTAACAAGATTGTTGTAAGATATGACCTAGTGACCTACTTTTTGGACCAACTTAACCCTCTTTCAAACTCGTTCAAGATTTTATATGGACAATCATTTTTATTCTGACTACGTTACATGAAGACTGGGCAACAAATGTGATCTCTAGAGTGTTCACAAGGTTTTCCTACCATTTGACCTAGTTTTATTACCTCATGAGACCCACTTTCAAACTCGTCCAATCTTTTATCAAGACAATCATTGTATGATTCATGAAGAATTAATGAATCATTGTATGATTCATGAAGAATTAAATGTTGACTGTTGGAGAGTGAGGACGTGTTCTTGGACTGCTCTCAATTTTTAGTTTATTTTAGTTCATTTTAATAGTTTTTAGTTGAAAGTTTTTGGTGAAGGTTGAAGCTGTTGAACTGCTACAGTAGCTGAGCATAGACTGTAAATAATTGTGTTGATACCGAGGAGAGGAAAAGGAGGAGAAGAGGAAAAAGTCGCCGCACACATGGTTTGAAAGCGCGCGAACGCTTCTGTATAGCGGCAGCCATCTTGATTTTTATCGTGAATTTAACTTTTATTTATCTTATTGGGTTCTTATATTGTTTTTAATTTTCTTTTACTTTGTCTTAGACACTTTTAAATTCGTGGCAGACTCTCGGTCTCTTATTATACGGGAATTAAGTGTAAATTCTGTCTTTGTCACACTGACGCATTCGGGCTCGTATCGTAGCGTTGCTCCGGAGGTTAGCTATAGCTGACCGCCCGTTTTTTAGAACTCATAGTTCTCTTTCTTCATTTAATAATTTAATAGACTGCTGCCATAGTGTTGCATTTTAAAATTTAGAACGCTGATTGTTTTTAATTTCCTGTGGGTGACGTTTGAAGTGACACCTAACTGCTTGGAGCACTGTGATACTGTAAGTACATTTTAAGTTGAATAGCTGCAATGTAGACACATCCTGAATGCACCTGCTATCCTAGATTAAGGCGTTGTGCTGTGTACTGATAAGTTTGATTAGTCCTTGAATCGAGAATTGAAAAGGGGATTGATGAGTATTGATCTGACTAGGAACACCGGGACATCTACCGAATCTAAACAGTGACCTCTAATTTTATAATTAGCTTGCTTGATTACTTAGTAAGTTTGAGATTATATATATGCGTAGTCATTGACCCTTGAGAGTAGTAACTGCTGTGCCCTGACTAATGCTTCTTTTATTGAGTAATTTGCACTGAGACACACGTTTTTTCTTTTCTTATTTCTATAATTCAATGCTGTAAGGCGTTTCTTTCTTTTATATCGTATACACTGACACTCCATAGTCAGCTATCCTAAATAATATATCTGCTGACTGAACTGTTGGCACCCTATATGCTTAATAATATATCTGGTTAAATATCTGATAGCCAAGTAGTTTAGCATCTTGTATGCTGTGTAATAGAAGTTGTAACGTTCATATATCCTTAAAGTACCTGCCCTGTCTTAGAGCATTTCTGCTGGGTATTAGCAAGAGTAGTCTACCTTTGAATACTGCATAGAGGAAGAAATCTGGAATTTTCTGGATTCTTGATTTAATTGTAGCGGCTAAGAAATAACGATTTTGTCTAGGTCATAAAATAAGACTACCGCACTCGCTGCTAACAGCATTCCGTTCTAGAAGTGTCGCTCTCGCACAGGTATGGAAGACTCGCTAGTTGTAAAAGATGGCAGACCACAGAGAAAGAGGGTACCAAGAATTACATATACCCCTTCAAGACAACACCCGAAGACCGTGACAAGTGTGGTACCGTATCGACTGGACATTGCTAAGGCGATGCAGAAGAAACTTGACGGGGCGAGTGCACTGCAAGGTGAGCCAGATGTTGCTGACAGAAACGGTACTCTTGTAATAGACAATCTGACGACTGCAGCTTTTGAACTACTTAAAGCAAATTTTCATGATTATTATTTGAATTCTGAGGATAAACAGGTTACCATTAGTAAGAAGAAGAGCAATGGGAAAGGTAAGGGGTTAGACCAGGATGTAATAGTTGAGGAGTCCATTTCTATAAGAGGAAGTACAGGAGGTCGCTTACTGTTTAGGATAAATTTCTTTAATACTACCAACAAAATAGACATAACGGTTCAAAGTACAAGATGTGTGTAGAACAAGATCTACCGCATATTACAGAGGTCATCCAGGACACAGATTTTGTGAACATCTTGAATGAAAAGATCAGGAAAGCATGTTCTACAGTTCTAAGACAATGTGAACGCACTCATACTCGAGTCCCATTAGAGGAAGGGAATAGCTCAGAGACACCCGGTAAGAAGCCGCATGCAAGGCTTATACAGTTACCCCCAGTCACTGCCACCGGACACATAGACCCAGTAGTCCCCATAGAGAACAGGGCCACAGAGGAACAAGAAAATGAGTTAATATGTATCACTTGCATGCAGGACATTGGGGATAGAAATAGCAGCGTATGTCTTCTGTGTGACAGATGGTTCCACAAATCCTGTATTAGCAGTTTGAATATTGGGGATGAGTTCACTTGCAATTCTTGCTCTATGCTTGAACAGACAGCTAGTATTCTAGAATCTCCGCATGGTAACAATAATACCTTAACTATACAACAGACAGAAGATTTAGGTCTTCCAGACGCTAGTCCAGGACATACTGTCCCAGTAATCGACCAGCCATCGTTCACGCCGCCGGGACACTTATTCATGAGTAACCCTGAGAGGAAATCACCTGTAAATCAGATGACAGATGGAATTTTATCACCAGAACATCGAGACAGTCCAGCTCCTTTAGAGAAACTGTCTGCGGACGGGAGTAAACGGCAGAACCTAAATAAGCTGGTTGACACCGATACGGGTCTGCTGCCCTCAAAGGGACAGACGAAATCTGATAGAAACGCGGGGCAAGACAGTAGTCAGTCAAAGCATAAGAAGAAAACTACAGGCAAGGCTGTGATCGAAGCCCAACTCGCTGAAAGCAGAGCCAAGATTCAAATGCTTGAGGATGAAAATAGAGACTTTCTGAACACAATTAAGTTGCTACGGAAGGGACAAGGATCCGAATCAGTAATCGAAGGCAGCATAGGACAGAGCTTAGGAATGGGCACTCTTAGTGTCCCAATGAGAGGAGATGAAACACACACCGCTGGTCTACAGCAAGTCTTTGACACCCAAAGAGATATTCTGAACCAGCTTCGCTTAAATGAGATTGGTATGCAAAGTTATTTTGAGAATCAGAATCTTCGCATGCAAGTTCAATCCCTAGAGTTACAGAGAGAGTTCATGCACTTGCACTGTGCCCACCAGCCACAGCCGCCCAGCAGGCCGTACAATAGCTATCCGGTACCAAATATCCAGAGACCGCAAGCAACTTGTCATAGCCAAACTTACATAAGTAACCCAGTCAATTTACATCAACAGGGTATGGTCAATCATGGATATCAGCAGACACAGATACAGCCCTCATTTAATCATGTATCACAGTCAGGATTCCCACCACCGGTGTCTTTATATCACCACCGTCCCCCACCTACAAATCAAATGGTAACACAGTTGATGCATCAGCCTGTGATCAACCATGGACAAGCGCAACATCAGCCCTCGATCATGGCTAACCATAGACTACCTCACATGATGGCACAACCTCTGGTCCTACATCCTCAAATAGGGCCAGCTCCTGCACAGCTAGGACGGCCTCTGTCACATACCTATGTACACAATCGTACGCTAGCCCCAGAAAACTCGACAGGGCAACCGGAAACGAGCCGCGAGAAGCAGGAGACATCCTGTCGCAGACGACAGCCAATGCAGGAGGATACTCCCAAAGAAAACGGTGTAGGCAGCATTGGGCACCAGATAGGAGGACACATCACAGCCATTTCGATAAATGATCATATCACACCGGCACAATCTGTAGCAGATACAGCCGCAATACAGCCGGACGGTAGTGCTTTACTGGATGAAAATCCCACAAATATAGTCAACCGGCCTCACGAGGATAGTGTAGAACCTCTGGTAGTCATTGGCAACAATAGGAAAGACAATGGAACATTTTGTGGGAAAGAGTTGAATACTACTGGACATGATGAACACAATACTCCTTTTTTAGGGAAAGGCCGTGCCTCGGAAAAGAAAGATATAGGTCACGACAACATTGTGCTACCAATGATAGGCAGCCACTCAGAATAGGTACCATTAACATTCAGAACATCAAAGTAATCAGGTTTATCTTACGGAATTAATGGAAACACATGATATTCTTTGTTGCCAGGAACATTGGCTAATGAGCTTTGAGAAGCATAAACTGCAGGAAATCAGTGGAAACTTTGAGGTATACGGAAAGAGCGTGGATGATGACGACCCGAGATTGGATTACAAATATATAAGAGGCTATGGTGGAGTGTGTACTTTTTGGAGGAAGGAACTCAACTCACATATCAAGGTAGCACCGCAAGGAAGTCAACGTATGATCATTCTTGATATACAGACAAAGGAAGCTGCGACATGCCTCATAAATGTGTACATGCCGTCAAGCACGAAAAACTCCGACTCTGAATATAAGGAAACTCTATGTGAACTACTGGAAATTGTTGACAATTACAAAGCAACTCATGAAATAATTATATGTGGAGATATGAATGCCTCAATAAAACGACATACTCCTAGGGACAATCTGTTCAAGAACTTCATACAAGAATCTGGGGTGAGCATTGCAAAAGAAGATGATGGGTCCATAAGTTTCTTCCACCACAATGGGAGATTCACCTCAAGGATAGACTATTTTTTATTCTGTGGAAAAAGCCAGTTGAAAGTCAGGAAGGTGTATGCGCATGAAATGCATAGCCAGAACTGCTCGGATCATACAGCTATAACCACACACCTAGATGCAGAAATAGGTAAACATAAAAACAGACAGCGAGCCAGTAAGGTCATGTCCAAAGTTAAATGGAGTAAGTGTGACAGGAACACATACAGAACTGAAATTAAATCGTGTATAGATGAGTATAGTAGGTCGTCGGAGTATGGTTAAGAATGTCACTAATGCAATGCACAGAGCAGCCAAAAAGTCGATACCAAGCTATAGGAAACTTAGAACAATAAGGAAGAGAACGGGAGGCATCTGGAACAGGGATATTAGCAGAAACTCGAAGGAGGCCAAGGCCTTATTTAAAAGGTGGAAAGACTCTGGTAGGGAATCCGTAATAATACAGCAGGAACTGAAAGAAAAGAAGAAGGAACTCAGACGAAGTCAGAGGCAAGCCTATGCAAGGCAGAAGAATGCGCATATCCAGGAAATTTTGACGACTACTGAATCAAATGACAGGTTGTTTTACACATTAGTTAATGCTCAAAGGAAAGCCGTAAATGAAAATGTACAGACACTTAAAGTTAATGGTAAAGAAGTACAGGGACAGGAGGAAATGTTAGGTGCATGGAAAGACCACTTCGAGAATTTAGCTACCCCAGGGGTATATGATCTACCGGACAATCATAAAGTTAATCTTGCGAAAGAACAGAACGGAATAATAGAGAGACATATCAGGGAAGGGACGGGTATTATAGAACCAGTTACCCCAGAGGATTTAATCAAGGCCATTGACTCACTGAATCCAGGAAAAACGCCCGATCAGAATGGAATATCAAGTGAACATTTTAAACATGGGGAACACGAACTTGCCCCAATACTGACAGACATTATTAATATCATCTTCCAGGAACGGGACATTCCGGACTCTCTCAAATGTGGGATACTCACACCCGTTCACAAGAAAGGAAAAGACAGGTTTTTGACGAATAGCTATAGAGGCATAGTAATATCGGACTCGTTTGCAAAAATATTGGAAAGTATACTTAAGGAGAAGGTAGACTCTATATTCGAAACACATCAGAACCCACTACAGCGTGGTTTTACAGCCAAAAGTTCGTCAATGAACGCGGCATATATAGTGTCAGAAGCAATAGATCATCATAAAGGACTTAGGAAACCTCTGTTATTGGCAACACTAGATGCCCAAAAGGCATTCGATAGGGTAAATCATGACATCCTCTTCAATAAACTGTATCATATTGGAGTAGAAGGGCCTCTCTGGCTGCTGCTGAGGAACCTATATCGTCAGTCAACAGTGAAGGTTAAGTGGGAAGGAGAATTATCTGAGGAATTCCAAATTAGACAAGGAACAAAGCAAGGGGCACAGCTATCTACAACACTATATAAGGTATATCATAACCACCTGCTGAATTCAATAGTGAACAGCGGCTTAGGAGTACACGTAGGGAACATTAATGTAGCTGCACCTACTTGTGCTGATGATACAGCCCTGCTGGCGCACACGGAGGAGGAACTACAGACCATGTTAGACATAGTTGACTTCAATACGAAAAGGGACCTGGTGAAAATAAACCCTGACAAATCGGAAATACTTTCTTTTAACATAAAAAGACCTATCAATACCGTTCTAGACGGACAAGAAGTGTCTAATGTGACGGAACTCAAACACCTAGGGATTACCAGAAATGAGAAGAATGCAGTAGACCCAGAGGCAAGACTGAAAACTGCCCAAAAGACAATATACTCTCTTCTCGGTCCCGGGCTACACGCAAGACAGGGCATGTCACCAATAGTGGCATACAAGCTCTGGAAAATATACGTTTCTCCCAGATTCCTCTACGGTATGGAGGTCCTGCAAATCTCCAAAGGGGCACTGCAAAGACTTGAGAACTATCAGAGGAAATTTTTGAAACATATACAAGGCCTACCAGAGAGAACAGCAACTACAGCAATATACACCCTCATCGGTGGTGAGCCTGTAGAATTGGTCATTGACAGAAATTATCTATCCCTATTTATGAATATTCTTAGATTGACAGGTTCTGTTGAATACAAGCTGCTGAGACGTCAACTCACAATGAAAGATGAGTCAGATAAGGGTTTTGTGCCAACGATCAGGAGAACTCTGAGAAAGTATAACTTACCTACCCCTGAGGAGCTAGTAACGGATGTGCCCTCCAAAGCCAGATGGAAGGTAACTTTTAAATCGGCCGCAAATGCCCATTGGGAAGAGATATGGAAGGACGACCTGTATGGAAAGTCAACCACTAAATATCTACAACGTCAGAGTAATCCACTCGGCAATCCCCACAACGTATGGAACTGTGCCAAATCGAAACCTCATGAAGTCAGACGCGCAGAAATTAAGGCCAGACTGTTGACAGATACATACATATTACAGAGCAATACGGCAAGATATAACCAGAATGCGGTACCTGCACGGTGTAAACTATGTAATAAGGAAGACGAAACAAGAGAACATTTCATCGTCCAGTGCACAGCTATGACACACCTTAGAGACATAGCGTTATCGAAACTGAGCAATATTATACCAAACTGTAAAGTAGATGCCGGCAGTCTGGGAACTGCATACAGTGGATTCGTAACACAGATAGTACTAGACTGCACACACCACACTGTCAACACCATTGTCTCCCTTACTAGAGAACTGGAAACTGACATTGAAAGATGGTCGCAGGCCTACTGTGAGAGTCTAACCACGGAAAGAGCGCGGCTGTTATGTAGCACAAATGGTAGTCTAAACCAATAGTTTTCCCCCTTACTGTACATTATAGATATGAGTAACAGGATATAAAGCATTAAATAACAAACAGTCTCAGACATACTGCACAGAATAGTTTGGTTCATCACCCAAAGGTTCCCTGTCCTTAACAGGTCATTTGTGGTATAAAGCGGTGTGAGCCCTGATCGGAGGGCCATAGGTCCCCTCCGACCGGAGTCCCCACTGTTTGCACTAATCAGATGTATCTCTCACAGATGAATCTCTTGAAAGACGACATAGCTCGTCAAAAGGGTTGAATGATCTAAACTAGGTTTTTGACTCACTATCCTAATGCGCCCAGATAGAGCTATAGCCCCCCCCCCCCCCCCCCTAATGGTCTAGCCCACTTTGGACTATCCTATATGGGAGGCTGAAGTTTTTACTGTAAATTGTCAACTGGACCGATTCCAGATCGGAGAACTCGTGATGGAGAGTCCTCTGACTTGGGTCGGCACTGTTCGAATGGTTTTAGGTGTACTCAGCATGGGTATACTGCTTAGAAATGATACAGACATTCAGCGCCGGGATACATTGAGTCTTGTGCACAGGAAATCCTGTATTTTATCGATTCCCTCACAATAAGTTTTTTACCATTTAGAATTTTCTGTATGAATCCTTATGCCAGAATTTGATACCGTAATCCCAGTGTGAACATAACTGCTGTTTAAAGGGACCCAGCCATGTAAGTCTGATGAAGGCCTCATATAAACTACTTGGCTCATTCATCCACGACGCTCCTGTTGCTACACTGTGGCTTTGAATTGTAATTGTAATTTAAAGGGATGCCTCCTAATTCTTCTTATGCTGACAACAATGCAGATCCTGTGCGGTGGGCTCAATAGGAGCTGTCCAATCAGAATATTCAATGTGGGCAGTGACCAAGCTTACTACCTACAGTTGGTAGAGATTCATCAAAACAGTGGCTGAATGTGTCAAGCTAGGTACTCTGTCTCACTATCCCCTCATGCTCCAAACGAGCGATTTCTGCTTCAAAATTGGGCTTAGTCCTTTCATTACAACATTTATGGGATGGTATTCCCCAATGCAAGACGCAAATTGGGTGGACTCTAAGCGGAGACTCCCAGGGGAGTTTTCTGTCTGGGTCTACACAGTCTGAACGAATCCGGTGTACTTTATAAGGACACTCTACTTGGAAAAATGGTACATGAGTGTCACTGGGGATATGTGAGATGTAGCTATGTAAGTTCTGTACTACAGCTACGAACCTGGTAGTTACAAACCGGGAATCTTAAAAACCCCTTAATCAAATGGTTAACGTAACATCTCAAGAAATGTCCTGGTCTCCGGGCACAGTAGTACTACTCGAACAGGGAACCAACCAACGAGTCTATATACCTTACGGACAACTATCAGATATTAATCTATCACTCAAATCCTCTACTGTAAGGCTCTCTTATATTTATTTATTCATCATTTATTTATTGCAGCAACCCGTATGGGAAACATAGGCATAGGAACGAATCTTTTATACATGCTAACTTCAGGGAATCCATATGTGGGATGGGTTAATTGACTACCTTACGAAAAGACGGGTATACCACGGCTATTTAAATACGGGAAGGGAGGGGGATTTTTCATAAAGATAACGGCTGCCGCAAATGCGAGTGGACAGTAAGAGTGTATGTAGAAACATTTCCAACATGAAATCACGTAGATAATATTATACATATAGTGTGGACTCTTTGATGCACATACTCATCAAAGGGAATTATCAGACATCCTTCAAGGAGTGCTCCGAAGAAGACGGAGGAAATTACCAGACAACAACAACAACAATGGACAAAAATGAAACCACTAGAGTGTTCACAAGGTTTTTTTCTGTTTGACCTAGTGACCTCGTCTGAGATTTTATCAAAAGATATTTCTGATCAAGTTTCATGAAGATTGGGCTGAAAATGTGACATCTAGAGTGTTCACAAGGTTTTTAGGGTTTCGGCTTCCACGAAATCCTTATAAAATGGATTGCGACTCACTTTCACGGAAAACCCTATTGCACGAGCTCTACCTAGCGGGAATCCCCCTAAGAGAATACGCGCATGTGCAGTGGTTGGCTTACAATCCGGTTCCGGAATCTTACAAAGTATTTATAATGAAATATGGAAGGTGGATCCATTAGCAAACAGAGCAGACCCTGATCCCATGGGAGCTGTCTTATCTGGGTCTATTCTGTTTGCAGATGCATGAAAACAAGTTTATATGAGGGAAATTAAGGGTTAAATATACTTCTCCACATCAGAAACTATAGTATAAAGGTTACAGCACTGGTGGTCAGTAGTGCAGGGCAACTGTTACATCATGCTAACATCTCTCGAGGTCATACGCTTAACTCTTTGCACGCTAGCGGAGAAACTGTGATTACCTATGCAAACAGTTTGGATCCAGATGAGAGGCCACATAAGTCTGCGTCTCATAAGGATCCAAACCGTTTGTCATCTTGACCCTTTTTTTGCATAAAATGAAAGAAAGTTTATTTAAGAATTGAAGCAGACGGCATTTTTTGCAGACGAAAAATTACTCAGTATTGTAAGGATTAAGCAAGCTGTAGAGATCTGCTTCAGGTTTGTCATCACTTGAATTTCTAAAAGATCAGTTTTAGGCATTTTGACCTAATATGTAAAAATAGTCAAACAGGGAGAGCCACACACGAAATGACACCGCACCAAACACCATCAAACAAGAAACGGTAAAGCCACAAGACAAAACATAACAGGACGCATATCAAGACGAAACACATTAAACATTAAGCATATTAAACAACAAAATTGACCGTAGGCTGAAAGCAGGAGTGCCGCCTTGGAACGGCCAGCAACCAAAATAAGCTACTGGGGGACTTAAACCTGGTTTACGGGTACCCAACCTCGTCCTTATCCCACTTTCACCAAAGTCAAAATGTAAATAAAATCCCCCCTCCAGACAACTCCACAACATGAATAACGATGTCTGCCAAAATGAAAATGATTTGAAAATAAACGTTAGAGGTAAACAAGCGACGTCATCATTTAAATGACGTCATAATTTAAAAGTACGGGAAAACTATATGAAACACTTCTACACCGACATTTAATAAAAGATAAATCGCAAGAAGATACAATTACTAGTGGATATTAAGCATGCACAACTGTTTTGTTTGAAAAAGAATAAACTTGACATCGTAGACATGTACTCGATGACTATTCAGGTCAGAGCAGCTGTGGAGAAGTCATTTGGGGTACGACAGAACTGGCAAATACAAATATCTCATTTCCTCCCTCCGTAAACGGGTTTAAGAGGGAATCTTCATAGAGTATTAAGCCTTTTCCGTCGTCGCACAAGCAAAGAGGAAAGCATTAATGACCAACTGTAAAGGGGTCGACCACCAAGCATGTAGTGTGCTGCAATATAGAGGGGTCATATCCCTTTTTAATGAATTGTTTTATACGTTTGACAAACAAAGTATCAAAATATGTGTGTCCAATAATTTGTCGAAGTTTGTAAATGACATCACCGTAAAACTCCGGATGTGAAATACCTAACTTTAGAAAAGGACGTAAATTACAATTGTATTTGCTGATGAGTAGAACATTACGGTGGTAAAATTTTGAAAATGTTTTACGAAGTTTGTCATATCTGTAGGCAAAATTGTCACAAGTTGTAAACAGTTTAGATTTTGGTCAGACAGTTACTTGGTATCAGATTTGAATCCAAACAGTGTGTCCCACTTTGCCAACCTCTATTGTTTAAGTACTTTGTGTGGTATATTCTAGTATTAACAATTACTATTGTATCCTTTATATTATTAACAAGAAATATCTTTAAAAAAGATATTTAGCGGCATTCAAATATTGACATAATGTACAAAACAATAATGGTATTAAATTTCTGCCATATTAAATTCAATGTTTGGAGATTTTATAGTACAGGGAACTAGATCTATGAAGGTTGGTTATTATTATACTAACAGACAGGCGTGCAAGATCAACTATTTCATTCAATATACTTTATGGTTATGTCTGTTTGTTTGTGAATTCGGAGGCGATGCTATTAAAATATTTAAATATACTGCAATGAGTTGGAGCCCTGGTCTGACTGCATATTTGTTGTTTAGGCGATTATAATGTTTGAAAAGAATAAGTGAAACGTGGATTCTAATGCAACATTTTTGTAACACGCATTCTGATTGGTCCACGTGACAAAATTTGAAGCATATAAACCACCGATATACTGTCGGAAAAATGAATACACTGTCGGAAACCGAATCACTAGAAAATTTACTACGAAATATTCATACGCGCATTCATAGTAAAATTGAATGAATGGGTCTGAATGAACGAAGACACTGCACGCTGAATGAAATGTCAAATGTTTTCAATTTGCTTGTTTTTTTCAACACACTTTATGGTTGTAGTCAATGTGAGTCTGACGATTCTACTCAAATATCTATCGCAAAGTCCCACAAGTTGATCCTGAGTCCATTTATTTCACATGATGGTCTAATTCACTGTCCTTGAACAACCTTTTCTCTTCATCTATTCTGTTTTGAGGTGAATGTGGCACCTGCACCCTGTAAATATAAGATTTAAGGTATATAACCATGTAGCTGTGAGATTTATATCCATGCTGAAACTATTTAAGAAGGACCTGACAACACTTAAACATTACCAACCGATCACAGACAACCTCTCTGCCATAAATCACAAATCTTTCCAAAGAAAAGTGGTTTGACATAACCTGAATTTCGCTCTTCGTGGTAGATCTATACATAGAAAACCTAAGATCTCTGACAAAAGTACAGTTTATGAGTCATGCAGGAAACATGTCCTGTAAATCTCTGAAAACATACCTGATAAAACTGCACCCGTGATCGAACTATTTCATTCAGTAACCCAAACGTTCAGTCGATTATGAAGAATCATATATACACATCCAGGCCTGTTGGTGAGCGTGTGCTGAACGAAATGATGAAAACAATTTCTGCTGAGGCTTGTTTCGTCAAAAGTTTTAAAACACAAATCACTGTGTCTGAGAGACCGCAATCATGCACTAGCTGTTGGCCTATGCTGGTGTCAAAACCAGAGAAATAATGAAAAAGTCCGGTCATCAGAATGAAGCCAATGTCCGAAGCTATAATGCCGACTCGTCCGACAATCAGAAGCGGCAGTATTCTTCAATTCTTCAAGGAAAGTCCATAATGAGAATTCGCCCCACCCACTCTAGACCACTCGAGGGCTCTTTGCAAATTCCAAACATGCCTGTAGATTGTTGCTT